>OFHU01001829.1:0-533864 GCA_900245905.1 Lacerta viridis | reverse complement strand
TGGAACGGAGAGAACCAGTGGGATAGGATGATCTCTGGAGACAAATGCTATAAGAAGGGCTATCAATGGCTATTAGCCGTGATGGCACTGCTCTGCCTCCACAGTTGGACGCAGAGACGCTTCTGAATGCCAATTGCAGGAAACCGCAGGAGAGGAGAGCATTCCTCTTGCGCTTGGATCCTGCTTCCTTGTTTCCCTTTGGCCGCTGGGAGAACAGGATGCTGGAATAGATGGCCTGATCCAGCAGGCTGTTCTTCCTCTCCTAAGGACAGGGAAGGGTGTATAATTCTGTACGTCAAAGAGGACAGAGAGTCAAATAAGATAGAAATCTCAATAGGTCCTTTACAGAACTGACAGGTATGGAAATATCAGGCCTGCAAAAGGAACTTAGTGCCGGGGGCACATTATTGATGCCACAACCAAAAAGCCCAGGGTGATCTTGAGATGGTGGCAGTATTCAAGAACAGAACAGAACAGAACAGAACAGAACAGAACAGAATAGATCTTGATGGTCATTGTCCCCTTGCGGGAACAACGAAATTCCTCAGTTGCTGCATCAACTCAAATAAGGCACTCCACATAATTTAAAAATACTAATAAACACAGTATAATACAGGACAATATAACAAATAAAATAAGATGACTTCAGAGTCCAGAGTTTCCATTTAAGGCCAAAATTGCTCTAAGAAAGAAACTGTTCTTGAGACGGCTCGTTCTCGCCTTCATTGCGTGGCCAGGCTGAGTCCCCCAAACCCCAGGCGACCCCTGAGTGGAATAATGACACGAGACAATGTGCTATGGGATTAAAATTGGCCACAACTTTATTAAGATTCAGATGTAGGGAGACCTTGGCTCAGGCATTGGGCGTTTATCCTTCCCAGCCCCCAGCTGGGGATCTGGGAAACTGCAGGGTCTGGGGATTGGGCTAGCTCTGGAGAACATATGTTCAAGCAGATAGCCCGCCCCCCATTTTGCCGCCACTGGTGGGGGAGAGCAATGACAACCTCTCGGCGTATGGTCAATGCCTCCCCCCAATACCCCTTTAACGGGGAACCCTGTTATCGCCGCCACACTGGGGGCATGGAGTCACCGCCCCATGCCCCCCCCCATTTAGGAAGATGACTAAAGGATTCCACCCAAGGCCTGAAACCGCCAAAGTTGTGACGAATTGCTATGGGAAAGGCGAAACCTGCCAATGCAGGGAAATTCCTTTCCGGCCCTTCAACAGCGGCCTTGACATAGCAGCGCCTGCGTACCTGTGGAGAAGAGGTTAACCTGCAAAATTAAGAGTTAATTGAGGGAGTGGAGGGTGGGAGAAGCTCTGGAGCCCAACTGCTGCTTCCTGGTAAGCTACACTCTCTATTGTGTGGGCTGGGTAGTCCCTCCCCTTACCTGGCCAATCCCTTGGCTACGCCTCCCCCAGGCGAGATTGGACAGTTAGCTGGGTAGGAGGAAATCCCAGGTATCCCTTCTGGGGGAGGGTGCAGCCAGCCAGCCGAACTACCAGGTGTTGCCCAGGAATTCAGGGGGCTACGCACGACCACGCAAACATCGCCCCCCATTTTAATGTGGGGAGTGGTCATTGTTCTGTATCTCCGTCCCGATGGCAGAAGCTCAAAGAACCGGTGACCAGGGTGCGATGGGTCTCTTGATATATCTAATGCCTTTCTGTGGCACCTGATGGTATAGATACGTTCTAGGGTAGAGAGTGAACAGCCAATAATACTCTCTGCTGTTTTGATAATTCTTCGCAACACAATCCTATCCCGAGAAGTGCAGCTTCCATACCACACACAAAGCCATAAGCGAGCACGCTCTCAATGGCACAGTGATAGAAGGCAAACGGCAGCTTTTGCGGAAGATGGTTTTTCCTTAGGATTCTCAAAAAATACAGTCTGCGCTGTGCCTTCTTCGCAATCCCCCCTACGTTGACACTCCAGGGCAGGTCCTCCTGTAACTCAGTGCCCAGAAATCTGAATGTTGTCACCCTCTCCACACAGGTTCCATCCATCAAAAGCGGCTGGACGTCGCTTTTCTGCTTCCTAATGTCCACCATAAGCTCCTTTGTTTTCTTTGTATTTATAAGCAAATTGTTGGTTCTACACCACTTTATCAACCATTCCACCTCATTCAACTAACCTTTTGCGTGAGCGTCAGGATTAGCACTCGTGCAAGGGGATTTCTCTCCTTCCTGCTCCCACGTGCCCCGCGCCATCTGCTCTGGAGGACTGGGGGAAGCCCTGGAAGAGATTTAGGGGGAGCACGGGTGGAAGGAAGGAGAATGTTCCTTTGCGAGATTGGAAAATCCTTGCATTGGTGGAAAGTTCACTTTAGGGCTACCCTGAATCCAACCCAGGAATAACAAAATCAGGGAGGTATTGAATGGAGACTGCGTAGCACGATGCTATTTCCCTCATTTGGATGGATCCTTGCAATTTTGCATGGAAACCTTGCCCTTACGAATGCTAGCATGGAACAGGAACCCTATGAAAGAAAAAGGAAAGAAGTATCCATCCACTGCTTGGTTGCTTCTCTCGGTCTGTGACTTCCTTGTTCTCTCTCTCTCACACACACACACAAATAAGAAAACTTGAAAGCCTTGTTTTCACCACATTCACTTGCCATTGTAAAAAGGACCTGTTAATTCCCCTGGTGCTCCAGCAACTGATGCCACCTTTCAACAAAAGCAGGGACGCGGGTGGCGCTGTGGGTTAAACCACAGAGCCTAGGGCTTGCTGATCAGAAGGTCGGCGGTTCGAATCCCTGACGGGGTGAGCTCCCGTTGCTCGGTCCCAGCTCCTGCCCACCTAGCAGTTCGAAAGCACATCAAAGTGCAAGTAGATAAATAGGTACCACTCCAGCGGGAAGGTAAACGGCGTTTCCATGCACTGCTCTGGTTCGCCAGAAGCGGCTTAGTCATGCTGGCCACATGACCCGGAAGCTGTACGCCGGCTCCCTCGGCCAGTAACGCGAGATGAGCGCCACAACCCCAGAGTCGGACAAACTGGACCTAATGGTCAGGGGTCCCTTTACCGTTGTTGTTGTTCAGTCGTTCAGTCGTGTCCGACTCTTCGTGACCCCATGGACCAGAGCACACCAGGCACCCCTATCCTTCACTGCCTCCTGCAGTTTGGCCAAACTCATGCTAGTCGCTTCGAGAACACTGTCCAACCATCTCATCCTCTGTCGTCCCCTTCTCCTTGTGCCCTCCATCTTTCCCAACATCAGGGTCTTTTCCAGGGAGTCTTCTCTTCTCATGAGGTGGCCAAAGTACTGGAGCCTCAACTTCAGGATCTGTCCTTCCAGTGAGCACTCAGGGCTGATTTCCTTCATTTCAACAAAAGCAGTGGAGCTCCACTCCCCCCCCCCGAGTCCCACCCCACGGCACACTGCTTTCCCCACTGCTCCCACAAATTTTGTGGATGACTAGTCCATATTTTCCCATAAAACATTTCCTAACTGGTCTCACTGTTCCAGGCTGACCTTTTTGTTTCCTCATGCATCAAAAGATCACCCATGCCCATGTGCCTGTCAATGCCAGGGTCTAATTTGGGCCCGCCATCTTGAATCATAATGGTGCCCGGAGTCCAAACACCAACAAAGACCCATCTTGGGAAGCCTCATACTGAGTTTAGAAACCGTATCTCGAGAGGCAGCTATGCCAAACTATGGCCGAAGTCCTGGCCAAAGTCACACACATATGTGATGCAAAATTGCCTGAACTTCATCAATCTTATGCGGCTGACAGGTCGCCGAAGCTTTCTCTGCTTTGCCATGCACCAGCAGGGTCTGTGGAGTCAGTTATGAAGCTGTGACACTCCTATAGTTGCCGCTGACAGTTGGCCGGAGGCCAGCTCAGTTGTGGTCTCGCCGTGTCTTTCCAAATGACCGTTTGACTGTGACATGTTCAATCAGCACTCGAGCTCGAAGTGGGAAGGAGAAAGGAATCATTCAGCCTGCAAGGCCATTGATCCGCACGCCTGATCTTTTCAGCGGGAGCGAATGTGCGGCGCATGTGTTTGTGGGGCGGCGGCGGGGGGGGGAGGGCTGGTATTTCATTGGAGCCAAAGAGACACCATTGTGTGGGGAGGTGGGAGGGGGGCGGAGGGGCTGCGAGAGTCGAGAGAACGAGCCATTTATCACTTCCACTGAGTAGTTTCATATGTAAGGGACTCTTTATGGCCTCCACTAATTGCCGTGATATTCCTCCGGCAATCACAATTCTTCCTTCTATCTGCTCGGCTCGGTCTGATGGATCGGCTGCTCGTGGAAGGGAAAGCGAGAAAATAAATAAATGCTAAGAGGAAGGGAAGAGAGGAATCAACACTGGGAATTATTCTGCACTCAGCCTGGGTCACAAGGTGTGGCCAAAACAGGGAGAGGAAATGGCGGCCAACACACCCACTGTGGCTCTTAGGTGAAATATTCTTTGTTCTTTTATTTATTATTAGCAGGGAGTGCCTGACACTACCCGGGAATTTGTAGAAACCCCCAGAATATTCTGTGTTTTTTATATGGATAGTGAAATTTGTGAGCTTGGACCAATCACAATGAAGTCATGCCAAAGTATCATTTTGTTCTGCTACACTGAACCAAAATGGCACCGAGAATCCAGACGTCAACAAAGACCGCCACCCCCCATCTTGGGAACCCCTCATGAGGAGTTTGGTAACAATATCTCAAGAGCCGGCTAAACCTACGTCAAAATACAGGCGAAGTCACACCGAGGTTGTGTTTCGGTCTGCCATCTTGATTCAAAATGGGGCCAGGCACCCAAACCTCCACCGCCATCTCAGAAACTCTTGAGCCGAATTTGGGTGGTGGTATCCTGAGAGGTGGCTGAATCTATGCTTCAAAATGGGTGAAGTCATGCCAAAGTCATGTTTCCATCTGCCATCGTGATTCAAAATGGTGCCCAGCATCCAAACCGTGACGACGACTGCCATCCCCACCTCAGGAACACGTGTGCTGAATTTGGTGACGATATCTCAAGAGATGGACAAATCTATAGTGAACAAATGGACGGAGACAGACAGCTTATTTGGGTGCAACTTTCTTTTCATCCCAGCTTAGAGTTGCTCAGAACTTGGGGTGGGGTAGTGTTGGTTTGCTTGCTTCTTAATAAATTAAGACAGTGGTATTTTGGTTCTCAAATGCCTTGGTACTCAAACAACTTGGAACCCAAACACTGCAAACCCAGAAGTAAGTGTTCTGGTTTGCGAACTTTTTTCGGAAGCTGAACATGTCCGTTTTGAGTGTTACACTGAGGTCTGTCTGTTTTTGCTATTTATTTTGCGTTTTTGTTTTTGCGTTTTTTTGTTTTGTTTTTGTGACTGTGTGGAACCCAGTTCAGCTACTGATTGATTGATTGTGTGACTGCAGTACATTTATTGCTTTCATTTTATGGATCAATGGTCTTGTTAGATAGTAAAATTCATGTTAAATTGCTGTTTTAGGGGTTGTTTTTAAAAGTCTGGTGGCACTGTGGGTTAAACCACAGAGCCTAGGGCTTGCTGATCAGAAGGTCGGCGTTCGAATCCCCGCGATGGGTGAGCTCCCGTTGCTCGTCCCAGCTCCTGCCCACCTAGCAGTTCGAAAGCACGTCAAAGTGCAAGTACCGTATTTTTCGCTCCATAAGACGCACTTTTTTCCTCCTAAAAAGTAAGGGGAAATATCTGTGCATCTTATGGAGCGAATGGTGGTCCCTGGAGCTGAATTGCCCAGGGGCCAAAAGAGGATCATGCTTTTTATTTTACAAAGAGAAAAGGGGTGTTGAAAGGACCCCGCTCAGCAGCTGATCAGCAAGAGATCGGGAGAGAGATAAGAGTCCCGGCTCCCTTTCAGCCCCGCCCTCCATTGTTGAATGTGCTGCAGAGGGAGGTTGTTTGTTTCCCCAGCACATGTGACTGGCTGATTAGATTATCTGTCTGGAAACTGTAGAAAAGGCTCCCTTTCCTTTAGAAGCTGCAGAAATGTGAGTTGAACCCCATAAAAATGGGGCTTTTCCTCTTTGCTTTTCCCCCTTTGCAAAAAAAGCTGCAAAACTTTTAGCTGATCCTCAAAAAAACAGGGCTTTTCCCTTTGCAAAAAAGCTGCAAAACTTTTAGCTGATCCTCAAAAAAACAGGGCTTTTAGAGGAGGAAAACCAGAAAAAATATTTTTTTTCTTGTTTCCTCCTCTAAAAACAAGGTGTGCCCTATGGTCCAGTGCGCTGCTCTGGTAGATAAATAGGTACCGCTCTGACGGGAAGGTAAATGGCGTTTCTGTGCGCTGCTCTGGTTCGCCAGAAGCGGCTTAGTCATGCTGGCCACATGACCTGGAAGCTGTACGCCGGCTCCCTCGGCCAGCAAAGCGAGATGAGTGCCACAACCCCAGAGTTGTCTGTGACTGGACCTAATGGTCAGGGGTACCTTTACCTTTAAAAGTCTGGAATGGATTAATCCATTTTGCATTACTTTCTATGGGAAAGCGTGCTTTGGTTTTGGAACGCTTTGGTTTTGGAACAGACTTCCGGAACAGATTAAGTTTGAGAACCAAGGTACCACTGCACCTAGCACTTTCCTCCAGAGGAACAAAGGCAGGAAACATATTACTAAACTTCGAACAAGCAGTTTAGCGCAACTTTCTAAAGTGCAGTTTTAAAGCAAGCTTCCGAAAAGCAGTTCAAAGTAGCCATCTAAAAAGTAGTTTGAGACTCGTAAAAAATCCCGTCCGTGGTTAGGGTGAGCTAGTACATTTTTTGCATGTGGAATTGTTCAGGGGAGTTATTTGCAAGGCTGGATTTAACAAATAATATCGTGAATTACGCACAAGCCAGATTTTCACCAGGACTTCCAAGTTTTGCAAAGCTGCCCAAAGTCTTATTAGATCTGCTCTGCTACATCTATAATTCAAGGGGAGGGGATAAGAGGCGGGCTCCGAGGATGAGATTAAGATCATGCTACTTAGAGAGTGCAGGCAGCCCAAGCCCCCTCCAGATAAGTCTGGTCGCGAGAGAAAGTTCCACATTAACCGCCGAGGACTCTTCCCGTCCATCCTCTCCAGGCGGCAGCTTGCAAAATTGATTAACAAACACACAGAGAGAAGAAAATTGCAGAGCTTAAGCAAAAGAATAATGATTTTTCTAATAGGAATGTTGCCTTGATTAGCAGAAATTATAGGGCAGCTCTGCTGGTACGCTTTGCCAAACATAAACCTAGAACCAGGTCTTAAGTGCCAAATGTGAGGGGAGGAGAGGAGGGAAAATAGGTCAACGTAAATCAAAATAATCCCCGACCTGTTTTGCAAAGTGGTTTCCAAAGGGCCTGGGTCAAATGGGTGGCAAGAAGCCTGTGGGCCATTTTATAAAACTAAGCATGGCATAGAGAAAGTGGACAGAGGAAAGCTTTTCTTCCTTTTTCATAACACTAGGTATCGCGTTGTTTTTTGAATTCTGGTGCTGGAGGAGACTCTTGAGAGTCCCATGGACTGCAAGAAGATCAAACCTATCCATCCTTAAAGAAATCAGCCCTGAGTGCTCACTGGAAGGGCAGATCCTGAAGTTGAGGCTCCAGTACTTTGGCCACCTCATGAGAAGAGAAGACTCCCTGGAAAAGACCCTGATGTTGGGAAAGATGGAGGGCACAAGGAGAAGGGGACGACAGAGGACAAGATGGTTGGACAGTGTTCTCGAAGCTACCAACATGAGTCTGACCAAACTGCGGGAGGCAGTGGAGGATAGGGTGCCTGGCGTGCTCTGGTCCATGGGGTCACGAAGAGTCGGACACGACTGAACGACTGAACAACAACAATGTATCGTGGACACCTGAGGATGCTGAATGCCGGAAGATCCAGATGTGCTTCTCCATGCAGCACAGTTAAACTGTGGAACCACAAGAGGCTGTGATGGTCAGCAACCTAAGTGGCTTTGTTAGACAAATTCATGGAGGAGAGGGTTAGCAATGGCTGCCAGCCATTGATGCTTATTCTCAGCCTCCGCAGATCGAGGCAGCGATGCTTCTGAGTATCAGTTGCTGGAAACCACAAGAAGGGGAGAGTTGCTCTTGTGCTCGTATCCTGCTTGTGGGTTTCCTGCTCGCATCTGGTTGGCCACTGTGAGAAGAGGATGCTGGACTAGATGGGATGTTGGCCTGATCCAGGGACCTGTTCTTATGCCCTTCTTAAGACGCTCTGGCGGTTGATTCTCATGTGCTATGATTTCTGACGTGATTTCTACAACAGCTGCAGAAGGGCCTTTGCAAAGACCACAAACAGAAGGACGTTTATCGCCTCCAACATCACGTCCTTCGGTGGAACTCATTCACACATTCAGCTGAGAGTTGTGAAATGCCGGAGCCGGTGAGATGTATGTGCTTGAAGGTATCCTTGGATGAACAAGGGAGAAGGAAGCAAGGCTAGTTCTAGATTTGGGGGAGAGGCATGGGCAAGATTCCCTGGCTGGAGCCTCCCTCCAGTTGACCCCACCTTGGGGGGGGGGGCTCCTTCCCACTGTGGTTGCTGCCGCTGCCCCACACTTGCCCAGAGAGCTTAGGGGCAGGTAAGCAAGGGGTGAATAGGAACGGAGAGAAGCAAGAGGAATGTTGATTGCCTAACTCAGGGAGCAGGTGAGCAGGGCCATCTCATCCATAGGGGCTAGTGGCGCACTGCGCCAGGGCGCCGACCCCCCCAGGGGCGCCCCCGCGAGCCCGCCGGCATACCGGGCGCCCCCTCCCCAACCCGCCCCCGCCCCACGGGTGGGCTGGCGGCCGAGCGCTCGGGCGCCGGCAGCGCAGCCACTGCCGCCCATGCTGCTCCCGGGCAGGCTGCGAGCTGGCTGCCCTCGCCTCCTGTCCCGGGAGCACTGGAAGGGTGCGCAGAGCCCAGCACCGCTCCAGCGCCACACCCCTCATTCTCCCCCTCACTGTTGTGATATTATAACATGCCGAGCTGCGAACGCTGTTGCAGCAAGGTCACAAGACTCAAGAGTCATGTTTCCTCTCTGTGGGAATTACACTGGGCCATACCAGCTCCCCACACATGTGATGTCATTGTAATTTAACTTGTTGTATTCTTTACTTTCTGTTTTGCATCAGGAGATGCAGACGCTTTTACAGACAGCTCTGAATTATGAGCTGCTACGCAGATATATATATTCTGCACTTTATCTACAATAAAGTAGGTTTTAGCCTTACTGGCTGATGCGTGTTGTTTTTCAAGCTGGGAAACAATCGCATATTACATTGTGCCCCTGGACTCCAGAAGCCAGAGGGCACGGAAGCTTCGTCCGCCTTTGGGGTCAGTCTCTCAGCCTGCCCCCGCGGGAAGTTTTCATAACACTCACCCCCCCTCCCGAGGGGCGGCAAGCGCGGGAGGCGGCGGAGAGGCGGCACGGCGGGGGCGCCGGAAGGATCGCCGCGCCACGACAGCCGATCTCCCTAAGACGGCCCTGCAGGTGAGGAAACAGTTTGGGCTGCTGCCCTCACTGCTATGCCTGGTAGCCCACTGTGGTGGCAATGATGTGGCCCAATTTGGAATCCCGGGCCTTGGCATCTGCCCAACGATTCCCACCCCTGGCATGGCACCAGGGTGCCACCTGGCTGAGCCCTTTTCAGCCACCCCCCCATATTTTTGGAATGGGAGCTAGGCCCCCTCAATGTTGAGGTTTTAGGGCTACCCCCCCCCGAAACCGCCAAAATCACCATTTCTGATCAGGGCCGGATTCAAGTTTGATGAGGCCCTGAGCTACTGAAGGTAATGGGTCCCTTTATATGTCCAGCTGTCCTTTGTCAACAACAAATTGTCACTGTTTTTTGTGTTGAATATATGCTATATGGTAATTTATGGACCTAATAGGTATCTAAAGCTATTTGCACATGCAGAATGTAGGCACCCTATATATAGAAATGAGCAAACCAGTTTTAGGGAGCAGGCTAGCAGGCAGGGCCCATTACTTACATCACAGGAGCCTAACACAACACAAAACACTGTTGCTTGTAGTATGTAGGTTTTATTTTATTTGTTTTTTTATCTTATATTTTGGAAATTTACATCCTGGTTTTTTTCCCCTTTAATTTTTTTGGGGGGGGCCGCATATGGGTTTCCATACATCCAGATTTTCACGGACCCTGTTCCCAACATCTGAATCCTGGGTATGCCAGGAAATTCCAGGTGTATGGCAACCCTGCCCTCTCTAGCTGGTGCCTCTGCATGGGGCCTGACTGGAAGCATGTGGGTCTCAGACTCCTGAACTCCTTCCGCCCGGATCTCTTGAAAAGTGGGACATTTACATCCTCTCTTGCAGCGCAAAAGTTCCCTGAGGGGAGCTGCGCTTTTCTGGCCGGGTTCACGCCTGACAGGCAAAAATTCAAGAGGGGCAGCTTTCCTAGAATGGCATACGCCTCACCTACCAAATTTAAGCATTGGGGAATATGTGAAAGGTACAAAGCCTACATGGGACGCTGGTGGCGTTGTGGTCTAAACCACAGAGCCCACGGCTTGCCGATCAGAAGGTCGGCGGTTCAAATCCCCACGACGGGATGAGCTCCCATTGCTCAGTCCCTGCTCCTGCCAACCTAGCAGTTTGAAAGCATGTCAAAGTACAAGTAGATAAATAGGTACCTCTCTGGAAGGAAGGTAGCATTTCTGTGCGCTGCTCTGGTTCTCCGGAAGCTGCTTAGTCATGCTGGGCTCATGTCCCAGAAGCTGTACGCCGGCTCCCTCGGCCAATATAGCGAGACGAGCGCCGCAACCCCAGAGTTGTCCGTGACTGGACCTAACGGTCAGGGGTCCCTTTACCTTACAAAGCCTACATCAGGAAAACTAAAGGTGTCAGCCCAACCCACTGTGGGTTTTGCAAAGGAGAACCCCTTGCTTCTCCCTGTGTTAAGAAATGTCTGAAGCTGCTGTAGGTGGGCATATAAGAGAGAGAGAGAGAGGAGGAGGAGGAGGAGGAGGAGGAGGAGGAGGAGGAGGAGGAAATGATCTAGGGCAGGCACGTCCAACTCCCAAGAGACTGCCATCTACTCACAGTATAAAAAGACTGGCTGTGATCTGGGGTGGGGGGTTGACCAAAGTTGGAACACAAAGCCGATCACTAACTTGATACCGCATTCGACCAAAGACACCCCCGCGATCGACCGGTCAATCACGATCGACCCGTTGGACATGCCTGATCTAGGGGATTTCCTGGCAATGGAAGGACTTCTGCAAGTGTATGTGTGCATATTGGTATTACTAATCAGTTGCAAGAGGGAAATCCAGAATGCAACTTTGGAAAAACTCCTTGGCTATCACTTTCCCTGACAGAAAAATTAATTTGGGGCCTTCCCTGGGTAATTCTTTTAGACTGCAGGTTGGATGATTCAACCGCAGATGTCAAAATGTCATGAGAAGCGGGGGCAGGTTTGTAACACAAAACCCAGGCAGGGCAGTTCCTTTCTCCTGGGCTTTTCTCACTTAGTCTTAGGCTAAGAGGGGCCAGGCTGCATTTTGTGAGCTTATACGACTCTTCAACTTTCACCCTCCCAGCTTGCCTCTTCTGTCATTTGCTCCAGGCTGTGGCTGACAAGGTTTCCTAAGGGACAGTCCCGGATCTACGAATTTTGCCGCAAGGGTTTAAAGGTCAGCACTGCAAACCCCCCAGCACCGCACCGCCCCCCCCCCGATTGTGAGCATCAAGCAATGAATTGGGGGATACGATTATTACAGTCCATTTGCAATATGCAGAGTTCCAGTTCAAGAAAGCAGAGTTGGTTAACTGTATTCAAGCTGGCCCTCCGTCTACACAGAACACCCTTTTGCAAAAATACATAATCATAAAACATGCTGTTCAAAACAAAGACAATCAAAAAGAGAAGGAAAAGCCACACCCGGGGGGGGGGAGCATTGCAAACATCATTTGGAGGTTGGACTACATGACATTTTGGGTCCCTTCCACCGCTACAGTTATATATATATATATATATATATATATATAGTGCTGCCTAGAGATGTAAAATTTCCGGAAGTTTTGAAGCTCAGAAACCCCCCGTTGTTTCCAGTTTTTTTGGGGGGGGGACGGAAATTTTCGGAAAAATTGAAAAAAATGCTACATTAGCACTTCTTTTTTCTTTTCCAGATTGAAAGTCATTCTGTTACTTTAGAAACATAAAATATAACTATGGACAATTTTAATGGGCATAAAATTATCACAACTAGCATATTAAAAATATAGTGTATCCAAACAATTATTACAAACAGAATTTACTTTTAAAATATATTATTTTATTTGTAACAAATGGAGCAACAATCTCCTGAACTGTTTACTAGTTTATGTGGAACAAAAAAAAAAAACAAACAAACAAAAAACTCCACAAAACAATTTTTAAAAATCCAGAAGTAACAATTATTCATATTTCCTCTCCACAGTATTTAAAAAAACATTCTCATAAAAAGAACTGAAGAAGGAAGTGGGACTAAGTTTCAATGAATGGGCATGAAATTTAATCAGAATCATTTTCTGAGCTGTAATTAAGTATATACTTTCAGGCCCTTTTTGTTGCTCTATATTTTCTTCCAGTGCTTTGAGGCCTAGTGAAGAGGAACAGAACCAATGCATACCACACGCATGCAAAAACAAAACTGAAACCTTTTTCTTTTCTGGTGACAACAGCACCTCCTAAAGGAAGAAATGTATCTTGTTCTTGCATTGGAGAGTTCAGTTTGTAACCTAGGACTTGCTTGTCCTCACAGAAATTAGAATAATCTGATACCATACATATTTTTTAGAAATGATTTGCGTGTCGAGGTCCCCAAACCACCCCTCAAGTAAAACACACTTCACACCAGATATAAGTTTTAAGGTTTTTGGCATTAATTTGGCCACAACTTTATTGAATACAAAATAAGTGAGTGGTTGCTTAGGCATTGGTTAAGACTATCTGTCCCGCTGGGGACAGAACTGACATCCACCCGCCTGTGGAGTCAGTATAGGGGAAAACGCTTTGGGGAGAGAATGTGCGCCCGTTCTCCCCAAATGCTCCCAGGGGCTCTTGCGTGGGCCCTGTCCCCCGACCGGGGGAAACGGACAAGCATGGTGAGCCCCTGGATTCCTTTAACGGAATTCCCCTTGCAGCAGCAGCCTTGAAGGGGCAACCACAGCCAACCTGCCCCTTCGCAGCATAGGAGGGGCAACCACAGCCAACTCTGCCCCTCCTCAACCAATTTATAACCAATGCCTAACCGCCAACCTTACAAGTTGTGACTAATTGCTACGCAGTAGGCGAAAACCAAATGGCACCAGCCAATCAGCCAAATGGAAAAAATTCCTACCAGGCCCCTGCTCCAACGCAGACGACCCCATGACAGGCATAGCAAGGTCAATGCAGAGGCCTAATAACAGGGCGGGAGGGCGGGCGATCCGATGCACGAAGCCAGGAGGGCTCCGACGCTGAGTGCAGGGTCATTTATAGGCTCTGGACTGTCCATCAACAAGTTGCAACATATGAATCTCCCCAACGACAGCCAGAGCCCAATCACAGTAGTGGCCATCCATACAAACCCGCCCAGCAGCAGAGGGGTGACTTGCTAGCCCCCACCGCAACACGTGCTCTCCATGAAGGAGAACACGCTTTATAAAATATTTGAACCCCTTATCTTAAAATGCTTTATTCATTGTGTTAAAATAAAACATTCCATAATCTATTTATTATTTTTTCTATTTTCCTAATTTTTCGAAAAAACAAAAACAAAAAAGGCTTCAGGAAAAAAATGGGGAAAAATGGGTCCCCCCCTATTTTTCTGGGTTTTTTCCAGGCCTTCACATCTCTAGTGCTGCCTGGTGCCTTTTGGAGCCTCTCCCTGCTTAGCCTATGAATTGCAGCGATGCCATCCTTCCCTGCCATTAGCCCTAGTCTTGAGTTCAATGGGAGTGGACAGCTTACCCTCAAGAAACCCTGAGAGGACCTGGGTGCCACTTCTGGAACAGGCCCACCGAACAGCAACCCTCCCCATGCTTGCTCAAATCCAGGAATCAGTGGAGTCCCCCACCCCATAAGATCAGGCTTGCTAAGAGAAGGGTCATAGTTCAGAGGTAGAGCATCTGCTTTTCATGCAGAAGTTCTCAGTTTCAACCTCTGGCACCTTCAGGTGGAGAGAGACCCCCTACCTGAAAACCTGGAAAGACTCAGTTAATAATAATAATAATAATAATAATAATAATAATAATAATAATAATTTATTTATTTATTTATACCCCACCCATCTGGCTGGGTTTCCAACAAAAACTCTGGTTGGTTTCCAACAAAATATTAAAAATACATTAAAACATCAGTCATTAAAAATTTCCCTAAACAGGGCTTCCTTCAGCCCTAAGGCAGATCCCATACCCCTCAAATGTCCTGATTTGAGTGAGACACCCCAGAATTACAGAAGCCATCCCAGCTTCTGATTGCAGCCCATATATGTCCCATATATTTTTTTTGGTCCAGTGCTCTCACACAATTCATTTAGCTCACGCCAGAACACCGGACCAAAAGACACTCGATTTTTTTCGCCTTGCGTGAGTCAGCTGGCTCCTGAAAGAGTTTGGGATCCAAAACCGAGCCTGCCGATTTTGATCAGCGGAGTGTTGGGGGCTATGAGATTCCAATGCTGCTGATTGACTGCAGGTTGTAAAATCCAGCTTCTCTGGCTCAAGTTAGAACCGAGTCAACATTGGCCCCGCAATTCACAGTCCCATTACAAGATGGAAATTTTCATCTGTTTGGAGGGCGCTTTTCAGTGGTGGCCCCGTCTTTTCATCATTCCTTTTGACACGCAGCTACTGTGGTGTTATGTACTGAGTTGAATAGGATCCAAAGTGCAGCAGTCTGATTGGTCCTAGAACAATAGGATTGAGATTGCAGCAGTCTGACTGGTCCCAGAACAATAGGATTGAGATTGCAGCAGTCTGATTGGTCCCAGAACAATAGGATTGAGATTGCAGCAGTCTGATTGGTCCGCAGGAGCCACCCAATCCAGCTCCAGGTGGAAGTGAATCCGCACTCCGATTGGCATACAGGAGTATCCCGGAATTAGCCAATCACGTGGGGCCCATTGTGTAAATAGTGTATATAAAGCAAACGTTTTGGGGGAACTGCATTCCTCACTACTATGAGCTGAATAAAGAGCATGAAATTCACACTGGACTCCGAGTATATTTCATGTGGCTTGATTGCAAACACCTCCAGTTTAGGAGGCAGGGAAAGCAAACGACTGCAGAGCGAAGAAACGTGAGACACAGAATATGCACACAGAATCACCGATTGCAGCCAGGCTCAGTCTGATTTGGACGGAGGACCTCCCATCCCTTGGCTGCAGTAGCCCATCCAGTGAAGAAAACAAGCAACAAATAATTTACAAACTAAGCTATAGATATATGGCTCACTGAATATACATCAAGCAGGGTTGCACAGCATCTTCAGCAGCCCAGGGGCTGCGCTGGACAAAAGAAGAAAATAATAATTTGAAGATCTAACAGTTCAAGAGATTTCAAAGCATCCAAGGACATGCTCTGATCAGGATAAAGCTCACAGTTCCTTGCAGGTATTCTCTGTTGCATCCCGCAGCAATATCTGGTGGGGGATAAATCTGTAAGTCTTGAAAACAGGCTCAAGACAAACATCCACGCTTCTTCTGAGCTCCTGTGAAGAAGCCCCTCTGCCTCCTCTTCCAGGATGACTCCTGGGACATCCCCAGAAGAGCAGGCTTATTGAGCTTGCTATACCACTATGAAGAAAAAGGAAAGAACACATTCGTCTTCTTTTAATAACAAGGATAGCAACATGGGTTACACAGAGAAGGAGTTGCATGTCAAGGTCTCCAAGCCACCCCCCAATAAATTCCCACATCAGACATAATCTTTGTTTGGTTTTTTTTTTTGGCAATAATTTAGGCCACAACTTTATTAAAATACAAATTAAGTGAGTGGTTGCGCAGGCATTGGTTCTGACTAGCTGTCCGACGGGACAGAGCTGACCACCGGTCAGCGGTGGGAGATCCCATCCGGGGAGAGATATGGAGGCTGGGGGCAGAGCCCTCCCCTCCCCGGAGGTTCCCAGGGGCTCCTGCGTGGCCCTGTCCCCCGACCGGGGGTTCGGACAAAAGCAATGTCGAGCCCCTGGCTTCCTTTAACGGAATTCCCTACACCATCATCATTTGGAGGGGCGACCACCCCTCCAATCACAATCACAATGAACCAATGCCTAACCGCCAACCTTACAAGTTGTGACTAGTTGCTACTGCAGTAGGGCGAAAACCAGATGGCCACAGCCAATCGGCCAAATGGGAAAATTCCTACTGGGCCCCTGCCCCCAAAGCAGATGACCCCATGACAGGCAGTTGAAAGATCAAACAGAGGCCTAAGGAAACAAAGGAAGGGAAGGGCAGGTGATCCGAAGCACGCAGCCAAGAGAAGGCTCAGTATAAAAAGGACGCTGGGCTGTCCATCACAAATGGCCATCCTCCCCAGCAACACAGCAAAGAGCTATAGAAGCTGTGGCCAGCCAACTAACCCGCCCAGCTGCAAGGGAGGTGGCCTGCCAGCCCCCACCACAACACGTGCTCTCCCTGAGGAGAACCCGATTTATCGCAGTTCAAGGTCACAATCCAAGCAGGCGAAAGCAGGCAAGGAGGTCACCGAGCAGTGAGGGATGTGACCTGGGTAAAGTGTGTGGCCTACCGAGTGTTGGTCCTCGGATCCTGGGTTCCCCACTCCCTTCCACGACAATATCTCTGCCTGAAGCGGATGTCAGGAGCGAGGCAGCAATAAATCACACCGAGTAAGTGAAGTTAACTCTTTCTTAGAAGAAACAGGGTCTGCTCAGGAGTGCCAGGCCTAATGGGTACAGAAACTCATCCTGGTAGCGCTTTCCCCTAGGAGGCAGTTGTGGGAACTAGGGACGCGGGTGGCGCTGTGGTCTAAACAACTGAGCCTCTTGGGCTTGCTGATCAGAAGGTTGGTGGTTCAAATCCCCGTGACGGGGTGAGCTCCCGTTGCTCTGTCCCAGCTCCTGCCAACCTAGCAGTTCGAAAGCACACCAGTACAAGTAGATAAATAGGTACTGCTGTGGTGGGAAGGTAAACAGCGTTTCCGTTTGCTCTGGCTTCCGTCACGGTGTCCCGTTGCCCCAGAAGCAGTTAAGTCATGCTGGTCGCATGACCTGGAAAGCTGTCTGTGGACAAACGCCAGGCTCCCTTGGCCTGAAAGCGAGATGAGCGCTGCAAACCCATAGTCACCAAGGGTCCTTTACCTTTACCTTTAGTTGCGGGAACTGAAGGTCCCAGCCTCCCCACAGCAGCCTAAGCCCCACCCACTCCTGGGTCCTTCCCAAGCAATTGGAGACAATGCCTGCATGTCTATCTTTGCTCCTCTCCCTTCATGCCTCTCCTGGTTCTGGGAGACAAGAGCAGAGGGGAGCATGTCGCCACAGGAGGGGACAACCACCTGGCTTCTTCACCAGCCTGCATCATCCCTGCCTCTTCGCCTCCCTCTCCTTTCCTGCTTCAGCTTCTGATTCTGGGCTTCTCTGCCACAGACTCTTCCCGCTCACTAAGCCCCGTTACCTCCCCAGCTTCCAACACCTCCTCATCCCAGTCCTCTCCCTCTGACCACTCACCGTCATCCCACCACCAATCCCCAGGCTTTGTGCCTTCTTCCCTCGGGATTTCCCCAGCTGGTTCCTCCTGCCATTCCTCTCTGTCCAACCAGTCCATGACAGTCACTCAGACACCCAACTCCCCTCGATATCGGCATGTCTTCTTCTTCTTCTTCTTCTTCTTCTTCTTCTTCTTCTTCTTCTTCTTCTTCTTCTTCTTCTGTAAACACTCATAGCCGAGTAAGATTGTCTTCCATAACACGGTTTTAACAATGAGTCCATAAGTGACTGTGGAGGCCAATTCTGGATCCACATGTCCTTCCACAGTGGGGACATTGGTTTCTGGGCAGGAGTTGATCACAGTGTGGATTTGCCAAGTGTGCCTCCCTCTTAGCACATTTCTCCCTTGTGTCCTGAGTTCGAGTGTCTTCAAAGCCCATGACACCTTTGGTAAAGGCTGCTCTCCAACTGGAGCTATCTGCATGTACGACCTGTTTCTTTCCATCTGCTTTCCGTCATCACCACCATCACTGGTTTCCCCCGCTGCTGTCCTCCGCCAGGTGTAAGCAGCAGCTGAGATTTATCGTTTTTGAGGCAAGAGGAAACAGGGAAAGAAGGGGATTCATCCTCTCTGCCTGGCGGCTGATGGCTCAAAGTCACACATGGCTTCTCAGATTGCAGGACGAGGAATGACATATGTTCCCACCACCACCACACACAAACCCATTTGCGAATGTAACTGAAAACCACATGGGCAAGTGCTGAATGCTATTATGAGTTCAATTTATTAGAGCTGTGTGGGATATTTTCCAGTTTTGGTTTGCAAGCAGAAACCAGTCAATTCACTACTGTTACTCTTAAGAACCTTTACATTGAGCAGACTTTTGCTACTCTAAATATGCGTTTGTATTTTATGGTTAGATTTGTAGAGCCGGAAGGGATTCCCAAGGGTTACCCAGTCCAATGGTCTGCAATGCAAGGATCACAACTAAAGAATCCTTGTAGAACCATTTTGGGTCTTTCCTTGGCCATCGCCCTGAGACCTAAGCGAAGATGGACAGTTAAAAAACCCTTTAATGAATCAAATAAATCAAATTATCTACTTTGAGGTAAGCCCTATTGAATTCAGCAAGACTTATTCCCAGGTGAGTGTGCGCAGGACCGCACCATTAGTGGCTTATTTTTAAAAGCCAAATATCTATGGGCTTATTAAATTGTTACATTTCTGTTTTGCCTTTCCTCCAGTCGGGAGCATGGTTTAAAGTGTTAACTCGTTAAAACAAAGCATACAGTAACAGAACCTTACTTAAAGTCACTATTAAGTCAGCAGCAACAAATGTCCTCAGCACCATTCCCAGGAAATCATTCCCAGCTATGATCCAAAGCCCTAGGCTTTGTAGTCCCACAAAATCAGGGCCACAATACTGAATGCACGGCTTCTGGTGGATTCAAGGCCTGCATCTGAGTTATGGGTGCAGGGCTGTCTTAACCCTATCTGGCGCCGTGGAGCAAGGATCCCTCCGGCGCCCCCTGTTTTGTATTGATTCAAGAGTTAAAATATCTGTATTACTATTGTCTGTATTCACATTAGGGTAAAGTAACTGCCTCTCTGTTCCAGAAGGAACAGCTACTATTGGTTCATTTAAGCTGCTGTATTTGGATCCTCAGTCTTATTGGTTCCCACCAAAAGGCAGCTTTGTGATTGCTTGAGATTGTTCCCTCCAAAATGTATCCTTTCTAGCCAGTCTTCTGTCCCTATAAATGTAGCTTCCCTCTCCTCAGTTCCCCAGTCTTGTTTGCCTGAATAAAGAGTGTTACATGAAGAAGCTGTCTCCTGCCTGCTATGTCAGAGCTGAAACCACTTGCTGAATCACGATCCCCACGTTACAACACCCCCCATGCCCACCTTTCCCTCCGAGTGGGCAGCAGCTGGAGGGCGACTCCTCTGGCAGGGAGGTCTCCACCCTCACTCTCTCCACAGAGGATCCCGTTCCAGGTGTAAGGCTGGGCGTGCACCGGGCACAGAGAATAGGTGCCGGGATTGATCTTGCATCGCGTTCCACATGGATTCCTTCCACGGGGACCCCTCGGGCTCCTTCCCAGCTGCTCCGTGCCCTCCTCCAGTCCTACACAGTGGCAGGCTGCAGAAGCGCTCCAGCAACCAATTGTGGTGACAAGCAACCAATCGTGGCCGCCTCCCAGGCGGGGTGCGCGCACCAGCCAGAGAGGGATGGAGGGCTGATCGCTGTGCGCCCAGCTCGCCACCGCTGATCGCCTCCTCCTGCCTTCCTCCTGGTGGTGGGCAGGCTGCCGCTCCTACCAAGCCGCTGATGTGGCCCTCGGACCTCTTCCCTGGCACCCTCTAGAACATGGCGCCATGGTTCCCCACGCCACTAGCCTCTATGGGTAAGATGCCCCTGCATGGGTGCCACTGACACAGAGGCTCCTGCAAAGATCTCAGAGCATTCAATTCTATGATTCTGTGACTGGGATATGAGGAATGAGGCTTTTCCTTAAGGCATCCTGGACTCAGGCTGTTGATGAGCTTGTGGATTCATAAAGAGCCTTGGACATTGCGCAGCAGCATGTGGGCAGCCAGCGTAAACTCTAAGGTCCTAGAGCAGGGGTCAGCAAAAATTTTCAGCAGGGGGCCGGTCCACTGTCCCTCAGACCTTGTGGGGGGCTGGACTATATTTTGAAAAAATAATAATGAACAAATTCCTATGCCCCACAAATAACCCAGAGATGCATTTTAAATAAAAGGACACATTCTACTCATGTAAAAACACGCTGATTCCCGGACCGTCCACGGGCCGGATTTAGATGGCGATTGGGCCGGATCTGGCCCCAGGGCTTTAGTTTGCCTACCCATGCCCTAGAGTTATGTGCTAGTGGCGGTCAATTCCCTAGCCGCAAGACTAGGTCTGACTGTAGCCCTTCAGAGAGTGCAATGCAACGATCAAGTCTTGAAGATACCAATGCATGAATCGCTTCAATTGGTGCCCTTAGCCTCAGTTTAACTGTTTCTATTACGTCAACCAATGGGGTGTTTCAGGGAAGCAGCTCCAGAAGTGGGGAGCCACCACTGAGAAGGCCCTGTCATGGGTCACTTTCCTACTAACCATTCCAACAGATGGAGAAACAAGTTGGCACCCCCAACTTAGTGCAACACTCAGTTCTAGCCATTATTGCCTCCTCTGTGCCTTTGGGACTTTTTTTTTTTTAAATCTAACTCTTTGAGGAGGGCTCTGTGCTCAGTGGGATGCGGGTGGCGCTGTGGGTTAAACCACAGAGCCTAGGGCTTGCTGATCAGAAGGTCGGCGGTTCAAATCCCCGCGACGGGGTGAGCTCCCGTTGCTCGGTCCCTGCTCCTGCCAACCTAGCAGTTCAAAAGCACGTCAAAGTGCAAGTAGATAAATAGGTACCGCTCCGGCAGGAAGGTAAACAGCATTTCCGTGTGCTGCTCTGGTTCATCCAGAAGCGGCTTAGTCATGCTGGCCACATGACCTGGAAGCTGTACACCAGCTCCCTGGGCCAGTAAAGCGAGATGAGTGCCACAATCCCAGAGTCGGACACGACTGGACCTAATGGTCAGGGGTCCCTTTACCTTTACCTGTGCTCAGTGGGATGTGTATGTTAGCAAACGTCCTGCTGGGGCAAGTTGTGAGACTGACCCCCCCAGGTAGGGACGAAGCCTGAGTGCACTCCTGGCTACTCAACTCCAGTGGCACACTGATATGATGTTGTCCCCCAGCGTGAAGAACAACATCTGCTTGTTGGCTCAGTAAGTCAGGGCTGTGCATAATGCATCTAGCATCTCTCTCGAGCCAGAACTGAAAGTGAAAGTGAAGATATCACGTGGTTTGCATGTAGACATTCCCAGGACCAACCCTTAAGCAGAGGTGAGGAACATGTGACCCTCAGGATGATGTTAAGACTATAATTTTCACCAGCCCCGGCCTGCATGACCAATGGTCAGGGATGCTTGGGAATACCTGGAGGACCACGGCTTCCCCATCTCTCCTGTATGTCATCTACCCTCCCACGTATTGAACTTTGGGCATTGTGCTATCCTAAGACAGACCATTGGTCTATCCAAGGATGTCTACGCTAGGGATGGGGAAGCAGCGGCCCTCCAACTGATGTTGGACTCCAGCTCCCATCAACCCCAGTGCTGGATGGATGTAGATGAGTAGGAGAGGTTATTTTATTTATTAATTACCCTTCCCCCTTTTCTTACTTGTGTGAGAATGCAAATAGCTTTTTCGGCAGAGTAATAATAATATAATAATAATAATAATAATAATAATAATAATAATAATAATTTATTTGTACCCCGCCCATCTGGCTGGATTTCCCCAGCCACTCTGGGCGGCTTCCAACAAAAATCAAATACATTAAAATATCACACATTAAAAGCTTCCCTAAACAGGGCTGCCTTCAGATGTCCTCTAAATGTCTGGTAGTTGTCTATCTCTTTGACATCTGAAGGGAGGGAGTTCCACAGGGCGGGCGCCACTACCGAGAAGGCCCTCTGCCTGGTTCCCTGTAGCTTTGCTTCTCGCAGTGAGGGAACCGCCAGAAGGCCCTCGGCACTGGATCTCAGTGTCCGGGCTGAATGATGGGGGTGGAGACGCTCCTTCAGGTATACAGGACCGAGGCCGTTTAGGGCTTTAAAGGTCAGCACCAACACTTTGAATTGTGCTCGGAAACGTACTGGGAGCCAATGTAGGTCTTTCAAGACTGGTGTTATGTGGTCTCGGTGGCTGCTCCCAGTCACCAGTCTAGCTGCTGCATTCTGGATTAATTGCAGTTTCCGGGTCACCTTCAAAGGTAGCCCCACATAGAGTGCATTGCAGTAGTCCAAGTGGGAGATAACCAGAGCATGCACCACTCTGGCAAGACAGTCTGCGGGCAGGTAGGGTCTCAGCCTGCGTACCAGATGGAGCTGGTAGACAGCTGCCCTGGACACAGAATTAACCTGCGCCTCCATGGACAGCTGTGAGTCCAAAATGACTCCCAGGCTGCGCACCTGGTCCATCATTATCTCCATTATCTCTAGAAGGATTTTAGGACGAGGTTGCATAACCTTCCAGAACAATTATGATATCCAAGGAAGCTTAAGCAGACCTGGATTATCTTCTCCTTTTTATGTTTCCCTCTTAACAAAGAAATCACTCTCAGACCGTTTAAGTAAACCAGAAAAATGTAAGGCATATTCACATCAAAGTTCTTGCCAGGATTCAACAGATACAGGGATTAAAATCAGGCAGTCAAAAATCGCTAAATGTTACAAATACCCATAGTCCAGTTCAAAATAGAGTCTGCTCCCTGGAGGAGAGCACAAGGACATCCTAACCTACCAAGAGTGCAGTGACAGGAAGAAGAAGATTAAATTTATATTCTTTCCCCTGTCCACCACAAAGGTTTAGAGGATATGACTTCATAGGGTTCCCTTTCTAGCATTCCTGCATTGGTGATTTGGGTACAGACCTTCTCCTACCCAGCCAGCATAGCCATTGGGTCAGGAAGGATGATGGGATTTGTAGTTGAACAATATCTAGGAGGGGGGGTCAGATAGAAGGGTTAGAACAGGGGTCAGCAAACTTTTTCAGCAGGGGGCTGGTCCACTGTCCCTCAGACCTTGTGGGGGGCCGGACTATATTTTGGGGGAAAAAATGAACGAATTCCTATGCCCCACAAATAACCCAGAGATGCATTTTAAATAAAAGCACACATTCTACTCATGTAAAAACACCAGGCAGGCCCCACAAATAACCCAGAGATGCATTTTAAATAAAAGGACACATTCTACTCATGTAAAAACACGCTGATTCCCAGACCGTCCGTGGGCTGGATTGAGAAGGCGACTGGGCCAGATCCGGCCCCCGGGCCTTAGGTTGCCTACCCATGGGTTAGAAGAAGAAAGACCCTCAGTGATTCACCAACCACCTCAATGGACAAGTTTCAACTACTGGTCTGATAATGCTTCCTTATATTGCATATGTAAATAAACAACACAGGTTTTGAGTGATGTCGGTGCAACAACTTGGAAATCACTAGCAAAACCTCCTGGAGGCAAGTAGGTCTTAAAACAACACTGCGAATCTTCAAAGTGATACTTAAGTCTAATCTCACCCCTGAAGGCACCATTACAATGCAATCAGACATACTATTCTGGGCTGGTTGGGGTTGTTGTGCTTTTTTCCATTCTATTTTTGGCAGAAACCGTTTCACCTCGTGCACCGCCCATCTGCAATAATCCATTCCCAAACCAGCAAAGCAATTATACCCTCATGCTCAGTAATTCATCCTCTTTTTGGGTCTGTACTTTGGGGAGGGTGGAGGGGAGGGTTGAAATCACAGAGGGCATTCCTTCCACACACCCACACCCCCCCACCCCAATTCCCCAGCATCCTATAACAACTGCAGCCAGCGTTTAGTATTGATTTCCACATAAATCTGTGTTTTTAAAGACTCTGTTTTTGCACATGCGAGGCATTTAAATTGGCCCGAGAACATTCTCGGCATCATGAAAACTTAATGAGATAATTATTGTGCCGAGAGTTTGTGTATTAATTATAAAGAGATTTAGGTCTCCGAGCGAGAGGTGAGATGCACAATTGGTTTTCTCCACTGGTAAACCAATTGGGTGTTAAGACACATGTTGGGAACAGGAACAGGAACAGGTCTTCTGTGGAGAGCTGGATCTAAATATGTAACCTTTACAGGCTCTGTCTCTCTGGCTGCTTCTACCCTATGGACCACACATAAGAACACAGGAAGAGCCTACTGAGTCACACTACTGACTTATCTAGTCCAGCGTCCTGTTCTCACAGTGGCCAGCAAGATGTCTGCTGGAAACCAGGCAGCAGGACTTGACCTCAAGACCTCTTTCCCTTCCAGCGGTTGTTTCCAGCTCCTGGTATTCAGAACCATTGCTTCCCCCAGCCATGGAGGCAGAACATAGCCATTGTGTAGGGCTGGTAGACATCTGGATATTCCCAGATATAACTACAACTAATCCAGAATGCGGCAGCTAGACTGGTGACTGGGGGCAGCCGCCGAGACCACACCACATAACACCGGTCTTGAAAGACCTACATTGGCTCCCAGTACGTTTCCGAGCACAATTCAAAGTGTTGGTGCTGACCTTAAAAGCCCTAAACGGCCTCAGTCCAGTATACCTGAAGGAGCGTCTCCACCCCCATCATTCAGCCCGGACACACTGAGGTCCAGCTCCGAGGGCCTTCTGGCGGTTCCCTCCCTGTGATGTGAGGTTACAGGGAACCAGGCAGAGGGCCTTCCCGGTAGTGGCACCCGCCCTGTGGTGTATCTGAAGAAGTGTGCATGCACACGAAAGCTCATACCAAGAACAAACTCAGTTGGTCTCTAAGGTGCTACTGGAAAGAATTTTCTATTTTGTTTCGACTATGGCAGACCAACACGGCTACCCACCTGTAACCCCTGTGGAACACCCTCCCACCAGATGTCAAAGAGAAAACCAACTACCAGACTTTTAGGAGACATCTGAAAGCAGCCCTGTTTAGGGAAGCTTTTAATGTTTAATAGATTATTGTATTTTAACATTCTGTTGGAAGCCGCCCAGAGTGGCTGGGGAAACCCAGCCAGATGGGCGGGGTATAAATAAATTATTATTATTATTATTATTATTATTATTATTATTATTATTATTATTATTATTTGGTGGAAAGGCGGAATGGAGGGTGGTGTCTGGAGGGTGGATTTCCGAAAGTCCAGCACTTTGTCCTGGATCTTAGGCAAGTTCTTTGGCTCAACAACTTTCGGGTTTTCCTAAACTTTTGGGGTGCCCTGGTTTTTATTATTATTATTATTATTATTATTATTATTATTATTATTATTATTATTATTTCAAAGGCGGAATTGGTGTCTGGAGGGTGGATTTCCGAAAGGCAGCACTTTGTCCTGGATCTTAGGCAAGTTCTTTGGCTCAACAACTTTCGGGTTTTCCTAAACTTTTGGGGTGCCCTGGTTTTTACTTCCTGAATTATGGCCATCCTACCATTGTGGGTAGTAGCCGTTGTTAACCCTCTCATTATTTTGGCTACTGTTGTTATTACAATTTTGCACACATCCAATTGACGCACGACTGGCAATGCATGGCTTCTTTTGGACCCGGAATAGGGCAAAACAGAGGAGGAACCGGGAGCACAATGGGGGCAGGGTGGGCTTATGTGTTTATATGTGCACTTAAGGTGGGCCTAGGAGGGTTCCAGGAATGGAAGCCTTGCGCAAAATGGTCACCGCCTGTAATTTTTGTAAAAAAAAACGCAGAAAGCAAAAGCAAAACATAACTATCTGATCTAAAGAAAAACAGTGAATATGATCCCACATCTTTAGACAGTGATTATGGTGTCATGTAATCATCAAACGCCTCGTTCCAGAAGGAAATAAAAACCGACAAATTTGTTTTCGTAAAATACATTCTCTCTTCCTTGGACATCGTAATTTTATACATAGTATAATTTTATACTTTAGTAATCGTTTATACATTACTGCTGCAGCTGGAATTCTAAAGAACCATTACAGAAGGCAGAAAGGGAATTCCCTCCTGTTAAATAATAGACAGACCTCAGCTCTGTTGTCTTTTTGATACTCAAGACCTTCATCTTCCAGCAAAATTTCCCCCGGTCTGCATCTTTAATGGAATACTTTTCCAGATGTTTCGGTTAATTAATTAATTGCCTTTCTCTCCCAACTTTTACCTCCAAGGAGCTTGAAGTGACATGTGGATGGTTCTCCTCCTCCTCATTTAATCCCCACAACAACCCTGAGAGGCGGCAACTGGCTTCCAATGAAAGCTTCATGGTCAAGGCAGGATTTGAACCCTGGTCTCTCCCAAGCCCTGCTTTTATCTAGGTTGCACCAAAATATTTGGCCAAAGCTTTTGGATTCAGACAGGCAATGGAAAAAAACTTGTGCTATTCTTTAACACATTTATTCGTAGAGTGAGATCTGAAAAGAACAAAATTAGTGGAGCGTATATATTCCAACGAACATTTATGATCTGTCAAGAATCCTCTTCTGGTGAGCTCCTATCAAGGAAGTGGTGGGAGCTCCATGCTTACAGCAAGATCTGCGGTGGGATTGTTATACTGCTTTGGGTCTCATATAATGCTTTCAGCCTTATTGCAAATATTAACGTTGTGCAGCTTGAAGCAACTGGATTAATAAAAACTGATTCATTTTGGAATGAAAAATTGCCCAGACCCATTAGATTTTACTCAAAACTTTAGAACCAAAGAATCTTAGAGCTGGAAGGGAACCCAAGGGTCATCTAGTCCAACCCACTGAAATGCAGGAATATCAGCTAAAGCATCTCTGACAAATGGCCATCCAACCTCTGCTTAAAAACCTCCAAGGAAGGAGAGTCCACCACCTCTCTGCTCCACCGCCAAACAGCTCTTACTGTCAGTAAGTTCTTCCTGATGTTGAGTCGGAATCTCCTTTCTTGTAACCTGAAGCCATGGGTTCGAGTCCTACCCTCCAGAGCAGGAGAAGACAAGCATGTCAACTCCTCCATGTGACAGCCCTTAACATATTTGAAGATGGCTATCATATCATTTACTTGCAGAACTTTCTTCATAACAGAACAAAAACATCACAGATACATCCAAAGATTTTGGTAAAATATATGCTCATCCATGCATGGGCTCAGCATCTTCTTAGAAAGAAGCATCTTCAAGGTTCCAACAGACCTTGAAGCACAGGTCTCTGTCCTTACAGCCTCCATTTTGCCTGTGGCTGGATGCACTCTTTTCAAGAGATTCATTTCCACGTCCTTACTCCCACAGCCACTGCCCTTCCAAAATGGCGAATTTGCAGTTCTATACCCACCCATGTGATCTAAAGTTAAACACATTGTTAGAACTATCAGAGAACAATAGCAGTAAATTATCAACCCATCAAGTTGCTCAGAGTGTTCTTTTTGCTTTTCTTGAGCTTCAGTGGATTCTTCCAGTTAAACCCTTTCAGCAATGCACATAGGCATTATCCATTTCACTGTCAATTAAACAATTATACCTAATGAGCCTTGTCATCTGTGGGCCTAGTAGGAGACACCTATGCCATCCTAGAATGCATAAGATCAGGGGCCAACCAGATGCCTGTAGGAAACTTGCGAGTGGGAGCTGAGCACAAGAGCCCTGTCCCCTCCTGTGGCTTCCAGCAATGGCCATTCAGAGGCAGAGGATAGCCGTTGAGGCAGAGGATAGCCACCATGGCTAATAGCCATCAATAGCCCCAGAATTGCATGCCATTACCTTGGCCTGCAAGAAGATCAAATCTATCCATTCTGAAGGAAATCAGCCCTGAGTGCTCACTGGAAGGACAGATCCTGAAGCTGAGGCTCCAATACTTTGGCCACCTCATGAGAAGAGAAGACTCCCTGGAAAAGACCCTGATGTTGGGAAAGATGGAGGGCACAAGGAGAAGGGGATGACAGAGGATGAGATGGTTGGACAGTGTTCTCAACATGAGTTTGACCAAACTGTGGGAGGCAGTGGAAGACAGGAGTGCCTGGCGTGCTCTGGTCCATGGGGTCACAAAGAGTTGGACACAACTAAACGACTAAACGACAACCTTTGTATTGTTGTGCATTGACGTGCCCCCTTAGAAGTGGTTGGTTTCCCTACCTTTCTCTCCAAATGGGAAATCTAGGGAAAGACATCCTTCAAGGGGCATTGATGGCAGAGCCAGCTGCTTGTTCTGTTGCACTTTTTGGTGATGCAACAATAGCTCTCCGTCAATTAAGAATTATTACTGGAGTTCTCCCAGCTTGGCACCTCTACTGTGCCCTCGTCCCTTATCTCTCACACACCTGAATCTCCACAGAGGCTTCAGGAAGGCTGCTTAGCTAAACAGGGAGGGGTCCAGAACAGCAATAAGGATGCACCAAAATGGAACAGCTTTCTTGGGTTGAACTCTAAGATGAAGCCAAAGAGGAGGGCTGCCTTGCTGGCTCAAGAAGAAGTCTGTCTGGTACTGGGAACCTGGGGAAGAAAGGCCATAACTCAGTGGAAGAGCACCTATGAGGGGCGTTCATTAAAGATTTTCCCTGACGTACTTCCCGTGGACAGAGGCAAATGAGACTGGGCACAGTTATTAGTCCTTCTCTACATAGCCATCAGCAAGAGTCACACACTTCTCCCATTGCTTTATGCAGCTGCGGAGACCTCATCTGTAGAAGTTGGCAGGTTGCGTCAGAAGCCACAACTTGACCTCAGAAATCAGCATTTCATCATCTGGAAAAAATCTTGTCCTTCAAAAATAACTTCATGGTTGGAAAAAGGTGGGTGTCCGACGGTGCAAGGATTTCATAGCCACAGGACCATGCTTCCATCTGAGCAACATGTGAGTTGTGAACCGGGGCGTTATCTTGCAGGAGGCGGACACCTTTGGTCAGCAAACCATGCCTCTTGATTTTGATGACCTTGCAGGTGAAAACCCCCAGGTGCAATCTTCTTCTTTGGCGATCACTCGTAGCCAAGTAAGATTGTCTTCCATAAACACGGTTTTAACAGTGAGTCCGTAAGTGACTGTGGAGGCCAATTCTGGATCCACACGTCCTTCCACAGTGGGGACATTGGTTTCCGGGCAGGAGTTGATCACGGTGTGGATTTGCCAAGCATGCCTTCCTCTTAGCACGTTTCTCCCTTGTGTCCTGAGTTCAAGTGTCTTCAAAGCCCATGACACCTTTGGTAAAGGCTGTTCTCCAATTGGAGCGCTTGCAGGCCAGTGTTTCCCAGTTGTTGGTGTTTATACTACATTTTTAAAGATTTGCCTTGAGACAGTCTTTAAACCTCTTTTGTTGACCACCAGCATTACACTTTCCATTTTTAAGTTCCCAAGTGATGTGTAATTTTTTTCAGACGACACCATTGATGGAATCTTTCAAGAAGTTGTAGCTTTACTGATGGCAAGAGCTGTTTGACTGGGGAAGGGACTCCCTCAGGAAGGGATGGACACGCCTTCACTGGAGCTTTCTGGACAGAAGTTGGAAGGCCATCTGCCAGGGATTCTTTAGCTGTGATTTGTGCATCGCAGGGGGGGTTGGACTAGATGACCCTTGGGGTCCCTTCCAAGGATCATCGCTTTGACACTGGTGATCTTTGCTTCTTCCAGTACACTGGCATTAGTTTGCCTGTCTTCCCAAGTGATGTGCAAGAGACACCTTTGATAGAACCTTTCGAGGAGTTGGAGATGGTGTTTAAAAGTGGTCCATGTTTCACAAGCATACAGTAAGGTTGATAGTACAATAGCTTTGTAAACAAGCATTTTGGATTCCCTGAGAATGTCCAGGTTCAATAACCAAAGGCATCTGCAGATATGGCTGGGAATGTCCTTCCCTTGAAACCATCAGTGTCAACATTGCTGAGCTACATGGACCGATGGCCTGAGTTCAGCATAAAACAGCTTCCTGGTGGCTTTCCAGATGTGTTGCAAGACTCTAGATCCCATCATCCCTGGTCATTGGCTATGCTGGCTGTGGATGATGGAGGTTGTAGTCCAAAAACACGCTCCCTGTTTGTGATGCCCAGCAGCTGGCGTTCAGGGGCATATATTATCTTGTCAATCACCCTGAGATCTTTTCAGGAAGGACATCATAATAATAATAATAATAATAATAATAATAATAATAATAATGTGCCCGGGGGCACCTTTTTCCCAAAAAACCCCCACTGATTGTGATGACAATGATGATAATAATATATTGCCTACTAGAAAGAAATCAGTGGGGATGTACTAGCAGGTTTCAGCCTCAGTTTTTGATATCTGAATCTCATGGCCCCCGGAGAGAAAGAGAGAATCACGAGCCTAGCTTTGCTCCTTCCTCTTTAGAACCAAATGCTTCTAACTGCTTCTTTTCCACCAGGTCTGTTGCAAAGGAAAGGAGATCAATACTGGGTATTGAATGGGTTAGCCCTAGCCTGCCCTTGTCACCTTTTGTAACTTTGGGAGTTTTTCCCCAAATAGCAGAGAGAGACAGAGAGAGGCGGGCGCTTGTTCTTTCCTCTCTTTGACTTCAGTCTATTTTTTGCTGCCCTTCCGATATTTGTAGTTTGTAACCGAACTCTGGCTGACCTAGTTGTGACAGGAATAAAACTTTTAAGGCAAGAGAAAGGGGAGGGAGGGGAACAGCGATTTGGAGATCCCTGTCGGTGGCTACTCAAACCCATTCGCTACTGGTCCGCTGAACTCACAGTGTGGTCCAGACCTAATGTCATTGCACAAGAGTTCTAGCATTCTAGGAGTGACCCCTTAAATCTCAGGAAGGTTTGGGAAAAGCTGAGATGCCATAAGCGTGACTAAATGGATGTAGAGAAGCAAACAACAAAGAAACAAATATATATATTTTAGAACAATGGCCTTTATTTGTTTTATTTTTGAACGATAAATTCCAGGACAATGTTTATCATAATAATCTTTTTGCCTTATTATAAACAATTGCTGTATTTCTATGTTTTTTTTAATATATATGGTTGTAAGCATCTGTAAAGGGGACCCCTGACTGTTAAGTCCAGTCACGGACGACTCTGGGGTTGCAGCGCTCATCTCGCTTTAGTGGCCGAGGGAGCTGCTGTTTGTCCGCAGACAGCTTCCGGGTCATTTGGCCAGCATGACTAAGTCGCTTGTGGCGAAACCAGAGCAGCGCACAGAAACGCTGTTTACCTTCCCGCCGGAGCGGTACCTATTTATCTACTTGCACTTGACGTGCTTTCGAACTGCTAGGTTGGCAGGAGCTGGGACCGAACAACGGGAGCTCACCCCGTCGTGGGGATTCAAACTGCCGACCTTCTGATAGGCAAGCCCTAGGCTCTGTGGTTTAGACCACCCGCTTCCCAATGTATGCATCTGTAGTTGTTATTTAATAAATATAAGTAAATAAAGAAGAATCCCACACACAACTGAAGAGACACCAGTATGTGAAACCAGAAGTAGGAAAAACCCCAATATTGTTGAGCATTTTTAGGAAACCACCAGTACGTTTCAAAGTGTTGGTGCTGACCTTTAAAACCTTGGTCCAGTATACCTGATGGAGCATCTCCACCCCCATCATTCAGTCCGGACACTGAGGTCCAGATCCAAGGGCCTTCTGGTGGTTCCCTCCCTGCAAGAAGTGAGGTTACAGGGAACCAGGCAGAGGGCCTTCTCGGTGGTGGCGCCCACCCTGTGGAACGCCCTCCCGTCAGATGTCAAGGAAATAAACAACTACCTGACTTTTAGAAGACATCTGAAGGCAGCCCTGTTTAGGGAAGTTTTTAATGTTTGAAGTTTTATTCTGTTTAATATTCTTTTGGGAGGTGCTCAGAGTGGCTGGGGAAACCCAGCCAGTTGGGTGGGCTATGAATAATAACAACAATACAGTGGTACCTCAAGTTACAAATGCCTCAGGTTACAAACACTTCAGGTTACAAACTCCGCTAACCTGGAAGAGTTACCTCGAGTTGAGAACTTTGCCCCAGGATGAGAACGGAAATCGTGTGCCGGTGGCGCAGTGGCAGCAAGAGGCCCCATTAGCGAAAGCACGCCTCTAGTTAAGAACAGTTTCAGGTTAAGAACGGACCTCCGGAATGAATTAAGTTCGTAACTAGAGGTACCACTGTAATAATATTAATATTAATAATAATAGTAATAATAATGCATTATTGCAGGCTTGTTTTGGCCGAAGGTTGCACCATGGTGAATTTGAAAGGACAGCCGGATTTTGGTGTGCCTGTTTGTTCAGGGTGTGCAAATTAGGTTCACACAAAAATGCCAACAAAACTAATTTCTCCCCTGTCTCTACTCTAAGGGGCACTCTACGCTTCCAGCAGGAAGGGGGCCATAGTTCAGAGGTAGGGCAGCTCTTTTGAATGCAGAAGGCTCCAGGTCAAATTCCCAGCATCTTCAGGTAGAGAGACCCTCATCAAAAACCTTGGAGAGCCACTGCCCAGTCCGTGTAGGCATCCCTCTGTGCCTCTGTAACCAGAGCCACAACTTGCCAAAATTTTAGGCTCCCTTTTCCTCTGCCATCCTTCTGCAGAGACTGTGGATTCTCCAGGAACTCGTGCTTCGGCCAAGCGTGCAATTTCAGAGGCTTGATATAGCAACATAACCAGAGGAAATATAATTGGCAAGAGCCGGACAAGAGGTCAAGCTTTATAATCTCAGAGGTACCTTGTAAAATTAAAAATCTGATGCTCCAAAGGCTTCAAGTATAATAATAGCTGGCTCCACATTTCATGATGCCGCGCATTGATTGCTTCTGAATTATTTTCTTTTCTCTTTAATTCTAGCCCGAGACTTAATTTAAAACTTCCCTTCCGGCTCCGAGAAGCCTTGAAGTTGGCAGTTCTTCTGAAGATGTCTCATTCAGCAGTGCGCTGCCAAAGAAAGGAAACCCAGGAGGGAATTATACAGGCAATAAAAATGGAGTGTGGCCCTCCTGCCATGCTTTAGGGAGGTGGCGGGGGTGCCAATCACAAAGTTGATGATCTCAACAAGGTGCCACTTTTATCGAGACAAGGCCGGGGCCCTCACCTCCTCCTCCAGAAATCTACCGAGAAGCTGGCGGGCAAGGTTGGTAAGAGCGCCGCGAGCATCCTCTGCTAAAAAATGCCGAGGCACTATAGCATTTTAATAAGCACCAGATGCTTATTAACAGCAGAGTCTGAAGCTGTGGCATTTTTGCTTTCAATATCCTGGGCACAGATAGCAACTCATAAATGATAAAAAAAAATTAGGGCATGGTCCTAAAAACACAAGAGGAGACTGTTGGATCAGGCTGATGATCCATCTAGCCCAGCATCCTGTTCTCCTAGGGGCCGACCAAATGCCCACCAGGGGAAGGCCACGGGCAGGATTTGAACGCGAGAGCATGTTGGAGGAACTGGACATGGAGGAAGGAGTTAATTACTTTCATGGGCGCAAGTCGCCCCTTGTATGAGATAAGGCAACAGGTCCAAGGTCAGCCAAGCCAGTTGCTAGGGCAACAACCCACTGCTGTCTATATCAGTGATTAAGGCATGTCAGCTCATTAGTCAGCCAGTGAGTCTGTGTTACGTCTTGAATTGCTGGAGCAACAGAAATCCTTTCTACATGTATGTATGTATGTATGTATGTATGTATGTATGTATGTGCAAAGCCTATAAGTCGTCTGTCTATCTATCTGTCTATCTATCTATCTATCTATCTATCTATCTATCTATCTATCTACCTACCTACCTATCTATCTATCTATCATCATCATCTATCTATCTATCTCTCTTGAGAGTCCCATGGACTGCAAAAAGATCAAACTTTATCCATCCTTAAAGAAATCAGCCCTGAGTGCTCACTGGAAGGGCAGATCCTGAAGTTGAGGCTCCAGTACTTTGGCCACCTCATGAGAAGAGAAGACTCCCTGGAAAAGACCCTGATGTTGGGAAAGATGGAGGGCACAAGGAGAAGGGGCAGTGCTGTCAAGTATCCCGTTTTCCCCGGGATTCTCCCTTATTTTAAGCAGTTTCCCGCTGCTCTCCCTTATTTTTTATTTCCCTTAAATTTCCCGTTTTTAATGGAAGCAGCTCCTCCCCTGCTGGCCAGGGACTGGGTGGGAAGACCTCGCCTACTTGGAGAGAAAAGCCTCAGCCCTCAAAGCAAGTGGGAGCCGTTTCCCGTGCTTACAGGGGGGTGTATTCCTCCCCCTGCATCAGCCCCTATCCGTTGCCGCCGAGCCCCTCAGCCGGCCAATAGGGTTAGCTGGCGGGCGGAGCCTGGCTGCCTTTGAGCAGCTGCTGCTTCCTGTCCTGTTTTGATGGGATCAGACAAGAAGACGATGGGGCTCCATCGCGCGGAGCACATGGCTGCCCTCCTCTTTGCTGGCTGCCCTCCTCTTTGCTCCGCTCCGAGCCCGAGCCCGCTTGGAGTTTACATTGCTGCTCCGCCCACTTTTGCTTCTGGCTCCGCCCACCACTGACATGTGACTGTCCCCGGGATAGGTGAGACTGCTGATCCCTTATTTTCAAATCCGAAACTTGACAGCTATGAGAAGGGGACGACAGAGGATGAGATGGTTGGACAGTGTTCTCGAAGCTACTAACATGAGTTTGGCCAAACTGCGGGAGGCAGTGAAGGATAGGCGTGCCTGGCGTGCTCTGGTCCATGGGGTCACGAAGAGTCGGACACGACTGAACGACTGAACAACAACAACCTATCTACTTATCTACTATCTATCTGTATATCTCAATGCCCAGAACTGTGTTAGTGAAGCCTTATCTTCTGCAGCAGCCGTGCTATTTTTCTAGAAAATTGCTTAAAATGGCAATGGAGTCCAGTTGAGAGGTGCTGGAACTGAGTTCCGGTGAGTTCCAGCTGGGGGGGGGGAAGCCCTGTGCAGCAGTAAAATGTTTTGCACCTTAAGCTGTCTCTTTGTGGTGACCGGGTACAACTTCTGCTGCATAAGTCTCTCACCTCAGATTCCCAACCAGATTTTCTCCTTTTGTGGCATCCAGCAACTGGTATTCAGAAGCATTGCAGTGGGAGACAGGAGTGCCTGGCGTGCTCTGGTCCATGGGGTCACGAAAAGTCGGACACGACTAAACGACTAAACAACAACAAGCATTCATGCTGCATAAAACTAATTCAAACACATACATAATCACTCAAAAATCTCTTTACACTCCATCTGCTCAATTGTCACTTCAGTAAAATGCTCCAGCATTGAACTAACAAATAACTAATGGATAATTATGTACACAAATCTAGGTCTGCTGCACGAAAAACAGCCCAACAGCAGCAGAAAACAGAAAACCCATTTCCTCTCTGTCCCTCACCTGCGGCAATACAAATGCCTTCTCCTTACCTCTCACCTGGGGAGATCAAAGAATCACAGAATGATGGAACTGTACAGTTGGAATGGAGCCCCCCAGTGGCCATGTAGTCCAACCCCCTGCAATGCGGGAATCTCAACTAAAGCATCCATGGGTATGTTTAGCCAGGAAAAGAGAGGATTGAGAGGAGATGTCATTGCCACCTTCAAATGTCTCAAGGGCTGTCACATGGAATATGGAGAAAGCTTGTTTCCTACTGCTCTGGAGCGTAGGACTCGAACCCATGGCTTCAAGTTACAAGAAAGGAGATTCCAACTCCATGGGCTGTTCGACCATGGGATGGAAGGTGGTGGACTCTCCTTTCTCAGAGGTATTTAAGTAAAGGTTGGGTGGCCATCAGTCATGGATGCTTTAGTCGAGATTCCTGCATTACAGGGGGTTGGACTGGATGACCCTCGGGGGTCCCTTCCTACTCAACAGTTCTATGATTCTATGACAATAAAAACAGCGATGCACCAGCCTTTTCATTAAAAACAGCCAGTTCCCTAAATCCTGTTGGAACAAGAAGTTTTTCACCTGCCAGTGGAAGGACTGCAAGGATGGAGCCAGCCTAGCTTCTCCAGAGTCTGGAAACAGCCACAACCAAGACGGCCCTCGGTAGTGTCCCTGTGAGCATGGCAGAACCAAGAGAAGGGCCTAGGAGCCTTTGTGGTGTAATGGACTAGGACCTGGGAAACAAGGGTTTGAATCCCTACTCGGCCACTGGGTGACGTTGGACCAGTTACTGTCTCTCAGCCTAACCTTCCTCACAGGGTTGTTGTGGGAAATAAACAAGCGGGGGGGGGAGAGCCATGGAGAAGGAAGGAAGGAAAGAAGGGGCATAGCTAGCTTCTCCGGCACCTGGAGCGGTGGAGGTGCGGCGATCCGCCCAGGGGGGGTGGCGCGGAGATCTGCCCATGGAGTCCGCCTGGCGGACGCAAACCGCACACTGACATTTTGGGCAGTGCGGGGCCCCGAGCCACCGCATCATTCCCAGGAGAGATGCGTGGCTCGGGTGCTCTGCAGGCCAGGCCCCGCGGTGTGCCATTTTGTCACCCCCCTCAGGGATGACACGCGGGTCGGACAGCACCCCCCTCACCTCCCCCTTCGTACGCCCCTGAAGGAAGTTCCCCACCTTTGAGTTAAGGGTTCGGGGAAGCAGAAGAATAAGAAGCAGTTCAACAATCTGCTTGCATAATATCAAACTGTGCGACGATAAGATTGCTATGGGCAGAGCCCCATTTAGTGGAGGGAATGCAAATGTGTAAATGGTCGCATTCCATGAGATGAAAACCGATTTTAAAAACCAAACAGGCCATCCTTCTTTTTCTTCCGAAGCTCGTTAAAAGATTTCTTATAGGTCAGGCCCAAATTTATCGGCGGGGAAAGTTCATTATTTAGCAATCCTGAAGTTCAATATGTTGAGATCGCCATTAACCCTCGATGTGCTAAACCAGCCATGAACTCTCGGTGAACTCCCTTGATGAAGTGCCGTCGGAGGGTGTTGAACATTTACCAAGCGTGACGTGGGCTGGTGGCGTTGGAGGGGAAAAAACTTCGTACGGGGTTTTAAACACACACACACACACACACACACAATGTGGATACCATTTAAATACTGGAAAACTTTAATGGAGTAATATTCTGTACCCGGTCCTGCCAGGCCAGGTTGAAACCCAGCCAGATGGGGGGGGGGGGTATGAGTAATAAAATTGTTGTTGTTTAGTTGTTTAGTCGTGTCCGACTCTTTGTGACCCTATCAGAGCACGCCAGGCACTCCTGTCTTCTGCTGCCTCCTGCAGTTTGGTCAGACTCATGTTGGTAGCTTCAAGAACACTGTCCAAGAACCATCTCATCCTCTGTCGTCCCCTTCTCCTTGTGCCCTCCAATCTTTCCCAACATCAGGGTCTTTTCCAGGGAGTCTTCTCTTCTCATGAGGTGGCCAAAGTAAAGGAGCCTCAGCTTCAGGAGCTTCAGGATCTGTCCTTCCAGTGAGCAGCACTCAGGGCTGATTTCCTTCAGAATGGATAGGTTTGATCTTCTTGCAGTCCATGGGACTCTCAAGAGTCTCCTCCAGCACCATAATTCAAAAGCATCAATTCTTCGGCGATCAGCCTTCTTTATGGTCCAGCTCTCACTTCCATACATCACTACTGGGAAAACCATAGCTTTAACTATACGGACCTTTGTCGGCAAGGTGATATCTCGGCTTTTTAAGATGCTAAATAAAAAATAAAAAATCCTTCCAGTAGCACCTTAAGAGACCAACTAAGTTTGTTCTTGGTATGAGCTTTCGTGTGCATGCACACTTCTTCAGATACACACGAAAGCTCATACCAAGAACAAACTTAGTTGGTCTCTAAGGTGCTACTGGAAGGATTTTTTTTTATTTTTTTATTTTGTTTTGACTATGACAGACCAACACGGCTACCTACCTGCAACTGGTTTTAAGATGCTGTCTAGGTTTGTCATTGCTTTTCACCCAAGAAGCAGGCATCTTTTAATTTAATGAAAAAATAATAAAACTATTACAGTGGTACCTCGACTTATGAATTACTCGACATACAAATTTTTCGACATACAAATGAAAAAAGTCCCCGCACGCCTACGAATTTTTCGACATCCGAAGGACACCCTTTGGCGGTTTTAGATGCGGTTTACTCAACTTACGAATTTTTCTGAATTTTTCGTTTCCAATGCGAAATCGCTTTTTTCGACTTATGAATTTTTCGACCTACGAATGTACATTCGGAACGGATTAAATCTGTAAGTCGAGGTACCACTGTATTATTATTATTATTATTATTATTATTATTATTATTATTATTATTATTATTATTCCGAGGGTTTTTGTTCTGTCGAAACATTGGAATCTGCCTTGGGCTGTACCATTGATCCATCTAGCACTGTTTCGGCTGTAACGGTGGCTACCAGCTCTCCAAGTCTTCAGATGGGGGAACATTCCCAGCCCTACCTCGAGATTTTGAGGGTCCCCCATGGCTGCCCTATTGCAAACTCCTGAAAATGGCTAGAATAAGTCGGTAAAGGTGACCCAATTACCGCTTGCTCATTTCATTCTTCCACAATTTTGCTCAGTTGTCTCTAGTGATGCAAGCACGGTGCCGTTATTTTCCACCAAGGTGCAATAAGGGTTGGGAATTTAGTCGAGCGCCGAGACTTATGAGGAACGGCTTAGGGAGCTGGGTATGTTTAGCCTGGAGAAGAGAAGGTTAAGGGGTGATATGATAGCCATGTTCAAATATATCAAAGGATGTCATATAGAGGAGGGAGAAAGGTTGTTTTCTGCTGCTCCAGAGAAGCGGACACGGGGCAATGGATTCAAACTACAAGAAAGAAGATTCCACCTAAACATTAGGAAGAACTTCCTGACAGTAAGAGCTGTTTGACAGTGGAATTTGCTGCCAAGGAGTGTGGTGGAGTCTCCTTCTTTGGAGGTCTTTAAGCAGAGGCTTGACAGCCATCTGTCAGGAATGCTTTGATGGTGTTTCCTGCTTGGCAGGGGGTTGGACTGGATGGCCCTTGTGGTCTCTTCCAACTCTATGATTCTATGATTCTATGATTCTATGACTTCCTTCACCTTTGGCACGTGGTTGGGTGGTCGTAATTTTAGTAGCAGACAATAAATGGACAGGGTATTTACTTGACTTATTGGCGGGGGGGGAGGGGGCCAACAGCTAGAATTGCCTTTCAAGGTTGAGCTTGCTTTTCCTGCTTCTCCTTCGTCATTTTCATTTTTTTTTAAAAAAAATAATCGCAGATAATGTGGGGTTGCTCTTTCTCAACAGTCACAAATTTAGGTGAGTCGTTTTAATTTCTTTTTAAGTTAGGGGTCCTCTGTGTGTTGGGTGGGGAATGGTTGTTATTCCTTTTTGGTAGTGGCGCCCACCCTGTGGAATACCCTTCCCTCTGATGTCAAAGAAATAAGCAGCTATCCTATTTTTAAGAGACATCTGAAGGCAGCCCTGTTTAGGGACGTTTTTAATATCTAACGCTGTATTGTTTTAACATTCGTTTGGGAGCCGCCCAGAGTGGCTGGGGAAGCTCAGCCAGATGGGCGGGGTACAAATAATAAATTATTATTATTATTATTATTATTATTATTATTATTATTAGATAAAAAGATATAAAACTCAGTGTGATTCTGGGTTCCATAGTTCATTCGTTTTCATGGTATAGCTGCTGAAAACATAAATGTGTGTACTTTCTTTAGGTATGCGGTTCTCCCCCCCAAAAAACCAACAACAAAACACCCCTGTCTATTTTCTGTTCTAGGCCTACATATTGTTTGGCAGCGTTAAAGATTGCGGCAGCGAGGACGAGATGAGAAGCAGCAAATGTTGAAGTCACCTGAGGAGACAGCAACTATTTAGGAGATCTTATTCAGCCAGGAGCTTTGCAACCGCAGAGTGACGGCGCTGAAACGCTAAGTCCTGGGGGAGAAATTCGCCGCTGGTCCAGCGGGACCGGCAATCAATGGGAATCAGGCAAGCGGTTGTGAAATTTAGCCACCAATGCAAGACATCTCATTAGAAGGTGAGATATGGGAAGAGATAAGCAATTTTGCCAACTCCAGAAGCACCCTGCCGGCTAATGCTGATGTCTTCATGGGAAGAGCTGGCTTGGTGTTTTCTTTTCTCTCTCCGCCCCACCCCCCCACACTCCCAACGTCAGGAAATCCTTTATGCTACCCTTTGGGAGATTAGCACTGTTTGGAAACACGTTGGTTGTGTGATATAGAAACAGGGTTTTGTCAGCAACAGATATCCTGCTGGGACCCAGCTCTCCGAATTAGGGCTCTCTGATTTAGGCGTGCCTGGCGTGCTCTGGTCCAAGGGGTCACGAAGAGTCGGACACGACCGAACGACTGAACAACAACAACAACAACAACAACATAATGGTAAGTCACTGGTCCTCAAGAGCCTGCAGAAAAACTTGTGGGGTGCAACTGCTGTAACATTTTTATAGGTGCCGATGGAGAGCCAGTGTGGTGTAGTGGTTAAGAGCGGTAGACTTGTAATCTGGTGAACCGGGTTCGCTCTCCGCTCCTCCACATGCAGCTGCTGGGTGACCTTGGGCTAGTCACACTTCTTTGAAGTCTCTCAGCCCCACTCACCTCACAGAGTGTTTGTTGTGGGGGAGGAAGGGAAAGGAGAATGTTAGCCGCTTTGAGACTCCTTCGGGTAGTGATAAAGCGGGATATCAAATCCAAACACTTCTTCTTCTTGTACCCTGCAAGCCTTCCCACGGCTTCCTCTTTCACACCTATGCACTTTTCAAGGATCAGATTAATTTTGCTGGATGCTATTGTTCTACTTTATCTATCTCTGTTTTATAGGATTGTGGAGATGGAAGGGACACCGAGGGTCATCTAGTCCAACCCCCTGCAATGCAGGAATCCCACCTGGCAGGTGGCCGCCCAACTTCTGCTTAAAAACCTCCGATGAAGGAGAGTCCACGGCTTTCCAAGTCTGTTCCACTTTCAAACAGCTCTTACCGTTAGAAAGTTCTTCTTCATGTTTAGCCGGAATCTCATTTTTATAATCATCTGAATCCACTGGTTTGGTTTCCAACCTCTAGAGCTGCAGAAAACAAACTTGACCCATTTCCCAAGGGCCAGTCCTTGAGATATTTGGGGGTGGTTATCTTTTCAGCTCCCAGTCTTCTCTTCTTTAGGATGAACCCAGGAGTGGAGGTTACCTGTTCTACTCACAGACTCAAGTAAACACTTTATTTTGCGGAGGCTGGATGGATAAATAAATAAATTAAATAAATAAATAAATAAGAGCCAATATGTTCCTGGAGGCAGAAGGAGATTTTCCTGAAGAACAAGTACCAGGAAAGCCTTTTTATATATCTAACGATGCTTAATTTCCATGGTAAATGCCTAATGCTTAATGAGCTTTTTATTCTAGCTACCATTTGCATATTTATAGTTAACTCTTATAGCAGAACATGAGGAGCGATTAGCCTTCTGTTTTTTTTTGGGGGGGGGAAGGTGACGCATGGAAGGGACACGTTTGTAACTGTGGCGATGGCAGGAAGTTTGACCTTGCACCCAGGCCAAGACTTTGACCTTGTCTGAAGGGCACGTGGGCATCTCTGTCACTGAAGGTGGGAAGGTGATAATGGGGAGAGAGATGTAGCCAGGTGCCTGAGTGAGCAGCAGCAAGAGAAGCTATAATTATAATAATAATAATATTTATTATTTGTACCCCGCCCATCTGGCTGGATTTCCCCAGCCACTCTGGGCGGCTTCCAACAGAAATCAAATACAAAAATATCACACATTAAAAACTTCCCTAAAAAGGGCTGCCTTCAGGTATTTTCTGAATGTCAGGTAGTTGTTTATTTCCTTGACCTGTGATGGGAGGGCGTTCCACAGGGCGGGCGCCACTACCGAGAAGGCCCTCTGCCTGGTTCCCTGTAGTTTTGCTTCTCGCAGTGAGGGAACCGCAGAAGGCCCTCGGCGCTGGATCTCAGTGTCCGGGCTGAACGATGGGGGTGGAGACGCTCCTTCAGGTATACAGGACCGAGGCCGTTTAGGGCTTTAAAGGTCAGCACCAACACTTTGAATTGTGCTCGGAAACGTACTGGGAGCCAATGCAGATCTCTCAGGACCGGTGTTATGTGGTCCCGGCGGCCACTCCCAGTCACCAGTCTAGCTGCCGCATTCTGGATTAATTGCAGTTTCCGGGTCACCTTCAAAGGTAGCCCCATGTAGAGCGCATTGCAGTAGTCCAAGCGGGAGATAACCAGAGCATGCACCACTCTGGTGAGACAGTCTGCGGGCAGGTAGGGTCTCAGCCTGCGTACCAGATGGAGCTGGTAGACAGCTGCCCTGGACACAGAATTAACCTGCGCTCCATGGACAGCTGTGAGTCCAAAATGACTCCCAGGCTGCACACCTGGTCCTTCAGGGGCACAGTTACCCCATTCAGGACCAGGGAGTCCTCCACACCTGCCCTCCTCCTGTCCCCCAAAAACAATACTTCTGTCTTGTCAACAAGCTAATGCTATTCTAGGCTGCATCAATGGAAGTCCAGGTCAAGGGAAGTCATAGTAACACTCTACAGTGGAACCTCATGTTACGTACCATCCTCCTTGTGAACGCTTTGGGTTACGAGCTCTGCTAACCTGGAAGTAGATGTTCCCAGTTGCGAACTTTGCCCCAGGTTGCCAGCGGAAGTCGCTCGCCGGCAGCACAGCAGCAGCAGGAGGCCCCATTAGCGAAAGCGTGCCTCATGTTACTAGCGGTTTTGGCTTAAGAACGGACCTCCGGAACGAATTAAGTTTGTAACTGGAGGTACCGCTGTATTCTGCCTTGGTCAGACCACACCTGGAAGCTGTAGGTAGGCCCCCTTTAGCCAGCAAGATCCAGCAGCCAAACCCTTCTTATATTACTCTATGGCAGTCACCCCCACATAAATTGTGGGGCGCCTTCTGCAAAGCAGCCTTCCTTTAACAGGAGTAGGGGAAATAGCGGGTCATGTTGTTGTTCAGTTGTTCAGTCGTGTCCGACTCTTCGTGACCCCATGGACCAGAGCACGCCAGGCACCCCTATCCTCCACTGCCTCCCGTAGTTTGGCCAAACTCATGCCAAACTCATAGTCTCACTCTATTCTGCCTTGGCCAGACCCCACCTAGAATGCTGTATCCCATACTGGGCACAACAATTTAGGAAGGATGTTGGCAAGCTGGAAGGTGTGCAGAGGAGGGCGACCAAGATGATCAAGGGTCTGGAAACCAGGCCTTATTAGGAAAGGTTGAAGGAGCTGGGTATGTTTATCCCGGAAAAGAGGAGACTGAGAGGAGATATGAGAGCCATCTTCAAATATCTCATGGAAGATGGAGCAAGCTTATTTTCTCCTGCTCTGGAGGGTCGGATCTGGACCAATTCAAGTTACAAGAAAGGAGATTCCAGCTAAACATTGGGAATATCTTTCTGACAGTAAGAACTGTTCAACAGTGGTACTCACTCCTTCAGAAAGTGATGGACTCCTCTTCATTAGAGGTTGCATGGCCATCTGTCATGGATCCTTTCGCTGAGATTCCCACATTGCAGGCGGTTGGACCAGATGACCCTTGGGGTCCCGTCCAACACTATGATTCTAAGATTCTATTATTCTTCCACTGCCCAAGCGTGTGACGGCGAGGTCCATCAGCTGTTTGTCCCCAGCATTCAACAAACTGGTTCTGAACATTGAAGTATGGCACAGAGAGTCTTCTCCTCGGTGAGTCACTGGCATCAATTTAGGATTCGGCGGCTGTTCCCCCTACTTCCCCAGCCGTGCTGGGATGGGGAGCTCTCTTATGTTTGTCTTAAACAAAGAGATGCATCTCACCTCTGCCTAAATTACAGCAATTTCCCCCTTGTAACAACAGCGGCTGTAATTAATGGCTGCATTTTCCTCCAGTGCCAGAGTTGAGCGATGACATGAAGTCTGTGCGTATTTTTGTTTCAGCGACAAAGGAAGGCGATTAGCTGCTTCAGTGTGGATGGGAAGCTCTCCTCGACGGGGGAGGGATTAAAATTAGCAATAACAATTTTGGCATTGTTGCAGCCTTGCTTTCCCTCTCTGTATTTGAATGGACCCGGAGGCTCTGTTGTTTGGCAAAGAGCTGGGGAAGCAGGCACCGCCACTCTGCCATTGCCACCCGCCCCCCCCCGACTGCTGCTAAGGAGAATGCAGCGACATGAGACGATATCCGTGGATGGTAGCCAGGTTTGCATCCTGCAGGTTGAACCAGTTAGGCTGAGCCTAGGAAACTGCCTTGAACACTGAGAGCCAGTGTGGTGTAGTGGTTAGAGCATCGGACTAGGACCTGGGAGAGACCAGGGTTCATAGAATCAAAGAGTTGGAAGGAACCCCCATGTGTAATTTAGTCTGACCCCCTGCAATGCAGGAATCTCAGCTCAAGCATTCATGACAGATGGCCATCCAACCTCTGCTTAAAAACCTCCCAGGAAGGAGAGTCATAGAATCATAGAATCCTAGAGTTGGAAGAGACCCCAAGGGCCATCCAGTCCAACCCCCTGCCAAGCAGGAAACACCATCAAAGCATTCCTGACAGATGGCTGTCAAGCCTCCGCTTAAAGACCTCCAAAGAAGGAGACTCCACCACACTCCTTGGCAGCAAATTCCACTGTCAACAGCTCTCACTGTCAGGAAGTTCTTCCTAATGTTTAGGTGGAATCTTCTTTCTTGTAGTTTGAATCCATTGCCCCGTGTCCGCTTCTCTGGAGCAGCAGAAAACAACCTTTCTCCCTCCTCTATATGACATCCTTTTATATATTTGAACATGGCTATTTATAAACATGGCTTTTATATATTTGAACATGGCTACCTCCTGCGGGAGACTGTTTAAATCAGCCCTTTCTTCAGTAACATGAGGATTGGAATGAGGTTGGGTGGCTATTGGTCAGGGATTGTTTGGTTACGATTCCTGCATTGCACGGGGGTTGGGCTAGATGATTCTGGGGGTCCCTTCCAACTCTACAGTTCCATGATTCTATGACTTAAATCAGTGGCTTTCCAACTTTAAAAACAGTTAGAGAATCTCTGGTACCACGTTGTGATCTCCTGCAGAACCGAAACTGCCTTAATCTCTGCCTCACACGAAAAAACGCAAAATAAAATGAAAGCAAAAGTTAAAAAAAAAAACCTGGCAGTAATCACTCTTCTCCTTCCCCATTTCTGCATCCATCTGTGGATTTATTTTTTTAAAAAAAACTGTACAAGCATTGTATTTAAATAATAAAGTGTGCATTTTAATGCCTATTTTATCTCAGTGTACACATTCTAAAACATATTTTATTATAAGACGTGCACTTTTCGATGCATGGTACATTTTCGAGCCAAAAACCGTATCACAAAATTCAGGGAGGTGATAAATCCTAAGGAGAGCCATATTTCAAACTCTGTGTTATCACATATCACTTTACTCGTTTGTTTGCAGCCTTTAGCCAAAAAAGGCTCTCGGAGGGGCGTACAAAGCTCAATTCTAAGTTTAAGAAAGGCTCACAATCTAAAATGCCATTTCCACGAGGACTTTTGAAAAACAAAACAAAGTCACAAAGCGATGTGGAGTTGTGGGGGACCGAAACTAAAAGTGGAAAAAGGAGAAACCGAGAGAAATGGAAATAGATAGGTTTTTCCATCCCCAGTTTAGTCACAGAATCATAGAACTGAACAGTTGGGAGGGGCACCCAAGGGTCCTCTAGTCCAACCCCCTGCAGTGCAGGAATCCAACCTCTGTTTAAAAACCTCCAAGGAAGGAGAGTCTTCCATTTTCTAAGTCTATTCCACTGCCAAGTAGCTCTCGCCATCGGAAAGCTTTTCCCAGCGTTTAGTTGGAATTTCCTCTTTTTGGTCATTTGAATCCATTTGTTCAGGAGAAAACAAGCTTGCTCCATCTTCCGGCTATCCTATCTCCTCTCATTCTTCCCTTCTCTAGGCTAAACAGACCCAACTCAGGCCCGAAAATCCATCCCAGGTAGTTCACTGTCCATGGAGAGGGCTCAGATATGCCCCCCCCCCAAGTTGAGAAAAATGGGAGTTGCGTAGCGCAGGCCCAACACTCAGACGCCACGCACTGCCTGTCATTCCCATTTCACACCCTGCCGCTGCTGACGTACGTTTTGAACTGCGATAGCGCATTGTCAGATAATTATGTTCCCCTCATACATCTCCCCCCCCCCCAAAGAACAAAAGCTGTCTTGGCTTTTAAGCCGCTCCAGGACAAGAATTGACAGACGGAGGGAATACAGGATCCAGCTGGTGGCTTGGAGCCTTCAGTGATGGGTAGAGTGGGAGAAATTCCCCTCAAAGGCTGAAGCAGGGCAGCTCACACCAAATTCCCCATCGGTTGGAGTTTATTCAGCAATGCATCACAGGGAACACTTCAATGAGTCTGCGAGAGTTTTCCATTATTTGTATAGGAGAAGTGTACACTTTCTTGGCTGTTTCATCCTTTGGCCTTATGCCTCCCCACCTCCCCACGGTCCTTGCAATGCGACTTTACTCAACCAGTTTTCACTGCATCTATCAGAACCTTCCTTGTACTTTATCTGGAGTTCTGGTTACTGGTAGGTAGCCGTGTTGGTCTTCCATAGTCAAAACAAAACAAAACAAAAAAATCCTTCCAGTAGCACCTTAGGGACGCGGGTGGCGCTGTGGGTTAAACCACAGAGCCTAGGGCTTGCCGATCAGAAGGTCAGCGGTTCAAATCCCTGCGACGGGGTGAGCTCCCATTGCTCGGTCCCTGCTCCTGCCAACCTAGCAGTTCGAAAGCACGTCAAAGTGCAAGTAGATAAATAGGTACCACTCTGGCAGGGAAGGTAAACGGCGTTTCCATGCGCTGCTCTGGTTCGCCAGAAGCAGCTTAGTCATGCTGGCCACATGACCCGGAAGCTGTACGCCGGCTCCCTCGGCCAATAAAGCGCAGATGAGCGCCGCAACCCCAGAGTTGGATAAGACTGGACCTAATGGTCAGGGGTCCCTTTACCTTTACCTAGCACTTAGAGACCAAGTAAGTTTGTTATTGGTATGAGCTTTCATGTGCATGCACATTTCTTCAGATAAGTGTGCATGCACACGAAAGCTCATACCAATAACAAACTTACTTGGTCTCTAAGGTGCTACTGGAAGGATTTTTTTATTTTTTATATCTGGAGTTGTTGTTATTGTTGTTGTTGTTGTTGTTGTTTATTTTAACAGCCATCACTAGTTTCCTCCTAAGCTGGTTCTTAGCAGTTTGGGAGTCTGTCTGCATTATGACTCTGTCCTCGCTGAAAATGACTTTTACAGAAATCCCACATCGGTAGGGAAGTCTTCACCAACCTCCTTATTCCTGCATTGTGGGGCGGGGGTGGACTAGGTGATTCTTGAGGGTCCCTTCCAACTCTATGATTCTATGTTTGGAAGAACAACATCCTCCATCAGCCCCCGCATTGCCTATGACTGTGCTGGCTGGAGCTGGCGGGAGCAGTAGTTCCACAACATCTGGAGAGCACCGGGTTGGGGAACCCTGCCTCATAGGACCGGCAGTTTTCACGTTGCAACTCCATAGAAACTTATCATGGCACCCACTGAACAGGTGGCTACCCTCCCTGTTTGGATGGAGGGTGAAGATGGGGGATCTGAAGGCTGCAAATAGTCAACTCACAGGGATAAGGACAGATGTTATTTTTCAGTAGAAACAGGACTGTATTTGTGGTTCTGTAATTCCGGAACTGTACCTGGAATATCGGGACACTTGGAGGGTATGAAAACACCTGCGTGACACAGCAGAAGAAGACATAATACAACATTGGCTGGTAGGGGCACTAGCTCTCACAGTGGCAATGCCAGCTGGCACCGCTAGGATCCAACTGACTAGACACTATGCCATCTTGTTCCTGTTACACTGCCTCTAGAAATGAAAAGGAAAGTCCCCTCCTTTATAAATCTCTTTCTCTGCCCAGTAGATCTTTCCTTTTGGGGAAGTTTTCTCCAGATAATTCTTCCCAAAGCTCGCCGCCGGCACAGAAACAATTCTCCTCCGCGCACAACCCACCCTCTCCAGCCCTCGGCAACCATGGAGAAGAATTGATCTGTCATCTTTCTAACAGCCACTTATGTATTTGAAAACTATGATCATCCGTTATCTTCTCAGATTGACAGAAAGTATCGCTTCTCTGGGTGGTCGCGTACAATGCCATCTTGAAATAAATACCCTGCCTTCGAGACGCTACATAAATTGTGCCTCTCTTTTTATTATTATGATCATTCTCCGGCATATAGGGACAAAATGTATTTTCCTCTAAGCCTCGGGTCCTTCAGAAATCAAAACCGCAGAACAACATCGATGTGTGCATTTGTGTCTGACACCATCTTGGCCTACCCTCCTTGCATCTCTCTCTTTCTCTCTCCGTAGATATATTTTTGAGATGCATTGCTTGGCAACCCTAACCCTAATATCATAAAATCCAGATCTTCACAGTATTCTAGCATTAGGCTCCAGCACAATCTCCCCCAACCTGGTGCCCTCCATGCATTTTGGACTAAAAATTCCATCAGCCCCTGCCAGTACGTCCCATTTGTGATTCCACTATGTTCCCAGTGTTCATCATTAAATACGCTCCGTATAAGTTTGGGCCTGCCTGCCTTCTTCCCAGTCGCAGTGCATCATGGATTGTGTTGTCTATAGCTACGGAATATGCGATGAGAAGGTCTTACAAATACAAAACAGCCACATTCTGACCGCGGACTTTCCAGTAACGGCGAGTGCAACGGCAGCAGAACTACAAATCCATGATGCAGTGTTGCTGCATATGGTGTATTCATCTCTGAAGGGTTTGGGAGCAATGGTCAGGTTCAATATTCCTCTATACTGACTGGCAGAGGCTCACCAGGGTTTTAGACAGGAGGCATTCCCAGTTCTACCTGAAAACATCAAGGATTGAACTGAGAAGCTGCACGGTGGTCTTTCCATGGTGAGGCAAATGGGCACCAGGAAAAAATCCAGAGGAAACAAAGCCAGGCTCTTTCAAATTGGGAAAACCGTCCTGTCTCAAAAGAATCCTGTATCTTCTGCTTTGTGTGGGATTCCTTGCAACCCCGAGTTTAATCTGGGGCTTTGCATTACGTACCATCCTCCTTGCGAAAACTTCAGGTTACGAGCTCTGCTAATAATAATAATAATAATAATAATAATAATAATAATAATAATAATTTGCTATTTATACCCCACCCATCTGGCTGGGTTTCCCCAGCCACTCTGGGCGGCTTCCAACAGAATGTTAAAATACAATAATCTATTAAACATTAAAAGCTTCCCTAAACAGGGCTGCTTTCAGATGTCTCCTAAAAGTCTGGTAGTTGGTTTTCTCTTTGACATCTGGTGGGAGGGCGTTCCACAGGGCGGGTGCCACTACCGAGAAGGCCCTCTGCCTGGTTCCCTGTAGCTTTGCTTCTCGCAGTGAGGGAACCGCCAGAAGGCCCTCGGTGCTGGATCTCAGTGTCCGGGCTGAATGATGGGGTGGAGACACTCCTTCAGGTATACAGGACCATTTAGGGCTTTAAAGGTCAGCACCAACACTTTGAATTGTGCTCAGAAACGTACTGGGAGCCAATGTAGGTCTTTCAAGACCGGTGTTATGTGGTCTCGGCGGCCGCTCCCAGTCACCAGTCTAGCTGCCGCATTCTGGATTAGTTGTAGTTTCCGGGTCACCTTCAAAGGTAGCCCCACGTAGAGCGCATTGCAGTAGTCTAAGTGAGAGATAACTAGAGCATGCACCACTCTGGCGAGACAGTCCGCGGGCAGGGAGGGTCTTGGAAGTTGATGCTCCCGGTTGTCTAAATAGCTTTAAGCAAGACTCTGGATTCATCCATCCATCTGAATATGGGGCATTTAATTCTGACCTACCTTACATAGCGCTGCAAGGATCACTGAGATATACTACATTAAGCATTTTGTACATTCTCCAGTATTATTGGGAGAGAATTGGTTCTTCCCTGGCACCCGGGAGGACAAGCTGCCAAAAGTTAATTTTGCCAACTCAGTGTCAAGAAACGTGTTTCTGCAGCTGAACGCCTTTGCCCGGTTTTTATCAAATTGTTCCACAAAATCCTTCTTCTCGGGATGTAATCTGCTATCAGTTCTTAGCACGCTCTTGCTGAAGGAAGTTACTTTAATGCTATTAACTCAAATGGGTTCCTCTCCCCCCCCCCTTGTCTTCACAACTCCTTAGGATTTCCTCGGCAGGTTGGCGGAGCCGAGATAAACCCTGTTGCTTCTAAAACCCCACCATTTTTGAATCTGAAGTACTGAAAACATGCCTTGCAGGGTTCATTTATGGGGGATTAATAGTTCCCACTGTAGAACAAGGAATCTGCTATCTGCTCGCTGAGAGATCGCTTTGTAAAATGACACCATCAGATCCTCATCTCCCCCCCCCTTTTTTTTGCCTCCAAGTAGAATTGAGCAACGCTAGGATTAAGGGGTCCATAAATTTATCCTCTTTGGAGGACAACTCTTGCATGCTTCGTCTCCTGCCTCTCATCAGCTCCCTTTCTTCATTGGTATATAGAATCATAGAATTGTAGAACTGGGCCCCCAAGGGTCATCTAGTCCAACCCCCTGCAATGCAGGAATAAGGAGGTTATTGAAGGCTTCCCTGCTGATGTGTTTGCGGAATTTTTAGTTTAGGGAAAGGGCAATCAAGAATTGACACAATAGATGCTCATAGAGTTATACATGGGATGGAGAAAATTACCGTATTTTTCGCGCCATAGGGCGCACCAGACCATAGGGCGCACCTCGTTTTTAGAGGAGGAAACAAGAAAAAAAATATTTTTCTGGTTTTCCTCCTCTAAAAGCCCTGTTTTTTTTGAGGATCAGCTAAAAGTTTTGCAGCTTTTTTGCAAAGGGAAAAGCCCTTTTTTTAGGATCAGCTAAAAGTTTTGCAGCTTTTTTGCAAAGGGGGAAAAGCAAAGAGGAAAAGCCCCATTTTTATGGGGTTCAACTCACATTTCTGCAGCTTCTAAAGGAAAGGGAGCCTTTTCTACAGTTTCCAGACAGATAATCTAATCAGCCAGTCACATGTCGCTGGGGAAACAAACAACCTCCCTCTGCAGCACATTCAACAAAGGAGGGCGGGGCTGAAAGGGAGCCGGGACTCTTATCTCTCTCCCGATCTCTTGCTGATCAGCTGCTGAGCGGGTCCTTTCAACACCCCCTTTTCTCTTTGTAAAATAAAAAGCATGATCCTCTTTTGGCCCCTGGGAAATTCAGCTCCAGGGACCACCATTTGCTCCATAAGACGCACAGATATTTCCCCTTACTTTTTAGGAGGAAAAAAGTGTGTCTTATGGAGCGAAAAATACGGTATTTCTCATAATGCTAAAACTCGCTCATGAACATTCAATGAAGCTGTGTGCTGGAAGATTCAGGACAGATATAAGAAAGTTCTGATAAATGTTGGAAATGTAAAGAGAAAGAGGGTTCTTTTTATCATATGTGGTGGTCTTGTAGTAAGGTTAAGGCTTACTGGGAAATGATATAAAATGAAATGAAAAGGATGTTTAAAATAACGTTCATTTAAAAAAAAAAACCAGAAGCCTTCCTTCTGGGAATGATAGGGACAGAACTACCTAAATTGTATGGAAATTTATTCATGTATGTAAATACAGCGGCAAGAATGTTCCTTGCCCAAAAATGGAAAGAAGAAGTCCAAGAAAAGGAAGAATGGATACAAAAACTTACGGACTATGCAGAAATGGTGAAACTTAACCGGAAGAATAAGAAATCAAGATAGCAAACTTTTTTTTATAAAAGGATGGAAATGGTTTTTTGAATATTTACAGATAAATTGTAAACAGATAAAAACAGTGGCAGGATTATTGTAATAACCTGCAGCTATATAAGTGTGTGTGTGTGTGTAAAATAAATAAATGAGCAAGTTAAGTTAAGTTGGATATGCAGAAGATATTAAAAAATAAATTTAAGGAACCACAGAAAGATTGGGAAGGAAGTCAAGTTTAAAAATGTCGAAACGAATGTAAAATCAGTGAAATGTATATATATCTGAAAAGTATAAATACGATTTAGAAAAAGAAAAAGAACACATAGTTGAACTATGGAATTCCCTGCTGCAGGAGGCAGTGATGGCCACCCACGTGGATGGTTTCAGAAGAGGATTAGATCAATTCGTGGAGGAAAGAGTTTTCAATGGCTACTAGCCAGGAGGGCTGCACTCTGCCTCCACAGTCGCATGATGCAATGCTTCTGAATACCAACTGCTGAAAACCGCAAGAGGGCAGAGTGTCCTTGCGCTGAAATCCTGCTTGCTGGTTTCCCATAGGTTTCTGGTTGGCCACTGTGAGAGCAGGCTGCTGAACCAGAGTAGATGGGCCATTGGCCTGATCCAGCAGGCTGTTGTGATGTTCTCATGCTTCTGGACAAAAAGAAGCATTGGATGAAGGGATCCTACGTCTTGACAGTGGAGCAGTTTGACAGTGGAATGGACTCTCTCAGCAACATCTTCCAAGACAATAATGCCCACTTACAACACAAGGAACTCATAATCCATCTACTCTCAGCATCCAGAAACATCATAACCAGACACTGGAAAGACCTGTCAGGAGTCAAGCATGGACCAATGGTACCAAGTAGTATGGGAAACAGCCCTACTAGAAAAATTAACCAGCAACCTAAAACTAGCACGGGGACAAACAGAAGAAGACACCTTCACCCCCGTATGGTCCCCCTTCATCGCACACACAGCCCAACAAGACAATGACAAAAATCTACCGACAGCATACAAATCAATATGGCTAACCTGATCCAAAACACCCACCCACCCCACTCACACAGGAAACCAAAGACCACCACAGCCAACCACAAATGAACAATCAAACCCTACGCCAATCGCAACCTCTCACCGCCAAAGAAACACAAGCAAACAACAGAGAACCAACACAAGCGACGCCGATACCAAACCCTACATATATTAAGGAAAATAGAAACATCATCTCCCCATCCCACTCATCCCACCCACTTCCTCCCCCCCCTCTCTACCTTGGGTTCCTTTCCAACTCTGCAATTTGATGATTCGATGATTCCATAATCCATTGACAGGACCCTTTACTTCTGGGGGAATCGGAAGACGATCGTTGATTTGAAAGGATGGAGGCAAACCTACCGAGGACTTTCTATGACTCCAACGAAGGCAGGAATCACATACTTGGAAGGGTTGAGGGGCAGGAACATTGGAGGTCGTGATCCTGCGTCACAGTGGAATGAGAAGCTTCATGTGCTGAAATTCCTTCATCTACGCCATTGGTTGTGATAGCAGGCACTTGGGACACCTTTGGCCAACATGTTTCCCTCCAGATGTTATCATCTGAAAAGCCATTAGCATGAGTTGGGACACCATCCAGTTAGGTCAACATCATGTCTAAACACCTGGAAAAAAACCCCAAGATGGCAGCCTTATGCTCCCAAAGGAACACCTCCCCTTCAACCCTCTTCTGGGACTCCTTAACATCTCAGAAGGAACTATAACAAATGCTCCTTTTTCCCTAGTTTAAGAACCTCTGGTCACCAGTTCTTCCTTCCTTTGTGCTGTGTCTTTGGTCCTTCATCCCAGAAGGTAGCAAGACGGATGGTGCCCATTAACTCGCCTCCATTCCTGCAAATGGCCAAAGGGACCGTCGTGAAATCAGTGAACGTGAAAGACCCCTTCCATCACACCTGCCGAACCAGTCATGGCGCAGCAGAGCAGCGGCACTGCGAAGAGGCCGTAAAGATGATTGGTCTGTAGCCTGTCCTACGTTATGTGACCTACTTGCCGGCTTTTAAAGACGTTACTCTTTCCTTTGAGTGTCTGAGGCTGGCGGCAAATCCGAGACCTGGCAAAGGAAATGTCGACCCCATTTATACACACCACCCTGCAAGGGGGCCTAATTTTCATGGGTCTGCTGAAGATGCTTGAAGAGGAAAAATTCCCAGTCTTGTCACGGGAGATTGAGTTTAGGCTGGAGGGGATGTTTGGCTCTGCTACAGCAGGAGAACTGGATGAGATAACTGCCTGTTCTTTGTTTCATTGTAAATATATATATTACATATTATATTGCCGTTGTATATAGGGAAGTATTCAGCTGGTAGTTTTTTGGTGATTTGGGGGAAGATTACAGGTTCAAAGAAAACCCCTTCTTTCAAATACAGACAGAAATTCTGCAGGTGGTGCGCATGACTAGTTTGTTCTTTTACGGAAATTGTCCTGGTTGTGTCATCCAGGTGCAGTCAGGGGCCATCTTCTCCCACAATGCAACATTTGAGCAATGCTATGCCAGGACTCACCATCAATCCAGATGTGTCCTGCTTCTGTGCGCCCGTGTGGCAGAAATGGGTCCCCCATTGGCTCATGGCTATGTGCCTGAACACTTTACGGCAATCCCAAAAGCAGACAATACAATTTGGGATCTCTTTTTTCTACTACACAGGGCAGTTTCAGAATTCAAAACTTTGAGCATTAATGCAAAGGTATTTACAGGGTGATGCAAATACTATATTTTGCATATTTCAAAGCAAAAGTACACTTACCTTGTCAGCCTCTCTTGATTCTGTTGCGTGCATTGCCAGGGGTTGGGCTATGATTCTATGATTAATAAGAATGTAAGGGGACCCATCTAGGGTAGCATCCTGTTCTTGCAGTAGCCAACCAGATGCATCTAGGAAGCCCACAAGCACTCTCGTCTCCTGTGATTTCCAGCAGCTGGTATTCAGAAGCGTACTCTCTGACCACAGAAGGAGAACACAGCCATCATGATGTGATATAATCAATATTTTTAAGGGCAATTATTTCAGTGGGCACGATCCAGGCAGGAGGACTCCTGGGAAAGGGCCATGGAAAAGAATGGCCTCGTTCATTTCAATGGGACTCATGCGCAAGACCTCCTCACTGGATCATGCCCAATATGCTTTACAGCAGGGGTCCCCAAACTAAGGCCCGGGGGCCGGATGCGGCCCAATTGCCTTCTAAATGCGGCCCGCGGACGGTCCGGGAATCAGCGTGTTTTTACATGAGTAGAATGTGTCCTTTTATTTAAAATGCATCTCTGGGTTATTTGTGGGGCATAGGAATGCGTTCATTTCCCTCCAAAAAATATAGCCCGGCCCCCTACAATGTCTGAGGGACAATGGACTGGCCCCCTGCTGAAAACGTTTGCTGACCCCTGCTTTACAGTGTAAAACAACACACCTTCGAAGTCTCTTTGCAGGCATGGTTTGGATTCAAACCACCTCTGCAAATGGGTAATTCCCCTCTCTGTTTGCAGAGGTGGTTTGAATGCAAACCACCCCTGCAAACAGACTTCAGAAAGTTTCTTTCAGAGGCGGGTTGTCCGTGTCCATGTGTCAGAAGCAGCTTAGTTATACTAGGGCTAGGCACATGACCTGGAAAAGCTGTCTGTGGACAAACGCTGGCCTCCTCGGCCTGAAAGCGAGAAGAGCGCTGCAACCCCATAGTTGCCTTTGACTGGACTTAACCATCCAGGGGTCCTTGACGTTTCTCCAGGGTTTCAGGTGGGCTGAGGAACCTTTGGCCCTCCATATGTTGCTGAACTCCAGCTTCCACCATCCCTGCCCATTGGCCACGCTGAGGCTGATGGGGAGTTGGAGTCCAGTGACTGCTGTCCAGTGGTTCCTTAACTCAGCAGCACACTGTTCTCAACAATTACTTCCTGGATCTACTGCCCAATCGGTTCCATTGGGTGACACTCGAGGACCTCGGTGATGAGGTGACCAAGCTGACAAAAGACAGGGGAGCCTTTATATATGAACCATGGTGACCAACGAGCCTTCTAATGTCACCTGGCTTTTCCAGGCCAAGAGGATTATGGTCTCTCACTTGCCCCAACTGGAGGATCATGGCATTCCTCCCTTTGACCGGCATCTTCAATGTCACAGAGAACCAGGAGCTGATCCGCCTCAGAGCGTTGTAGAAACCATGGATGACCACTTCTCAAGAACATCAATGCATGGCCACGTTGAAGAACCTAGGGGGACCTCCAGACAGGGGCGTAGCAAGGTAAATTGGTACCTGGGGGCAAACATTTTTTGTCAACCCCCCCCCCCGGGGCATGGGAAGGTCAGGTGGTACTTGGTGTGGAAAATTTCTTGTCAACCCCCCCATTGATCCCCCCCAAAAAATGGTTTTACGTTATTTCATATTTTCTTACAAAGGAATAATAACAAGTAATAATAAAAACTTTTATTTATATCCCGCCCTCCCCGGCCGAAGTCGGGCTCAGGGTGGCTAACATCAGATACATAACATTGGTATAAAATCAAACAATAATTAAATTACCTCCTAAAAACATCTCAAAATCAAATTAAAGTCTAATTAGATGGCTTTCCACAGGGTTAGGGTTGGGAACAGTAAGTGCTCCACTGAACTGAAATTTCAGCCTTCACGACATAGGAAAACAGCCAAGTGAACAGCTATTTTGGTGGAGGAGGGTCAAGATATTAACTGATATGCATGAAATTTCATATATAGCTATATAATCCCTAGTATAGTAAGATAAGACCTTTGGAGCAGGTATTTTAAAAAAATCCAAAAAATGTCAAAAAAATATTTCCATTTTTTAAAATAAATTGTTCCTTGATAATTTGTCACCCCCTCCATTATTGAACCTGGGGCGGACCGCCCCCCCAGCCTGCCCTTGCTACGCCCCTGCCTCCAGATGTTGTTGGACTCCAACTCCCATCAGCTCCAGCATGGCCAATGGTCAGAGATGACGATAGTTGCACTAGGACAACCTTTGGAGGGCTGTTTCCCCCTCTCTCGTTTCTTTCTACCTAACTGCTCATGGAGAAAGACTGCAGGAAGAGAGAAGGGGGAAAGCTATTTGTGTGGGTAATTGCCGTGATTTTCTCTGCCAGACAATGCGCCCAGTTCCCCTTGTTAATGTAAACATGCCTTTAATGACAGCTTGCGCAGCTTGTGAGTGAGAGACGTTGCTCCGACGTTTGCAACCAATGATGTTCTATGCAGCCTGGTACACTCCTGGGCTGCATTGCGGTAATGCAGAAACAAACACCTCGGTTGTTTTCATGTAATTTTTGTTGTTACAGCGGTACCTCTGGTTACGAACGGGATCCGGTTCAGGAGCCCCGTTTGTAACCTGTGACGTACTTAACCTGAAGCGCCGCGTTTGCACATGTGTGCGACGCGATTTGGCGCTTCTGCGCATGTGCACGGCGTCATTTGCCACGTCTGCACATGTGCGAACCGCCGAACCTGGAAGTAACATGTTCCGTTATTTCCGGGTTCTGCGTGTTCGTAACCCGTGTTGTATGCATCCTGAAGCATACGTAACATGAGGTAAGACTGTATTCTTGTTCAGGTGCCCAGCTCAAAAATGGATTTATGCTGTTCATCATTGTGATGTCGGAAGAAACAAAGTTTGGGAGGGGGCATATTTCTTGAGTTCTGGTTAACTTACAAAAACTGGAATTTGTTTTCTCTTAATCTGACTCCGACCCTTAACATTTCCAACGATGCATACGGTCGGAGAGCTTGTCTTCCTATATACATAAAAATGTAAGGCTGTCGTCGCGCAGCTCCCATTGGAGGATTTGTAGCGCTTGCCGCATCAAAATCCTAGATTTGCATGTAGTCAGGGTGGGTAAAGGGCACGAGTGAAAGGAGGAGGCACAGAGAAAAAGGACAGTTTTAAACAACAGGAGAGGTTTGATTGAAGCAGTGAGGGAGGAGGGCAGGGGAGAAAGCAGCGGTTTTTAACAATGACAGAGTCTGAATGAGCAGAAGGTGACACTGAAGTGGGGGGAGGAGAGAAGTGGCTGTTTTAAACAAGGTTTGAGCATAGTGAGACAGGAGTTAGGAGAGCCTTTGTTGTGTTAGTTTTTTGGTGTTTGCTCCTGCATTGTACCCATCTCTGGTGCTTTCCCGTGTAAAAACTGTGTGGGGTTTTTTTTAATTATAAAAAACCTTTCGCTGTTCCTCCATCCCTGTTTACTCAAACTTCTGCCATCGTTTAATACGACAATTTTCATCTCAGTGATTCTCCAACCCCCACTTTACTAAAATTTCTGCCATTGTTTGAGTACAATGAGAAGGGAGGGACACTGAAAGGAAAACAAAATGCTGTTTTAAACTTCTCCTGTTCCCATTCTTCAGCTGCCTCTTGTGAGAGAGATAAAGGATGCGGAGCCCTCAGATATTCCACACTGCATTTCATTCCTGGTCCTGTATCTTGTCTTCAACATGAAGTTCCAGATTAAATGTAGTAATTTGGAAGCGATGTTTTATCGACAAGCAAACACCCATATATGTACAATACCCGTCAACTGAGCTTAACCTCCTCTAACTGAAGAAGCTAACTGATAGGGTTGCTCTCAAAAAAACCTGTTCCTCTTGAAAATACAGTAACCTATGTCATAATGGAATATGCGCATAAAGGGGGCTGTGGAATAGGAGAGGCATGGAAATGGGGGGGGGGAGAACTGTGTGCAAAGAAGGGTGGAGCAAAAAAGGGGGAGAGAAGGTGAAAATGGTGCTGCAAGAAAGGAAAGATTGGGGGCATTGGGTTGAAACCAAAAGCAGGGGCTGGAAATCGGATTCTCCCTCAAAGAGGGCACGTGTTGCGGTGCAACCTGGCAACCAAACCCTGTGTTGTGGGTGGGGACGTTTCATAGAATCATAGAGTTGGAAGAGACCACAAGCAGGGCCGGCGCGTCCGTTTAGGCGAACTAGGCAATTGCCTAGGGCGCCAAAATGGAGGGGGTGCTGGCCAGGCTTGGGTGGGACGGGCTAGCCAGCCCCGTCTCATTCATTGGGGCTGGTGGCGCGGCACGCTAGGGCACCCCCGTGAGCCCGCCGGCATACCGTGCGCCCCCTCCCCAACCCGCCCCCACGCAGCGAACGCAGCGAGCGGGGGGAGCCGTGCAGCCCTGGCAGCGGCCTCCCCCCACCCCCACGGGCTGCCAGGTGATTGTGCCGCCCGCGCTCTCCAGCGGACGCCCCAGACACATGGGGGCGCCGGAAGGATCGCTGCACCACGGCGGCAGATGTGCCTGAGACGGCCCTGGGGCTAGCAGCAGCTTCTCCACTGTAGCGGAGAGGTGCTGCTTGCCCCCTACACCACCCCCCCTCCCGCTAAAGCAGGCTTTGGCGGGGGGGGGCGCCAGAAGGTGGTTCGCCTAGGGTGCAAGAAGCCCTAGCGCTGGTCCTGACCACAAGGGCCATTCCGGCTTAGGATTCATCCAGTCCAGCCTTTCGCATGATGAATTCTGCATATATGTATAAGTTAAGACAATATACAGCCTTGCCGTACTCCTTTCCCAATTTTGAACCAATCAGCTGTTCCATATCCAGTTCTAACTAAGGCCAGGGGTGGGGAGCCCCTCTCAGTTCAAGGGCCGCATTTGCTTCTGGGCAACGTTCTGAGGGCCACATGCCAGTGGGGGGTGGATCCAGGGGCCAAAGTGGGTGGAACCATGAATATGGACATTACCTTTGCGCAGCAGGCTAGCGTCTACACCAAATCTCACAGCCCTCTCTCTCTCTGTCATCCATCCAGACAAGGAAATGGTGTCATCAGAGTTCAGGGACCCATTTTAGACCCATTTAGAGTGCAGAGTAGGGCCCAGTGCCCCTGGGCACCCTGCCACAGCCTAGACTCACAATTAGAGCTGGAAAAGTTTCAGAAAAGGGCAACGGAAATGATCGAGAGGTTGGATCTTTGCTCACCAAGCCAGCTTCCTCCAGGAACACGTTCATCTACATTGGAGTCCTCATTTTTTTTAAGGGATTGTGAGAGAAAAGCCACATTTCTGCTGCTCCTTTCAGCAGGAAACTGCTCCGAAATACACCTCCTCCCTGCACCCCCCCCCAATTCATATTCCCTCTAAAGGTCACCATCAAGCGAGATAGGTTCCTTCTATCTACTTATCGTTCCCGGACTGAAACCAGCTTAAAGAGAAACTTCCCATGGTAAATTAAAGTTTAACAGTGTGCTATTTTGCGATAAGCACATTCCGTGGGTCTAAGACACTCGTCGTTTCCTTGAAACTGTTGATAACTGTACAGACCTCTCTCTCTCTCTCTCCTCTCTCTCTCTCTCTCTCTCTCTCATATATTCACTGCAGTTTCCGTAGAAGATACCTCTCCTCAGCATGTCAGCAAAGTCGGCAGGTTTGCACAAGCAGATTGCAGAAACACAATGGATGATTGCAGCGGACGGGGCCCAAGTTTGCTTCATTCAGCATTGCTTTTGAGTGCATCTCTGCCCCCCCTCCTTGCTTTTCAAATCATATTCATATGTCTGTTTCCCAGCAGTTTAGCAAGCTGTGGGGCTATAATAATGTGACATGATTTGCAACCGCCCAGCGCTCATGGCAGAATTGAGGAACAGCTCCACAGAATCAGGCCAGTCACCCATTTAGTCCAGCGTCCTGTTCGGACAGCGGCCAACCAGAGGAGGTAAGAGCAGAAGAAGAGTCCGCTCTATCGGGCCAATGGTTCAACTAGTCGTAGAATCATAGACCCTTAGAGCTGGAAGGGACCCAAGGGTCATCTAGTCCCACCCCCCAGAATGCTGGAATCTCGGCTAACCTACAGACAGCCTCTCCTGGTATGCCCCGCGGAGGACCTTAAGGTCCATAATAGCAACACCCTAGAGGTCCCAGGCCCTAAGGAAGTCAGATTAGCCTCAACCAGAGCCAGGGCCTTTTCAACACTGGCTCCGACCTGGTGGAACGCTCTGTCTCATGAGACCAGGGCCCTGCGGGATCTGATTTCTTTCCGCAGGGCCTGTAAGACAGAGTTGTTCCGCCTGGCCTTTGGCTTGGAATCAACTTGATCCCCTCCCCCTCTTTCCTTTTTCCTTCTGTGATGGAACTCCTATTTGGGGACTTCCCTGGCTTTTTTCTGGCCCACGTAGGACCAGTCTGGATAGTTGGCCTTGGTGAAGATTTGACGCTTTCTTCCCCAAACAGTTTTTTTATTTGAGTTTCTACTGAAATGAGGCTGCACTTTAATGTTGTATTTTAATCTTGTTTTTAAGTTGTATTTTAATCAATTGTTTTTATACCTGGTGTTAGCCGCCCTGAGCCCGGTCTTGGCTGGGAGGGTGGGGTATAAATAATATTATTATTATTATTATTATTATTATTATTATTATTATTATTATTATTAACACATCCATGACTGATGGCCATCCAACCTCTGTTTACAAACCTCCAAGGAAGGACAGTCCGCCACCTCTCGTAAGAGTCCGTTCCACTGACAAACAGCTCTTACTGTCAGAAGGTTTTTCCAAAATGCTTTGTCGGAATCTCCTTTCTTGTACAGTGGTGCCCTGCTAGACGAAAATAATTCGTTCTACGAATTTTTCCGTCTAGCGGTTTTTTCGTCTAGCGAAGCGGCAATGACAGCCGCGCTCCGCTAAACAAAAAAAAAGACGAAAATTTTTCGTCTTGCGAAGCAGCCCCATTGACTTTTTCGTCTTGCGGGGCAGCTTCCGCTAGACGAATGCCGTTCGTCTAGCGAGTTTTTCGTCTAGCGGGGCACCACTGTAACTTAAAGTCATCAATCCACCACCCAATGTTCTGGGGCCACCTAGGCAAAGGCTTTGAGTTCAGTTCCTGAGACCCAAAGGCTTGGAGTTGAAATCCCAGCAGATCCTGCCACACCCTCCAAGTGCCCCGATTTTCCGGGGACAGTCCTGGAATTATGAAAGACACCCCAGCTTCTGATTTGATCCTGGAAGGTCCCTGTTTTCTCCACCAGCAATGCCGCCAAACTTGGGGAGGAGGAGAAACTGTGAGGGAGAATCCCATGGCCACTCCATGGCCACTGCTGATGGCTTCCTCTCTTGGGCAGCTCATAGCGGCTGCTGGAGAGCAGGTGAGGAGGAGGAAGAGAACCACTGCACCACTGAGACCCAGTCCCACATGATGCCCCAGCCCATAGCTGTCAACTTTCCCTTTTTTTGCAGGAAATTCCCTTATTCCAGTGCCGTTCCCATTGCAAAAAAAGGGAAAGTTGACAGCTATGGCCGTTTCCCAATGCAAAAAAAAAAGGAAGATTGACAACTCTGCCCCAGCCCCGAGGGGCAGGCAGAGGACAGGGGGAGTGGAGCACAGCACAAGGAGTCTTGGTTTGTTTACTTATTTATTTTAGCAAAAACGCTTTGTGCGTCCGTGTCTGATCTCGTCCTTTTCTAAAAGTTATTGATTGGCACGTGTTTTTCTTTTTGTAAAGGTAAAGGTAAAGGGACCCCTGACCATTAGGTCCAGTCGTGTCCGACTCTGGGGTTGCAGTGCTCATCTCGCGTTACTGGCTGAGGGAGCCGGCATACAGCTTCTGGGTCATGTGGCCAGCATGACTAAGCCGCTTCTGGAGAACCAGAGCAGCGCATGGAAACGCCGTTTACCTTCCCACTGGAGCGGTACCTATTTATCTACTTGCACTTTGACGTGCTTTCAAACTGCTAGGTTGGCAGGAGCTGGGACTGAGCAACGGGAGCTCACCCCGTGGCAGGGATTCGAACCGCCGACCTTCTGATCGGCAAGCCCTAGGCTCTGTGGTTTAACCCACAGCACCACCTGGTATCAACATATAAAAGTTAAACAGTTATATTGTTGTCATTAGCAGCACAAGTATTAGTATTTGGGAAATTAATATACACCTTCTATTTTAACAGATTTCTAAGCAGCTTAAGGATCCTAAATATAAGACATATGCTAAATATAAAAAATAAAAATTCCACATTTTGTAAAAATGCAAATAACAATTCAATGGATCATCCTCTTTAGCTTCAAAATAAACGTTGCATGCAAAAAAATCAGCTGCAGAAACACAAAGGGAATCACGGGGATTCGAACCGCCGACCTTCTGATCAGCAAACCCTAGGCTCTATGGTTTAACCCACGGCGCTACATGCATCCCTTTTGTAAAGGTACCCAAGCATAAAAAACAATAAAATTGGGATTAAGGTTTTTTTTCCCCCTCAGGGCGTTTGTGCTGTGTCCCATTGGTGGCAAGTGCATTTCCTCTGAGAGGAAATGCTCTGCAGCCTGGGTGGGGGGGTGGATGGGGGTCAAGCCGGGTCGGTTGGGGGTTAGTGAGAAATCTCCCTATTTTCCTCTGAGGAATGTTGCAAGGTTTGACCTGTCAGAGATTCCACAAAGTACACCCATTGATTTGCATGGGCTGCTCCCCTGGTGTTTTATTTTAATCTCTTTCCCCCTTCTGACCTTGTGATTCTCTTTCTCCCAAATCTTTTCCACCCGTCAACTGGTTTCCGAATCCTTACCTGCTTTAACAACCCCCCCCCCGGCCACTGCCAACCCCAAGCCGCTTCCCCACAAATTACGGCTTTAATCCGGTGGCCCTAATTGATCAAACGTCGCCGGGCTTAGAGGTGTGTTTTGTGAATTATTCATTTTATCGCCGCACTTCATTTCCAAATTCAACCGCTGCGCCGACGCCGGCCGAGAAAGTGGGTCTTCATTTTCCATCCCTTCGCTCGTAACCGGAGCTTCATAGCCCCGAGAAGGCAAAATTATAAAATAATATAATTCTCCACCACACACACACACACTTCAAGTCTTTATAGAAGGGGAATAAAAAAAAAGGAGGGGGGGGAATTAAATCTCTGCCAAAGATCCCTTCCCCGATGCGCGGCCATTAATTAATTATTTATGGCCTTCGGAAATGGGCCGTTTACCGAGCGCCGCGGCTCTGCATAAACTTTTAACGCTTCCCCTGTTCCCAGAGAACTCTCCATTCGGAAGCCCCGGCGCTGTAAATCTGGAACCCGACCAGGCGAAAAACTCTCTTAATAGCACAATGGCATCGTCTGCATAGGCCTTGGCTTGGTACAGAGTCAGGCCGCTTGGTTCATTTGCCTCGAATTCAGCTATGCTGAAAGGCAGTGGCTCCTCCAGGTTTTCGGACTGGGGGGTCTTAAAGATCGCCCTCTCAGGGCCGGCGTTCAGAATTTGCCAGGTGCATTTTGCAACCTGGCTATCGACTACTTGCCACCAAGTGAAGATGCTCAGGTACCAGGATGGGGCCTGACGTCTCCACCAACTGGAGGCATATGCCTGGGGATCCTTGGATCTTTCCCGTTTTCCCATACTAGCAACACATCTTGTAGAATTCTATCTGTTATATTTTACCTGCACAATCGGAATTAATTAATTGGGCTGGGTGTTCATCAGTATGCGGATGATACCCAGCTCTACCTCTCTTTCAAAACAGAACCAGTGAAAGTGAAGGTCCTGTGTGAGTGTCTGGAGGCGGTTGGAGGATGGATGGCGGCTAACAGATTGAGGTTGAATCCTGACAAGACAGAAGTACTGTTTTGGGGGGACAGGAGGCGGGCAGGTGTGGAGGACTCCCTGGTCCTGAATGGGGTAACTGTGCCCCTGAAGGACCAGGTGCGCAGCCTGGGAGTCATTTTGGACTCACAGCTGTCCATGGAGGCGCAGGTCAATTCTGTGTCCAGGGCAGCTGTTTATCAGCTCCATCTGGTACGCAGGCTGAGACCCTCCCTGCCCGCAGACTGTCTCGCCAGAGTGGTGCATGCTCTGGTTATCTCCCGCTTGGACTACTGCAATGTGCTCTACGTGGGGCTACCTTTGAAGGTGACCCAGAAACTGCAACTAATCCAGAATGCGGCAGCTAGACTGGTGACTGGGAGCGGCCGCCGAGACCATATAACACCTGTCCTGAAAGACCTACATTGGCTCCCCTGAACTGCCTTGTGTGATTGTTACATTCCTTCCCTGGATTCAAGTCTTCTTCGGAATAGCGCATTCATCCATGATCTAACCGCACATCGTCTGAGAGAAAAGAGATGCTTGTTTCTCTCAAGGATGCACCTCTGTCCTGTGGTCTAAACTGTAGCTCTCCATACGCGACACAGAAGACACTGAACCAAGACCTGTTGAAATCAATAAGACAGCAATTCCCCAAATGGGTTTTGTTAAGCGGATGTGCAGTCTGTTTCGTCCAGAAATATCAAGGCAATAATCCTTTCTTTCGTTAACAAAACAAAAATGAGATACGAAATGTTTTCATACATGGGGTCTGTTTTGCTCTCTCGTTCTTGCACTGAAAACACAAATAAATGTGATGCCATGGGGTGAAGACTGGTTTAAAGTTGGGAAGGAATCCCCACCCAATGCCAGGAAAATGCAATTTAATTGTGATAAGCGACTGGAAATGTTCGTCGCAACCCTCTCTCTCTCTCTCACGCTTACAAAGGTCATTTGGGTTGAATTTCAGCGGTGTGTAATAACCTAAATAGTTGGGCTATGCAGAATTTTCTGGGAAGCCAAGGTCAGACTGAAGGTGAAATCTGAGAAAAAGTGAACATTGGACTTCCTGGGTTAGAGGCCAGTCGGGAGAAAGCAGCCTAAAATGACTTTTGTTTTATTTTATTTTATTCTACTTTATTTTAGTTTAGTTATTATCCCCCCCCTTCACTCTTAGGTGCCATGGTCGTCTACAACTATTAAAGTCTTCAACATCCTCTGGAAGCTGTATAATGAAGGTGCCTCTTCTGTGGGGAGGGAGCTCCACAGCTTGGGGGCCACCACAGATAAGGCCCTGCCCTCCCAGGCTGCCACCCGGAACTACCAAGAGAGGCAGCTCTGCTAATCTCAGTACGCAAAAAAGGAATGGAAGGAGGCGGTCTTTCAGATATTTGGGACCTGAGTCGTTTAGGGTTCTAAACATCAATGTGAGCACCTTGATGGGCCTTGAAACAAACTGACTTTGAAAGAGGACTAGAGAAATTCATGGAAGAGAAGGCTATCTATGACAAATAGCCACAACAGCATACCACAACAGCAGAATCTGGGACACCATCTTCCCTTTTTACTTGCAAGAGTAAATTTAAATTTAAATTTAAAAAAATAAAAAGTTTAAATCGGTGTTTATACTACATTTTTTTTTTTTTTTTTAGATTTGCCTTGAGACAGTCTTTAAACCTCTTTTGTTGACCACCAGCATTACACTTTCCGTTTTTAAGTTCGGAATAGAGTAGTTGCTTTGGAAGACGATAATCAGAAGAAGAAGAAGAAGAAAGAGTTTGGATTTGATATCCCGCTTTTCACTACCCGAAGGAGTCTCAAAGCGGCTAACATTCTCCTTTCCCTTCCTCCCCCACAACAAACACTCTGTGAGGTGAGTGGGGCTGAGAGACTTCAGAGAAGTGTGACTAGCCCAAGGTCACCCAGCAGCTGCATGTGGAGGAGCAGAGATGCGAACCCAGTTCACCAGATTACGAGTCTACCGCTCTTAACCACCAGACCACACTGGCATCCGCACAAAATGACCAGTCCAACAAAGTTGATGTTGAAGAATCCTTGCTTCAACACTGGTGATCTTTGCTTCTTCCAGTACACTGGCATTAGTTTGCCTGTCTTCCCAAGTGTTGTGTAAGATTTTCCGGAGACACCGTTGATGGAATCTTTCGAGGAGTTGGAGATGGCGTTTATAAGTGGTCCATGTTTCACAAGCATAGGCTACAGTAAGGTTGGTAGTACAGTAGCTTTGTAAACAAGCATTTTGGATTTCTTACGTCCGCCTGGGCTTGTGTACCTAGCGATGCTGGAGATTGTGCCTGGGACCTCCTGCATGCAACCACTGAGCTGTGGTGATGGCGACCAGCTCTGCACACACCTGCACACAAACTTGGCTCTGCTCCATCGAAAAGAAACGGAACTTCTAAGATATGCAGGTGAGCTACTGTAACACCCAATTAATGATTATGAGGCGTTTGACTACTTCAATAACAGAGTCTACAAAAGCACTTATTACAGATGGATTCACAGCTGGTGCCCAGGTGTGTGCATTTTGGCAGAGCAGAAGGGGATCGCCCCCAACATTTTGGCTTAGACAAAATTTGCAACTCCTTCCCAACAGGTTTCCTTTTCCATTTATTTTGAATCGGAGGACCTTCCTGTGTCCCCGGTCTTCGAACACCCCAGCCATTGCTGCACCCGTTACTTTGGATGGAGCAAAGGTTGCATGAAGGGTGGAATCGAAAGTTGCTTAATATCCAGGTGGAAGTAAGGCTCTGGAAACATTTCCAAGCCTTTCCAGGTGGGGCGGGGGGAGAGAAACGGCGATATTTTTACGGCTCCTCTTATGACAGACATTATTCTGCTCAAATGTGGTTACTGGACCATTAGTATTTAAATCAGCTGATAATATGTCGGGAGCTATTCCTGCCAAAACTAACTTTACAGCTGGCCACGGCAACACAAAGTTCTAATGGGCCGGTTTAAGCCGTTTATGTCAAACAAGCTTTGATTTTTAGCCTGCGGCGGTGATAAAATGCAGACGTACAATTTGGTGAGATTAGCACTTCTCCTCTGGCCACAAAAGGGAGGATTATGAGTTCATGGGAGGCGGGGAAAATGGGTTATGAGGGTGAAATGTATGGAAGCGCATAGAGTTGGGTTGGTTTTTTTTCTTTTTTATAATGGACTAATGTCCTACAGAGAAAGCCGACAAAAGAACAGAGCCAGGAGGATATTGTTGGATTATTCCAAGGGTCATTTACTCTACAGGTTATCGTTTCCAGAGAAAACGGCTGACTAATTTTAGGCTCATATTATTTGCTGCTGCACTGCCAAACCTTGGGTTCTTGGAGCATGTCAAAGCAGAGTCCCAGTCAGGCCATGTGAGGCCATGTGTCTTTTCGAGGCTTGTGGGCTCCTTTGAATTTCTGGGCGACTGTTGTGGGTGCCGCCCTCTCAGGTAACTTATCTCTTCAGCAATGGATGACTGCAGGATGGGAGTCTACCAACAGGGTGCTTCAGAGTTACAAGTGCGCAGTTAATCATGAAACAATATATCCCTGCATAAATTGCGCATGGCATTGTGTGGATCGCTCTGCCGGGTGGGATTAGACTTGATGAAGCGAAAAGGCTATGTGTGGATCCTGCTCATGATGTGCATCTTCTACCTCCAGCACTGGAGACAACATGTCTCCAAGTGCCTGGAAGAACAGGAGGAGAGGGCATGTTTCTCCTGGTCCGCTTATGGGTCTCCCAGGGGCAGTTGGTTGGCCACTTTGGGAAACCAGTTGTCAGAATAGATGGTTATTGGAAGCTGCTATAACATAGTCGCATGCACAACTTGGAAAGCTCTGTTTTGTTATTTGACAAAATGTAAGTAAATCCCTGTGGGATGTGGGTGGCACTGTGGGTTAAAAGGGAAGTAATAGTACCACTATATTCTGCTCTGGTCAGACCTCACCTGGAATACTGTGTCCAGTTCTGGGCACCACAGTTCAAGAAGGATACTGACAAGCTGGAACGTGTCCAGAGGAGGGCAACCAAAATGGTCAAAGGCCTGGAAACGATGCCTTATGAGGAACGGCTTAGGGAGCTGGGTATGTTTAGCCTGGAGAAGAGAAGGTTAAGGGGTGATATGATAGCCATGTTCAAATATATCAAAGGATGTCATATAGAGGAGGGAGAAAGGTTGTTTTCTGCTGCTCCAGAGAAGCGGACACGGGCAATGGATTCAAACTACAAGAAAGAAGATTCCACCTAAACATTAGGAAGAACTTCCTGACAGTGAGAGCTGTTCAGCAGTGGAATTTGCTACCAAGGAGTGTGGTGGAGTCTCCTTCTTTGGAGGTCTTTAAGCGGAGGCTTGACAGCCATCTGTCAGGAATGCTTTGATGGTGTTTCCTGCTTGGCAGGGGGTTGGACTGGATGGCCCTTGGGGTCTCTTCCAACTCTATGATTCTATGATTCTATGCCAATCAGAAGGTTGGCAGTTCGAATCCCCGTGACGGGGTGAGCTCCTATTGCTCGGTCCCTGTTCCTGCCCACCTAGCAGTTCGAAAGCACGTCAAAGTGCAAGTAGATAAATAGGTACCGCTCTGGCGGGAAGGTAAACGGCGTTTCCGTGCGCTGCTCTGGTTCGCCAGAAGCAGCTTAGTCATGCTGGCCACATGACCTGGAAGCTGTATGCCAGCTCCCTCGGCCAGTAAAGCGAGATGAGCACCGCAACCCCAGAGTCGTTCGCGACTGGACCTAATGGTCAGGGGTCCCTTTAACTTTACCGGATTAAGTAAATCCCCATCTTTGAGAGGAACTGCTTCTCATTCAAGTTCAATATTTCCAAAAGGGAACCAATTTCATTTCACGTTCATCACTTTACAAATGAACTATTTCATTCAATTCAGGTTAGTCCAAATATGAACAATATATATATCACCATTCGGAATGTTGCCAGCTGAAAGGCCCAAAGGGTCTTAAGAGTTCCCTTTTATAAGGTGTAAGAAAACGAACTGAAATGCATTCAAATGTCTATATCAGTGGTTCCCCAACTCATCGAATCGTAGAGTTGGAAGGGACCCAAGGGTCATCTAGTCCAGCCCCCTGCAGTGCAAGAATCTCTTCTGGGGCCACTGCCCCCTTGGTCCCATAAACTCATCCCCATTGCTCCCTACTCTATAAAAAAAAACATTTTTAAAAGAAAAGTAGTTTGCATGACCCACTAAGGAAGAAAATAACACCACAATGAAATTCAAAACAATAGCAATTTATTTCAGATTTATTTGAAATCCAACGGGAAAGATTTAGTTCAGTGAATTCAACAAAACGGGTGAATTTGATCCGGTGATACCAGCTTTTCAAAGTCGGAGAGTCATTTACACCACCGGTACCCATGTTTGGGACTGGGAGGCCACTGACGGGGCTGGAGTGTGACTCGAGGGATTTGTGGGGGCCTGAACCAGCTGGGAGGCAAGAATCAGAGGCAGGGAAGCTTCAGAGCTGGAGGAAGAGAAGGAAGAAGCAGGTCAGGCAAGTGAAGGGTTGGGTGGTTCCCCACCGTCTCCTGCACCGCTGCTTCCCAGAACCAGAAGAGATATGAAGTGGGAAGGGCAGAGGCAGCTTCCACAGAGGCATAGTCTCTGGCTACATGGCACAGCCTATCAGTGGCGGAGGAAGCCTATTCGCTGTCCAGGGCGGCGGCGCGGAGGAACCCACCTGGGGGCGGGGCACGACGCATGCGTCGTGGCGTCACGGCGCACGTCGGATGCACTGCGTCGGATGCACCAGGCCGAAAAAAGCCGCTGAAAGGGGGGGGGGAAGGGAAGCAAAGCAGGCTCTTGAAAGTGCCTGCTTTGCTTCCCTTTCTTTCCCCTTTCAGGGCTTTTTTCGGCACTGGGCTCCCTGGGCGGAGCTGCGGCATGGAGGCGAGGGGCGGGCCAGCGAGGAGGGGCGCCCCTCCTCGCTGGCCCGCCCCTCGCCTCCATGCCGCGGCTCCACAGGCCAGCCAGCACCAAAGAAAGGCTGAGCGAGGTCTTGGAGGTGCCCGAGTGCCCCCCCGGCGGTACCTGGGGCGGCCGCCCCCCTACGCCCCCCTCGCTTTGCCCCTGCAGCCTATCAGGTGTTATCTTTGACAATAAAGCGTTTGTATCTGCCATGTGCACTCCTTTGGCTGGGATGCCTCCTTGCCTCCTTCTTGCTTCTTAGTGCCCCCCACCTAGGTATTCCCCCCACCAAGGGGCAGTACTGCCCACTTTGGGAACCCCCAGTCTATCCCCAAACAAGCTCAAAACTCATTTTAGTTCCCCTGGCAATTAAGAGAACTGCTTTCAGGCGCAGTTCTGAGATTTCCAAACTAATTCAGGGAGCATCGTTAAGCTACCCCAGTTCCTTCCAAGCTACGGCCGCATGGGCGAACGGCTTATTTGTGCCTTTCCTTACATAGGGGAATGTCTCCCTGCAGGGAGATCTTCATTTCCTGCGATGGCATCGGTTGATTCAAAACCAGGACGGACACCATCAGATTCCACCGGAGCTTCTTCCAAGGCTGACGTGAGGTCCTTTTCTTAAACATTTCCACCCCTCCCGCCTTCTGCAAAACTGGGCCAACCCCACCTGACAGCAGGGCCGTATGAGGGTATTTACGATTCGGTGTTTGGTTGCTATAGCAACAGAAGCCAGATAAAACATCTTGTCAGGAAGTGGATGCAAGTGGTGGAAGATTTATGCCTGGACACCCTCGTCCCATTAGCGGTGGCTTCAGAAATTGTGGGTGACTGACAGCCTGGATCACAAAAATGTCCCTGGAAACAGTGACACAGAAAATAGTTTAAGTCCTGTTTCATGACCCCCGTGGAGGTTAATGGAGTTCAGTTTGGGGCAGCCTCTCGGCTGTTGGTCTTGGACCAGGGGTGTCTAAAGCAGGCTTCCTGAAACCCGGCCCTCCAGATGTTTTTGGCCTACAACTCCCATGATCCCTAGCTAGCAGGACCAGTGGTCAGGGATGATGGGAATTGTAGTGTCAAAACATCCGGAGGGCCGAGTTTGAGGAAGCCTGGTCTAAAGCATCTGAGGAAACAGTCCGCCGGTCCATTTTATCCCAATATTTCTGTATCGGATGGTGGCGACTCCCTGGGGGTCTTTGGGTGGAGATGTGGTGTATTACAGAAGTGGGGTTTTGCACCTGGGACCTTATGAGCGAAAGCAACATGTGATCTGCCATTGAGCAGCCACAACCTTGGTTTGAAACTCTTCCATAAAAAAAAAAATTACTGGTTCATCTTACCTCCCTTTGAGGGTCGTTCTGAGGACAAAAGGAGCTAGCTGAGCTGCATTGACTCAGAAGCGAGGACACCGTGTCTTTAAACTCAGGTCTACAGCATGGAGCTGTAGAGTTGGAATGGGTTCCCCGAGGGTCATCCAGCCCAACCTCTGCAGTGCTGACTTCCTTATTATGCTGTCAGCAGTTAATGGATCCCGGTTTAACCACACTGATGGGTTAGGTTGCCTGAGGCTGTTTGCCACCCTGGAAGAATGCAATGGGAAAGAACCAGAGACAAGATAGCTATCAACCGGAGAACTTCCTTGCAAGCAAGACTGTTTGATCGCTTACATTCAAAGCAAGAGATAAAATGGAAATAAAGCAATGAGTATTTACTCTTTCTTCGCGTTTCCTTTAATGCCGCCTAATTACGGCAGCTGACAACCATCTTCCGTGGCGCAATTAGCACTGCGTTCCACTCTGCTCAACTGATTCCTCCCTGGGTTTTGATTTTGGCGTGTGTGCGTTCCACGCTTTGGCCCAATGTGCCGCGGTGTACCTTGGGGCTCACCCCCATCTACCTGGCGTGCAAAACCCAGATGTCCATTTGCGGATGTGTTGCATGCATGCATTGGAAGCAGAGGTGTACCCACCCGCCCCCCCCCTCCGGAGCTGGTTTCGGAGAGGCCTCGGCTGCCTGCCGCCCAACTTGCGTCGCCTCATCAGCAAGGGTGGCGCGTTGCAGGAAGTGGCATATGCCGCAGCAGATGCTGCCGAATCAATCCCCGGTAATGATGAGAGAATGAAATTACTCATCCGCCATCGCCGCAGCTTGAATGGGGCTTGCAGCGTTCCTGGAGAGGCAGCTAGCTGAGACCGGCTGGCTGAGAGCAAACCAGGAACAGATTCCATGGGCAGAATCACCTTGCTTGTCATTTGGTTCGGATTCTGCCCTCTGGAGCAGCACCATCCATGAGACAGCCCTTCAGATCATTGGAAGTTGTCCACCACATCAACTCAGTCTTCTCTTCTCCAGGCGAAACATCCCCAAATCCTTCAACCATTCCTCATAAGGTTTGGTTTCCAGGCCCTTGATCGTCTTGGTTGCCCTCTTCTGCACACTTTCCAGCTTGTCAATATTCTTCTGGATATTGGACTGAATACTGGGCACAATATTCCAGGTATGGTCTGACCAAGGCAGAACAGGTAAAGGTAAAGGGACCCCTGGCCATTAGGTCCAGTCACGGACGACTCTGGGGTTGCAGCACTCATCTTGCTTTACTGGCCAAGGGAGCTGGCGTACATCTTCCGGGTCATGTGGCCAGCATGACTAAGCCACTTCTGGCGAACCAGAGCAGCGCAACAAAACACTGTTTACCTTCCCACCGGAGTGGTACCTATTTATCTACTTGCACTTTGACGTGCTTTCGAACTGCTAGGTTGGCAGGAGCTGGGACCGAGCAACGGGAGCTCACCCCGTTGCGGGGATTCGAACCGCCGACCTTCTGAAGACTACAGTTGCATTAACTTTTTTTTGCTGCTGCATCACACTGTTGACTCATGTCACAGAAGACAGAGGAAGCTTGTTTCTGGGTAGGACCGGAACCAATGGAATCAAATCAGAAGACAGGATATTTCATCTAAATATTAGGAATAACTTTGTGATAGTAAAAGCTGTTTGACAGTGGAGATGACCCAGGAAGGTGATGGACTCTCTCTCATTGGAGGTTTTTCAACAGAGGTTGGATGGCCATCCATTGGGGATTCCTTAGCTGCGACTCCTGTATTGCATGGAGTTGAACTAGATTACTCTTGGGGTCTCTTCCAACCCTACAATTCTATGATTCTAATTTCTCACCAAATCTGGGTTGTGATTGGCCAGAATTTTGAAAAAACAAAGAGGATTATTCTCGGGGGGGGGATAGATTTGTGTGTGAATGAGCTCTCTCCACTCTATGTGTGTGCAGAGAAATTGTGGGATGGGGTGGGGATTTCACCCTGTCTCTCCAGTCAGAGGAGAAACCTTCAAGCATCTTCATTTGTTTTTCTCCTTCAGGATTTTTTCGTTTTCTTTTTTTTCCTGTCGCTGCCACTGAAAGTGAAAAAAGGGAGAGGAATTAACTCCAGGTGCAGCAAAACACTGTTTATTGTGAACCCAACATGTTTCAAGGAAAAATCCTTTACCAAGGTCACATCTTTAAAGAAACAATTCTAACAAACTAGGAATACTGCAGAAGCTCTGGGGTGTGTGTGTGTGTGGATGGGCTTGCGATAAACAATATTCTGTAGCACCTGAAGCTTCTCCCCTATTTCTGATAGCATTGCTACTCAACTTCTGTGCTTAACGCTTTCAAATGCCGTTGGAAGAAGTCGTTTCACCATGTTATATCCTCCACAGTGCCCAGTACCATAACCCACTAGTGTCCTGAAAAACCAAGGACATCCTGTTTTTTCTCTCGCAAGAAAAATGATCAGAACGATCTTGTGAGATTTCGCACCACAATCCACCTCCCCCCCCACCGGAAAATATGCTTTTCGCAGGGCCATAATCTCACGTGGCACCCCAATTTTTTTTTTTTTGTCATGCCTGGGAAACCATTCCATCACAAGAGGAAGTGAGGACCGCCACCAGAGAGCCAGTGTGGTTTAGTGGTTAAGAGCAGTAGACTCGTAATCTGGTGAACTGGGTTCACATCTCCGCTCCTCCACATGCAGCTGCTGGGTGACCTTGGGCTAGTCACACTTCTCTGAAGTCTCTCAGCCCCACTCACCTCACAGAGTGTTTGTTGTGGGGGAGGAAGGGAAAGGAGAATGTGAGCCGCTTTGAGACTCCTTCGGGTAGTGATAAAGCGGGATATCAAATCCAAACTCTTCTTCAATACTAGCCACAATGGCTGTGTTTTCTTACTACTAGAGTGGTACCTCTGGTTACGTACTTAATTCGTTCCGGAGGTCCGTTCTTAACCTGAAACTGTTCTTAACCTGAAGCACCACTTTAGCTAATGGGAAAAGCCAATGCAATTCTGGGCTGCATCAATAGGAGTATAGCGTCTAGATCAAGGGAAGTAATAGTACCACTGTATTCCGCTCTGGTCAGACCTCACCTGGAATACTGTGTCCAGTTCTGGGCACCACAGTTCAAGAAGGATACTGACAAGCTGGAACGTGTCCAGAGGAGGGCAACCAAAATGGTCAAAGGCCTGGAAACGATGCCTTATGAGGAACGGCTTAGGGAGCTGGGTATGTTTAGCCTGGAGAAGAGAAGGTTAAGGGGTGATATGATAGCCATGTTCAAATATATCAAAGGATGTCATATAGAGGAGGGTGAAAGGTTGTTTTCTGCTGCTCCAGAGAAGCGGACACGGGGCAATGGATTCAAACTACAAGAAAGAAGATTCCACCTAAACATTAGGAAGAACTTCCTGACAGTGAGAGCTGTTTGACAGTGGAATTTGCTGCCAAGGAGTGTGGTGGAGTCTCCTTCTTTGGAGGTCTTTAAGCGGAGGCTTGACAGCCATCTGTCAGGAATGCTTTGATGGTGTTTCCTGCTTGGCAGGGGGTTGGACTGGATGGCCCTTGTGGTCTCTACCAACTCTATGATTCTATGATTCTAAATTGCGGAGCCCCTTCTGCAAAGCAGCCTTCCTTTAACAGGAGTAGGGGAAATAGCGGGTCATAGTCCCACTCCATTCTGCCTTGGCCAGACCCCACCTGGAAAGCCGTAACCCATTCTGGGCACAACAATCTAGGAAGGATGTTGGCAAGCTGGAAAGTATGCAGAAGAGGGCGACCAAAATGATCAAGGGTATGGACACTAAGCCTGATGAGGAACGGTTGAAGGAGCTGGGTATGTCTAGCCTGGAGAAGAGGAGACTGACAGATGGGTATGATAGTCATCTTTAAATATCTGAAGGGTTGTCACACAGGGAAATGGAGCAAGCTTTTTTTTTTCTCCTGCTCCAGGGGGAGGACCTGAAGCAGTGGATTCAAATGTCATGAAAGGAGATTCCGACTGAACATTAGGAAGAACTTTCTGACGGTAAGAACTGTTTGATGGTGTAGTACCACCTTGAAAGGTTGTGGACTTTCCTTTGTTTGAGGTTTTCAAGCAGAGGTTGGATGGCCATCTGTCATGGGTGCTTTAGCTGAGATTCCTGCATTGCAGGGGGTTGGACTAGATGAACCCTGAGCTCCCTTCCGACTTTACAATTACTCGATTCGATTGTCCCCACCTCCAGAAAAATGTCTGAAAATTTGTGGCCTATCTGTACAATAGAGTCCAGCAATATTCCAGCCAAACCTCCTTTCCTCTTTAGCCTTCTGGGCGGTTAAGTAGAAATGAAATTTTAGCTCTGGTCGATGGACCCTGGTGGCACTCGACCGCCTTGTTCAACATGCGGCTTATGTAAAATTCTGTGCAAAGAGGCCCAAATTCCTTTATGAGCCTTTAATACTGTTGGAGGGTGGCTGTTTTCCCCCCCTTCCTTTTATGATCTCTGTGTTATTACGGCGGGCTTCCCGCAGTGCCATCCACCGCCTCCGAGCCAAATTAATCTGTGTTTTTCTTTTCCCAGTGTCATTAGGAAAACGACTTGTAAATATAGTTCCCTATTCTGCATTGTTGAGTGGAGTTTGTTTGCTTTTTCTCCCCCCCCAACCCCTCCCCCCCCAATAGATGTTTGGTTAGGGTTGTTTGCAGAGCCCCATCCTGCAGACTCCGAATAAAAGGACCTTCTCGGAGTGGAGCCTCGGATAATAGCAGTGCATTTACCGTTTGCTTGAGAGAACATTCAGCCTCTCCTTTCCCTTTGCATCTATTTTGGGAGGTGGAATTAGCGACATGGCAGAAATCTGTCCCTTTGTGTTCCTGCCGAGCTCTGTGCTTCCCTGTCCCCTGTTCTGAGCAACAGGGGCTAGCGGCGTAGGGCAGCCCCCCTTAACCTTGCCTCGTGCCTGCATCACAACGAGCTCCTTGTCAGGGGCAGAGGAAGGGGGTGCAGTGGGGGCAGACGGCCCTGGGTGTCTTCGCTGAGGGGGGTGACATTTGACGCACCGCCCACCCATGACTCACAAGCCTACCCCAAGCTGTCGAGGGGAGGGGAGGAGCTGCGCCGTCTTGCCAGTGTGGTGCAGTGGTAAAGAGCAGTAGACTCGTAATCTGGGGAACCGGGTTCGCGTCTCCTCTCCTCCACATGCAGCTGCTGGGTGACCTTGGGCTAGTCACACTTCTCTGAAGTCTCTCAGCCCCACTCACCTGTTGTGGGGGAGGAAGGGAAAGGAGAATGTGAGCCGCTTTGAGACTCCTTCGGGTAGTGATAAAGCGGGATATCAAATCCAAACTCCTCTTCTTCTTCTTGCCAGTGGCATTCCCCTCTTCCCTCTTCATTTTGACAGCTGGGGGAGGCGCGACGAATATTCGCCATCAACGGCTCGCTCCACCCCCAGCTGCAGGGCATGCGCCCCTCTCCATGCACCCAAGTGGCTATCCCACGCCTGGGAGGGCACCCTCCGTGCCCCGCCACCCTCGGGAGCATGCCCACCCTGGGCAGCACAGGTATATGGTCCGCTGCTGCTCCTTGTGGATTGACCCGTCCCCTGTCCCCCTCTTAGGATCCAGAAGCAACTTCCTGATACAGCGCTGCCTTCAGATGTCTTCCAAAAGTCAGGTAATTGTTTATTTCCTTGACATCTGATGGGAGGGCTTTCCACAGGGTGGGTGGCACCACTGAGAAGGCCCTCTGCCTGGTTCCCTGTAGCTTCACGTCTCGCAGAGAGGGAAGCAGCAGAAGACCCTCGGAGGAGGACCTCAGTGTCCATACTGAGCGATGGGGGTGAAGACGTTCTTTTAGGTATACAGAGGCTTTAATTTAGGGCTTTAATAGCCAACACCAACACTTTGAAATGTGTTTGGAAATGCGCTGGTTTGCGTGTCGAGGACCTCAAGCCACCCCCAAAGAATTGACACAGGAGACATTAAATTTTGTTTGGGTTTTTGGCAATAATTTAGGCCACAACTTTATTTAAATACAAATTCGGTGAGTGGTTGCGTAGGCATTGGTTCAGACTAGCTGTCCAACCGGGACAGAGCTGACATCCAGTCAGCGTTGGGAAAGTGCCAACTGAGGAGAGTTAAGGAGGCTGGGGGCAAAGCCTCCCTCTCCCCAGAGGTCCCGGGGGCTCTGGCTACGGCCCTATCCCCTACCGGGGGTTCGGACAAAGCATAAGAGCCGCCGGATTCCTTTAACGGAATTCCCTGTACCATCATCACCATGATTCTGGATGTGGGCACCGCCCATCCAGCAATCCACACAGGAACCAATGCCTAACCGCCAACCTTACAAGTTGTGACAAGTTGCTACTGCAGTAGGCGAAAACCAAATGGCAACAGCCAATCAGCCAGATGGAAAAATTCCTACTGGGCCTCTGCCCCAAAAGCAGACGACCCCATGACAGGCAGTTGCAAGGTCAAAAGCAGAGGCCTATGAAAAGAGGGGGGGAGGGGGGTGATCCGAAGCTCGCAGCCAAGAGAGATCACCCTGCGTGCAGAGGAATATAAAGGACGCTGGGCTGTCCATCACAAGTTGCTACATCTAGCTTTGCCCAGCAACACCTCCTGACCCTATTGCAGCTAAGGCCGGCTACCGGCCCCACCCCCACAGGACAGGGAAGTGTCTTGCCAGGCCCCGACCGCAACACGTGCTCTTACACAAGGTAGAACCCGATTTGCCGCTGCGAGAACAAGATGCTGGACCAGGCCAATAGCTCTTCTTATGTTCTTGCGAAAACCACAAGAGTGCTCTAGAGCTTGAATCCTGCTTGCAAGTTTCCCACAGGCATCTGTAACCATCCACTGCAAAAACAGGATGCCTGACCCCCCATCTGTCCCTCTTTTCCAGGGACAGCCCCGGATTTACTGAAGTCGTTGCGGGTTCTGATTTGATTCCAGAATGTCCTGCTTTTCCTTAGGGTGTCCCTATTTTCATTGGAGAAAAGTTGGACGGTCTGGAGTTATGTGACCCCCGAGCCAAGGAGATAAGTAACTATAAGACCTTCAGAAGACATCTGAAGGCAGCCCTGTATAGGGAAGGTTTTTAATGTTTAATGTTTGATTATGTTTTTGTATATGTTGGAAGCCACCCAGAGTGGCTGGGGAAACCCATTCAAGTGGCCAGGATATAAATAATAAAGTTATTGTTATTGTTGTGGATGGAATGTTGTTGTTGTTGTTCAGTCGTATCCGACTCTTCGTGACTCCATGGACCAGAGCATGCCAGGCACCCCTATCCTCAACTGCCTCTCGCAGTTTGGCCAAACTCATGTTGGTCGCTTCGAGAACACTGTCCAACCATCTCGTCCTCTGTCGTCCCCTTCTCCTTGTGCCCTCCATCTTTCCCAACATCAGGGTCTTTTCCAGGGAGTCTTCTCTTCTCATGAGGTGGCCAAAGTACTGGAGCCTCAACTTCAGGATCTGTCCTTCCAGTGAGCACTCAGGGCTGATTTCTTTAAGGATGGATAAGTTTGATCTTCTTGCAGTCCATGGGACTCTCAAGAGTCTCCTCCAGCACCATAATTCAAAAGCATCAATTCTTCGGCGATCAGCCTTCTTTATGGTCCAGCTCTCACTTCCATACATTACTACTGGGAAAACCATAGCTTTAACTATACGGACCTTTGTCGGCAAGGTGATGTCTCTGCTTTTTAAGATGCTGTCTAGGTTTGTCATTGCTTTCCTCCCAAGAAGCAGGCGTCTTTTAATTTCGTGACTGCTGTCACCATCTGCAGTGATCATGGAGCCCAAGAAAGTAAAATCTCTCACTGCCTCCATTTCTTCCCCTTCTATTTGCCAGGAGGTGATGGGACCAGTGGCCATGATCTTAGTTTTTTTGATGTTGAGCTTCAGACCATATTTTGCGCTCTCCTCTTTCACCCTCATTAAAAGGTTCTTTAATTCCTCCTCACTTTCTGCCATCAAGGTTGTGTCATCAGCATATCTGAGGTTGTTGATATTTCTTCCGGCAATCTTAATTCCGTCTTGGGATTCATTCCATTCCATTTGGATGGAATAGGATGTCCCTATTTTCATCTGGGAAATGTTGGTGGGCATGGGATGCTTGACAAGATGGTTATTATTATGATGTTCCTCTGTTGAAGCTTGCTTGTGGACTGAGATGCAATCAGGTGACCACTTTCTCTGGGTTTGCAATGCATCTTTCGGTGTACAAAAAAATCCCACCATAATCAAAGCATTTATTTTATGCAAAGTAAAGGTAAAGGACCCCTGGACGGTTAAGTCTAGTCAAAGCGGACTATGGCGTTGCGGCGCTCATCTCGCTTTTAGGCTGAGGGCGCCAGCATTTGTCCGCAGAGTTTTCCGGGTCATGTGGCCAGCATGACTAAACTGCAACTGGAGAATGGAAGGCCGTTTACCTTCCCGCCACAGTGGTACCTATTTATCTACTTGCACTGGCATGCTTTCGAACTGCTAGGTTGGCAGGAGCTGGGACAGAGCAACGGGAGCTCACCCCGTCACGGGGATTCAAACCGCCGACCTCCCGATCAGCCATCCCAAGAGGCTCAGTGGTTTAGACCACAGAAACGGTCATGCAAAATGTGTATTTTGTAAGCAAATGCATAGTGAATTGCGCTTTCTGTGTAAAAAAAGCACACACAAAAGTTCATACCATGGAGATGGGCCTCTGATGAATACCAAAATGGAATGTTTGAAGGAGCATTTCAGCCCATCCACTAATTGGGAGTTATTTTGTTTTTACAACAAATGGAAAAATTAAGCAAATGAGTCCCATTTGTTTCATTCCTTTTAGTTAAGGATTTAAACAGATGAGTTCTGAATGAAAACGCATTCATCATTCATTAATTCCATGTGATTAATTTTTATTTTGGTAGTTTCTTTTGGGGTGGAAAATGTACAGGGCTGCGCTGGGGGGCACAGGGTGATGGTGATGAGGTCTGAGCTATGTAGATGCACCAACAGCACCCATTCAATGCTCCCATTCATGCCTCCGGGGGGCTCTAACCTTGCTAGTGGGCTGCCCCACCCCGCCTCCATCAAGGTAGGCTACAGTGACACCTTGGTCAGGTGGGCAGCGCCACATCTCTGCCCATCACACGAGGTGCTGCTGAGCTCAGAATGCCCTTCCTTGTGAACATGGTTGGACTGGAAGAGAAAGCCCTCTTGGGACCAGCTCTACCGTTGCAACTGCTCAGGTGGTAGATATGAGAAGGTGATGAATTGGTGCCTGAACCCGAGTTCTGCCACTTCCTGCCGTCCAAAAAGCCTTGCCCAATGAAGCTCACCGCCATCATCACAGAAGCACAGAACTGCAGAGTTGGAAGGAACCTGAGGGTCATCTAGTCCAACCGCCTGCAATGCAAGACTCACAGCTAAAAAAATCCCTGATGGATGGTCATCCCACCTCTGTTTATAAACCTTCAATCAAGGAAGGTCCACCATCTTCCAAGGTCAACCGTTCAACTGATGAACAGCTCTCTTACTGCCAAGAAGTGCTTCCTAACGTTTAGCTGGAATCTTCTTTCTTGTACAGTGGTACCTTGGTTTACGAACTTAATCCGTTCCAGAAGTCCGTTCTTAAACCAAAACTGTTCTTAAACCGAGGCGCGCTTTCCCTAATGAGGCCTCCCGCCGCCGGTGCCCTTCCGCCGTTCGGCTTCCATCCTCAGACCGAGGTAAAGGTTGCAAACTGGGACACTACTTCCGGTTTTGCGGAGTTCGTAAACCGAATAGTTCGTAAACAAGGCTGTTCCTAAACCAAGGTACCACTGTAATTTCAATCCATTAGTTCAGGTCCCAGCCTGTGTAGCAGCAGAAAACAAGTTTTCTCCATCTTTCCTGTAGCAGCCCTTCAGATATTTGAAGATGGCGACCATCTCATCTCTCAGTTTTCTCCTCTCCAGACAAAACATAACCAAGTCCTTCAACCATTCTTCCCGACATTAGGCTTCCATATCTTTTATCATCCAAGGAAGGGAAGTCTACAACCTCTTAAGGGAGTCTGTTCCACTGGCAAAAACCTATTACCACCAAAAAGTTCTTCCTGATGTTCAGTTGGAATCTTCTTTCTTGTAACCTGAAGCCATTGGTTTGAGTTCTACCTTCTATAGCAGGACAAAACAAGCTTGCTCCATTTTCCATGTGACAGCCCTCGAGATATTTGAAGATGGCTATCATATCCCAGTACGTTTCTGAGCACAATTCAAAGTGTTGGTGCTGACCTTGAAAGCCCTAAACGGCCTCGGTCCAGTATACCTGAAGGAGCGTCTTCACCCTCATCATTCTGCCCAGACACTGAGATCCAGTGTTGAGGGCCTTCTGGCAGTTCCCTCACTGCGAGAAGCACAGTTACAAGGAAGCAGGCAGAGGGCCTTCTTGGTAGTGGTGCCCGCCCTGTGGAACGCCCTTCCACCAAATGTCAAAGGAAATATACAACTACCTGACTTTTAGAAGACACCTGAAGGCAGCCCTGTTTAGGGATGTTTTTAATGTTTAATGCATTATCGTGTTTTTTAATATTCTGTTGGGAGCTGCCCAAAGTGGCTTAGGAAACCCAGCCAGATGGGCAGGATATAAATAATAATAATGACATATCTATATATATAAAACGCAAGTGTCTCTGCATCCAGTCCGTGTGTCTCTGGGTTTGCGCTACTGAGCATGTGCCCCACGGACACAGGGATTGGAGCAGAAGGCGGCAGTTGAAGCGGCGGTTGAAATGGAACGCTGGCGCACCAGAGGCTGAAGGGCGGCCGAGAAGGGAGGACACGCTGCCACTCTCGCCGCTGGGCAGAAGGAGGAGAACCGGGGGGGGGGGCGAAGCCTCCCGGGAGATGATGCCGCCGCCTCCGCCTCACCCCCCTCGCTTCCCCACCCATCGCCCCACACTCCGAAAGGGGCTGGGAGCCCCACACATCCGGAAGGAAACCTGTTCTACCTTCGTGCAGTAAGTATGTTTAGGACAGGAACAATAAAAGGAAACACGCCGTCATTTCTCCCTCAGGAATCTTAATGCCGTGTAGGGAGCGCATGGTTTGCCCTGCTCCCTGCACTTCAGGACTTTGGGTTTTGTGTCAGAAATGTTCTAGCGCCCGTTATTTTAACGGGTTTAAACCACTAGTTAAATAATTAGAAATCTCTATGTGGGACAAGAAGCTACAGTTAGAACTGGATATGGAACAACTGATTGGTTCAAAATTGGGAAAGGAGTACGACAAGGCTGTATATTGTCTCCCTGCTTATTTAACTTATATGCAGAATTCATCATGCGAAAGGCTGGACTGGATGAATCCCAAACCGGAATTAAGATTGCCGGAAAAAATATCAACAACCTCAGATATGCTGATGATACAACCTTGATGGCAGAAAGTGAGGAGGAATTAAAGAACCTTTTAATGAGGGTGAAAGAGGAGAGCGCAAAATATGGTCTGAAGCTCAACATCAAAAAAACTAAGATCATGGCCACTGGTCCCATCACCTCCTGGCAAATAGAAGGGGAAGAAATGGAGGCAGTGAGAGATTTTACTTTCTTGGGTTCCATGATCACTGCAGATGGTGACAGCAGTCACGAAATTAAAGACGCCTGCTTCTTGGGAAAAGCAATGACAAACCTAGACAGCATCTTAAAAAGCAGAGACATCACCTTGCCGACAAAGGTCCGTATAGTTAAAGCTATGGTTTTCCCAGTAGTGATGTATGGAAGTGAGAGCTGGACCATAAAGAAGGCTGATCGCCGAAGAATTGATGCTTTTGAATTATGGTGCTGGAGGAGACTCTTGAGAGTCCCATGGACTGCAAGAAGATCAAACCTATCCATTCTTAAGGAAATCAGCCCTGAGTGCTCACTGGAAGGACAGATCCTGAAGCTGAGGCTCCAATACTTTGGCCACCTCATGAGAAGAGAAGACTCCCTGGAAAAGACCCTGATGTTGGGAAAGATGGAGGGCACAAGGAGAAGGGGACGACAGAGGATGAGATGGTTGGACAGTGTTCTCGAAGCGACTGGCATGAGTTTGGCCAAACTGCGGGAGGCAGTGGAGGATAGGGGTGCCTGGCGTGCTCTGGTCCATGGGGTCACAAAGAGTCGGACACAACTGAATGACTGAACAACAACAACAACATTATTATTATTATTATTATTATTATTATTATTATTATTATTATTATTATTATTATCTCTACTCACTCTCCTCTTTTCCGGACTAAACATACCCAGCTCCTTCAACCGTTCCTCATAAGGCTTGTTTTGCAGACCCCTGCTCATCTTGGTTGCCCACCTCTGCACACATTCCAGCTTGTCAACAATCCTCTGGTGCAATGATTTCCCCTCCTCTTCCTATCCATCATGGGATGCACAAGATAACCTGGGCATCTTGAGCTGAATGAGGCGGGTTGGGTAGCGGACCTGATGCATGGCTCCATTCGCTTTGCAGCCGTGGTTGTGAATGGGTTACCACCTTGCCCCATACGATTCCAGGATAACAACCAGCCAAATTAACTTGGGAAGGACTTTTAAAAAATCAGAATGCACCACCCTGCTGCCTTTTCGTCTGGCAATTTTTGAGCCGTTCATAAATTTGCATATTTAATTAAATGCCGCAAGCAAATAATGATTTTACTCCCCCCCCTCCCCAATTAGATGCCAAGTTCCTTGCTGCATATCAGAAGGCGGCTGGTTTTTTGGTCTTTGTGAGAAAGGCCAGATAAGGCTCCCTTGACATTCAGCAAAGGAATGGATGCCTATTAGCTGGATTTTAGAAATACAGAAAGTCTTCAGTGAATGTAGGGAGAATTAAAACACACACACACACACACACACACACCCCCTCCAGTTTTCCTCTTCTGTGTATGCATTTGAGAAAGGGATGGGGTAACTTGCTCAGCAGGTTTATCCCAGTGGACCGACCCAATCTGACACATAGTTAAACTATGGAACTCCCTGCCACAGGAGGCAGTGATGACCACCACCCCAGATGACTTTAAAAGAGGGTTGGGCATGTTCTTGGAGGAGAGGGCTACCGATGGATGCCAGCCACAATGGCTGTGCTCTGCCTCCACAGTTGGAGGCAGCAATGCTTCTGAATCCTGTGTTCGAATCCTGATTATAGGTTTCCCACAGGCATCTGGTTGACCACTGTGAGAACAAGATGTTGGACTGTGAGACTCTGGGTAGGAAGCTGAAGGGCCTTGAGGAACAGGTGGTTTTCCCGTTACAGGTAGGTAGCCATGTTGGTCTGCCATAGTCAAAACAAAATAAAAAATAAAATAAAAAAATCCTTCCAGTAGCACCTTTCGTGTGCATGCACACTTCTTCAGATACACTGAAACAAAGTCACCAGACCCTTATATATAGTGAGAGAGTGGGGAGGGGTATTACTCAGAAGGGTGGTGGGAATGGGTGATCAGCTGATAGGTGTGGAAAACCTGTTGACGACTGTTAACGACTGCAATTGGGCTTACAGGAAAAGGCGTCTGGGCTGGCACTGTTACTTCCGCGGCGGCTCGTGCTGCAGGGGCAGGGCAGCTCCATAGCGGTGCCGGCAGGCGGGCCCTGCACGAGCCGCGGGGCGGAACGGCCTCACTCCGCGGCTTGCTCAGGGGCTGCGGGCGGGGCGGGGCGGCCCAAGTGTCACGCGCCCTCCCCTGGAACCCGGGGCAGCCCGCCCCCCCAGCGATGCTGCTGCTTGCAGCCAAGAGAGGACATAGGAGCTGTTTTCCCCTTATGGGACAGTCTCCTAAGTACATGTAACTTTTACTAAGTTTAAGTCTGCCTTCTGGGATCCTTTTGTGAACAGATGTGTAAGTAAACTCTTTTTATGCTTTTATAGAAGACTGTGTAGTGTCTTATTTTGAGAGGGATTAAAAGGGGAAAATACCAGGACATTTATAGGTTCTAGCGAACCTGAGCAAGCTATCCGCTGTGTGTGTTTAAAAGGGGAATGTAAGACTCTGCTAAGTTCCGGGACTTGTTAACTCAAGTTGGAATACGATATAATAAACAATATATCCTCTCATGCATCCCTAAACATTCCCACAGCACTGGCGGAAGAAGAGGGGGGGCCGTGGGAGCGCACAGCCCCCAGCAGGGCAATCCCGGTGGGTTCCATCACAGCTGCCCCCCCCTGCCCATGTTGGGCGCCCCAGCCCCACAGGTGGTGTGCCACACCCCCCAGAATGTGCGCCACAGCCCTGTGGGGAGTGCACCCCGCCCCCAAAACATGTCCCACGCCCCTTTGGGTGGTGCACCCCGCCCCCGCCTGCTCTCCGCCCCCAGTGCCAGAGCATGAAGCTCCACCACTGCAACATAGCAGTTTGAAAGCACACCAGTGCAAGTAGATAAATAGGCACCACTGCAGTGGGAAGGCAAACGTGTGGGATGTAAACACAGAGCAGCCAAACACAACACTCCTATAGAGGACATGAAGGTAACTCAGTCCTCCAGGCTTAACTTCCTGTTTACCTGGACTGAGTTACAGGAACCAGAAGTAGGTGTGGTCTTACCTGGGAACAACATCCCAAAGATCACTCTCCATTTTGCCTCGTCGTTTGAAGAAGCAGGATGCTCTCTCAGCCTGCAGCTGAGAGAAGCAGGGGTGAAGGCTGTTCCCTTATGGAAGCAGCTTCACTGCATGTAAATACATTTATCTAAGTTTGTCTGCCTCTCTTTTGCCTGTACTGTGACTCTTGGATGTCCGTGAGTAAACACTTTTATATCTAATAATCAGTGCTGTTTGTATCTTTACTTTTAAGAGGGAACAAGGGGAATATACCAGGAATATAGCTGGCTTAAGCAAGCCTATGCAAACGTTTTCTGCTGTGTTTTAAAAGGGAATGTAAACTCTGCTAAGTTTGGAGCTTGCTCACACAAGCTGGGATTGAGATATATAAATAATATATACTCATCCACACTCCTAAACATTCCCACAAAACGGCGTTTCCGTGCACTCTGGTTCCTGTCACAGTGTCCCGTTGTTCCAGAAGCGGTTTAGTCATGCTGGCCACATGACCCAGAAGGCTGTCTGTGGACAAACGCTGGCTCCCTTGGCCTGAAAGTGAGATGAGCGCTGCAACCCTAGAAAAGGATCTAGGAGTCTTGGTAGACCATAAACTTGACATGAGTCAACAGTGTGATGCAGCAGCTAAAAAGCCAATGCAATTCTGGGCTGCATCAATAGGAGTATAGCATCTAGATCAAGGGAAGTAATAGTACCACTGTATTCCGCTCTGGTCAGACCTCACCTGGAATACTGTGTCCAGTTCTGGGCACCACAGTTCAAGAAGGATACTGACAAGCTGGAACGTGTCCAGAGGAGGGCAACCAAAATGGTCAAAGGCCTGGAAACGATGCCTTATGAGGAACGGCTTAGGGAGCTGGGTATGTTTAGCCTGGAGAAGAGAAGGTTAAGGGGTGATATGATAGCCATGTTCAAATATATAAAAGGATGTCATATAGAGGAGGGTGAAAGGTTGTTTTCTGCTGCTCCAGAGAAGCGGACACGGGGCAATGGATTCAAACTACAAGAAAGAAGATTCCACCTAAACATTAGGAAGAACTTCCTGACAGTGAGAGCTGTTCGGCAGTGGAATTTGCTGCCAAGGAGTGTGGTGGAGTCTCCTTCTTTGGAGGTCTTTAAGCGGAGGCTTGACAGCCATCTGTCAGGAATGCTTTGATGGTGTTTCCTGCTTGGCAGGGGGTTGGACTGGATGGCCCTTGTGGTCTCTTCCAACTCTATGATTCTATGAACCCCAGAGTCACCCTTGACTGGACGTAACCGTTCAGGAGTCCTTTACCGTTTACCTTTACCTAGGCTGCTCGGTTCACCCGTAATTCAGACTGTGATCTTCAAAAATGTGCTTGTATCGGACAAGCTGAGGTTGAGTTAAAGGGGTGGGGATGAATGTGGTAAAGTCGGAATAACCGGGGATTCACATTTGTTCTCTTCGCCACAACCAGTACTTGAAAAGCGACTTTGGGCAGGCAAGCAGAACTGTACAACTAATCCCGAGCAGAAGACTCCTGCCGTTGAATGGCTCCTCTGTGGACCACTTGGCATTCTGCTGTCATCGCAGGAATGCTGTTTTATGGAAATTGAGGTCACCCGGAAGAAAGACATCGGAGCGCTTTATCACGCTTCTATCTGAGCCTCGCTTGCTCCCTGACAGCCTCTGCGCTTGTAACTTTTTGCAAAGACATGAATAGAAGAAGAACATGAAGCTGCCATGTTCTCGCTAAGGGTTTCCTTCCCCGAAAAAGCTGGGACAGGAGCCGCGAAACTATACTCTTCATAAGAACACAGGAAGAGCATGCTGAATCAGACCAATGGCCCATCTATCCCACATGCCATTCTCCCAGTGGCCAACCAGATGCCTGTGGGAAACCTGCAAGCAGGATTCGAACACCGGAGCCCTCTACCCTCCTGTGGTTCCCAGCACAGAAGCATTGGTGCAAAGGAAGAGAACATAGCCATTGTGCCCACCAGCCGTTGATAGCCCTCTTCTGCATGAATTTGTCCAATCCTCTTTTAAATCCATCCAAGTTGGTGGCTGTCCCTGTCTCCAGTGGCAGAGAGTTCCATAGTTAAACTTTGCCGTTCCTTTAATAGAATCCTAATGTTGGGACCAATCCAACCGCTTTCTAGACAGAGAGCCATCCTGTCTTTACTTGAAAACCTCTAGTGAAGAAAAGTTTCATCTCCTCAGTCTCATCCATGGTCAAAGAGCTCTTAACATCAGGGTAGTCCTCCCAATCAAAACCCTTCTTCTTGTGACTTGGCAGTCTCTATATCCATCTGTCTGTCTCAGGAAAGAGAAAGCCTCTGAGCATGTGTGGAGTGCCGTTCCTTTTTAAGATTCTACAGGTAGCCCGTGGACATTGAAGGGTTTGGATAAGGCCCTGCGAATTCAAATTTCTCTCAGTTCCTCATTTCCCCCCATCTTAAGTTCAGTTCTCCACATTCCGGCATTTGTTCCTGATTATTGCACCAACAGTTCCCTCACTGCGAGAAGCCAAGTTACAGGGAACCAGGCAGAGGGCCTTCTCGGTAGTGGCACCCGCCCTGTGGAACGCCCTCCCATCTCATGTCAAAGAGATAAACAACTATCTGATTTAGAAGACATCTGAAGGCAGCCAGCCCTGTTTAGGGAAGTTTTTAATGGCTGATATTTTAATGTATTTTTATCTTTTGTTGGAAGCCACTCAAGTGGCTGGGGAAACCCAGCCAGATGGGCGGGGTATAAATTATTATTATTATTATTATTATTATTATTATTATTATTATTATGTATTAAGGGGGCGGGGGGGCGCTCCGCCCCAGGTAGCACCTGGGGGGTGACACTGGGGCACCCTGGGGGGTGTCACCCCTCCTCGCTGGCCCACCCCTCTCCAGGCCCTGGCTTGGAGCTCCCGGCCTCAGCAGAGCTCCAAGCCGGGGCATGGAGAGGGCCAGGGGCGGGCCAGCAAGGTGGGGTGACCCCCTCCTCGCTGGCCCACCCTGCACCTCTCCATGCCCCAGCTCCCAGCAAGGAGGGGCATCACGCCAGCCACAAGCATGACGCCCCTCCTCGCTGGCCCGCCCCTCCGGCTACACCCCTGTCCCTGGGCTGACTTATTTAAACCAAAACAAAATAAAATAAAGAATTCTTTCCAGTAGCACCTTAGAGACCAACCAAGTTTGTTCTTGGTATGAGCTTTCGTGTGCATGCACACTTCTTCAGATACACTGAAACAGAAGTCACCAGACCCTTATATATACAGACCCAAACAGGGGGGGGGTCATATGGGCCACTTGGCTGGGCCTCCGATTCCAAAGGGGGCCTCGGTCAGCATATTCACAATCGCTCACCATTATTTAAATGTAAATACTTAAAATAATCCTTTTCCCTATGTATTTTTAAAAAGCACTATTATTTATATACTTACTTATTTATAAGACTTCGGAGATCCCCAGGGTAAAAAAAAGGGGGGGGCACATTATCTACCTGGCCCGGGCCTCTGCCCGGCTCTGCAAGGTCCTGCTTATATATAGTGAGAGGGTGGGGAGGGGTATTACTCAGAAGGGTGGTGGGAATGGGTGATTGGCTGATAGGTGTGGTAAACCTGTTGACGACTGTTAACGACTGCAATTGGTCTTACAGGAAAAAGCAAGGGGTGAGATGGCTAAAAATAGCTTTCATGTATAATGAGATAAGAATCCAATGTCTCTATTCAGACCAGGTCTCTCCATGGTTTTAAGTTTGGTAATGAGTTGCAATTCAGCAACTTCTCTTTCCAGTCTGTTTCTGAAATTCCTTTGTAGTAAGACAGCTACTTTGAGATCTTGTATAGAATGTCTAGTAAGTGATGCAGCAGAGCAGATTCCCCTCACTATAGCTGCTAGAGTAACTGAAGTATCTGAAGAATAGAGTATCTGAAGGAATGTGCATGCACACGAAAGCTCATACCAAGAACAAACTTAGTTGGCCTCTAAGGTGCTACTGGAAGGAATTTTTTATTTTATTTTGTCTTGACTATGGCAGACCAACACGGCTACCTACCTGTAACTGCAATTATTTAAACCAGCCTAGCTGGACTAGTGAAGAGTAAATCTGTTAACACAACAAAAGGGGTTGATGGGCTATCTGAGAAGAATCCTTTGGCCTGAGGAGACAGGTGTTGACAAGCTGATGAGGCCTGTGTTTGAAGGGACAGAGAAGAAGAGTTTTTAGCAAGGTGTGCTGGGAAGAAGAAGGTGGGGGGAAGAAAGACTGGGATCCATCCTGGACAGGCTGGCTGGGAGAGATACCTTGGACTCCATGGCTGAACTGTTGTGGGGAACAAGCCCCTCTTAATATGGCCATGCTGTAAGATCTGGACTGCCTCCATGCAGACTGAAGGTGTAAATAGGCGAATAAACCATATTTCTTAAAGCGGTGACAGTCTCCGCTGTGCCTCAATTCCCCAAAGGACCACAGACCCTCGGTGAGTGCCTGGAACCCCATGGGTTCTTGCCACCGATCGGCAGAGAGAGGGGAAACCACTCCACGTTTGTAGCATCATCATTATTTAAAGTCCTCATGGAAATTCACCTGCAAATTCCTCTTGATATGCAAACGTGGGTATGCGATTTCTCCTAACATACACATCTTTGCTAAGCAATTTCCCGTAATATCATGGGTTTCTCACTAATATATGCATTTTTAGGCACACTTTACCCCAGTATATTCATTTTTTCTGCACATCTTGTTTGGCATGAGAACTGCATTGCACCATTCGGAGAAGTCCGAGTTTCAAAGGACAGCTTTGTTACGGCTCATGTATCACTTTGGAAATTGTGGATTTGGTAGGTCCGCCTATAAAATGCAAAACGAATCGTATTTCTCCCCCCATAAAGAGGTTGGGGTTCCTGGGTCAGGGGGCGCTGGTTTGGGGCAGCTGTACTTCTCCTGCACTTATCCTTTTGCAAATTAACTGCTAGCTGTGTGTCAAAGCAGAACGCGTGTTATTCTGTTCAGCAAGATTTTTTTGCATTGCTATTCAATCAGCACCCGAAGGTCATCTTGAGAAAAAGAAACCTCTCTCTTCTTCTTTTAAGGGAAAAAACAATGGCAACATCATTATGCCTGGGGATGCAGCGAGCGCTGAGCCCCCTTATCTTTAATTGGAGGGGCTGGGGAATTGCAGGAAGGCAGCCAAGAGTCCTTGTCTCAGGGGCATCAGATAAGGATTCCTGAGATGACCTCCAGGCTTGGTGGGCATGAGACACCCGCCCCCGACTGGCAAGGCCATGGAAGAAACAGAAGGAACCACAGAATCAAAGAATTGTAGAGGTGGGAGGGACCACGAGGGTCATCTAGTCCAACCCCCTGCAGTGCAGGAATATTTTGCCCAGTGTGGGTCTCGAACCCACGACCCTGGGATTAAGAGTCTCGTGCTCTACAGAATGAACCAGCTGTGGAAGGAGGAAGTGACTTTTCAAAAAGGGCTCGTGTGCCCCCGAGGCAATGTTCGATTACCCAGGAGACAAACTAAGCACCTTCATGGGGACACATGCAAGCAGGGACACATGCAAAATATATATGAGATGATGATGATGATTATAATCATGAGAAGAATCAGAACTTTGCTGGACTTCCCAGGCCCATCTTATCCATTGGTCCTACTGGCACAGGGCACCAGGGTGCCGGGCCCCCCCCCCCGCCAGGGCCCCCCCCCTCCCTGAATGCCCCCCAGATCCCTGAATGCCGCCAGATGCCACCTCCCGGTGGGGCGCAACGAGCCACCAAGCCCCACGGCTCCACCGCCACCGCCCTGTTTGGCTCGTGTCCCCCCTCCCCAAACCTCCTCGACCTGCCCCCACCCTTACAGCGCCCGCCCACCCGTGCCACTCCCGGGCGGGCTGCGAGCCAGCCGCCCTCGGCTCCCGTCTCGGGGAGCCCCAACTGGAGCGCTGGAAGGGCGCACAGAGTCCCACACCGCACCACTCCAGCGCCACGCCCCTCACCCCCTGCTCACCTGCCCCCCTCCCAAGGGGCAGCCAGCGCGGGAGGGAGGCGGCCCCAGAGGTGGAGAGGCACGAAGGCGGCACACCGGACCCCCCGACCCCGCACCCTGAGCTCTCCCCCGGACGCCCCGGACGCCACACACACCCCGCCAGCCCACCACCACCACTACTCCCCAGGGCACAGGGGCGCCGGAGGGATTGGCGCCACGGCGGCCAATGTGCCTAAGACGGACCTGGGACTTCCTTACACCCCAATCCACTCTTGCCCATTTTTTCCCCCTGTTCTCTTCTTATCGCTTATCCCCAGCTAAATGCATAAGGACAGACTGGATCTAGCCAATGGGCTAGATCCTGCAAGCTGGATCCTGCAAGCCCTTCTGATGCCCAAACGTTTAGCATTTCAGGACTGTAGATTCCACCTCGGGGGCTCCCGTTCTGAAGAGTCAGCATCAGGAGAGCTTATGGAGAAGCCGGAGGTTGGTCCATGTTACATCCAAGTCCTGCTTGCGGATCAGAGACACCAGCCTCCCGACCCTCAAGGCAGATCATTGGCCCGTTTAACTGCCTAAACTGACTGTCCTGCATTTTAGACAGGAGCCCTATCCCAGCCCTGCTTGGAGATGCAAATGATTGAATCTGGGACCTTTTTTTGCATGCAAAGCAGATGCTCTACTGCTGGGCCTTCCCTGCAAGGTGGGAACTGTTTGCAGATAGCCTGCTGCTTGATATGAGAAGCCGGGATGCTGGCTTGAAAATCAAATCTGCTCGCAGGGAGGTGTGCCAGCTTTCTCTTTAAAATAGCAGGAGGAGGTGATTATCTGCAAGTAAACATGCTTGCAGGTAAACATGTCAGTTAAAGTGGAAAGCTTGCTGCAGGCCATGTCCCTGTCCCCGGTTATGTCTTGCTGTACATCATCAGGAACATGGCAAAGTTAGTATATTTGTTTTTCCGAACTTGGGTCTCAACACCATAAGAGGAAAGTACACAGCGTTTCACGTTATAAAACAGTGGCATAGCGTGGGTTGCCAGTGCCCAGAGCTGTGCAGATGAGGGTGGGGTGGAGAGAAACGGCTGGAGTACGCATGCACATTCAACTGCCTAATGGCATCCACATTGCCCAAGAGATGTCAGCTGCAGAATTAAGAAAAAGGGGTCGTTCCTGTGTCTGGAGACGTCATTTCATGGTTCACACGGAGAAGCAATTTTCAACAGAGCCCAGAGACGGAAGCACAAAACTGTACTGAGGCAGCAATGGGTGTTGAAATTTTGCACTCCTAACAATTTTGCGCCCAGGGCAACTGCCCTGTGGCCCCCCATGCTATGCCACTGATATAAAATGCCACAGTTCCAAATAAAACACAGTACGGTCGCATCTAACATGGGGGGGGGGATCAGTTCCAACAGTTGCATGTATTCACAAAAATGCATATAATCAAACCCTCGGAACTGCCCTCTTGCCAAACCCAGCACAAAAAGAGCTGTTAAGCTCTCCATTTTCCTCGCGGGAATGAGCAGCCTTCACCCACATATGGTTGAAGTCGTGCAGGTTAGATGTGCGTAAGATGCAATCGCGGTATACTACAAATACATTGCTGCAGTGCGACTTCACGCAGATTTTTCTCCCTGTAACAGTTTCTGGGACCTACAAGCAAGTTATTAAACAGTATGCTTTTCTGGTCCATTTTCCTTGCGGGAATGAGCAGCCTTTACCCACATATGGTTGAAGTCTTGCAGGTTAGATGTGCGTAAGATGCAATTGTGGTATACTACAAATCCTTTGCTGCAGTGCGACTTCACAGATATTTTTTTCCCCCTGTACACAGTTTCTGGGACCTACAAGCAAGAGTTATTACACAATATGCTTTTCTGGTGCATTTTTCTTTTCGGCATTTCTCAGGAGGGTTTCCTGAGCGTCAGGGCTTGGCATGGGCACTTGGAACAATGCTACAAAGCTGGGTCTGCTCCATGTTCCATAATCCACTGTTGTGTCGAGCTACAGAGTAGCATCCTGCTCCACAGAGGCGAATGCTCCTAGAAATAGATTCCAAGGCCAGGATGAAAGAGCAGTCAGTCATCAGCCGCAGCGCTATCTGATTTTGCTAAATTCATAAGCACGGTGTTTTCACAGATAGCACGCTTTTCCCGGTGGAAACTGCTGAGGGGTTATTACGGGCTCCTGGTTCTTGTTGCTGATTATCAGCTCTGTTTATTTATACATCTGTCTGAAGCAAGAGAAGGAGATCTGTCAGCCCCGGCAAGACATGGCGATGCATTTATCGGCTGTTGATACGGCAAGTTATACTCTTCTAAACAGCAAGCGCCCAGGTGAGCCTCCTTTATTTAATTGCGATCCTATCAATGTCTCGATGACGTTGCCCGACTGAGTAGCGAAGATGCAAGCATCTTAATGACCCTTTGCAGGAAAAGCGAAGGCTCGGGGGGTTGCTGATTCCTCTCTCTTTTGGACAAGGATATGGGTTATTAAAATGCAGGCGTGTCAGACAAAGCTCAGCAAAAAATAAAATAAACAAATGAAGCCAGTGAGATTTGCGTTTTACTCTTATTGCTTATCAGGAGTTACGGCACGTCTGAGACTTAAGCAGGCAAGTAGATAATGAGATGGTAGTGCCCTGGGCAGAAAACCCCAATAGTGCCCCCCCCCCACAAACCTGCTGGTTGAAGAAGATATTTGACAAGGAGGCAGATCTGCAACAAATTGTTGCAGTATATCCTTACCTCCCAGGGTTCCTATATATGCATATTTATAGCTTTAATCCTATCAATGTTTAATAGCTTTTTATGATTGCTTTTCCCCTATGTTTTTACCAGTTCTTATTTTCATCTGTATTATTATTATTATTATTATTATTATTATTATTATTGATTTATATACCGCCCTATACCGGAGGTCTCAGGGCGGTTCACAGAAAAGATCAACATAAAAAGCATAATACATATAATCAGAATAAAAACAGCAACCCAGTAATACCCCCCAAAAAGTGTCACATTTTAAAAGATTATAGGATGTAAATCAGATCAACCAAAGGCCTGGTTAAAAAGGAATGTTTTTGCCTGGCGCCTAAAGGTGTATAATGAAGGCACCAGGCGAACTTCCCTGGGGAGAGCATTCCACAGATGGGGAGCCACTGCAGAGAAGGCCCCGTTCTCGTGTTGCCACCCTCCGGACCTCTCGAGGAGGAGGCACACGAAGAAGGGCCTCAGAAGATGATCTCAAGGTCCGGGTGGGTTCATATGGAAAGAGGCGGTCCTTGAGGTATTGCGGTCCTGAACAGTTTAAGGCTACCTTGAGTTCCACCCGGGAAAAAGGTGGAGTGTAAATAAATAAGTTAATAATAATAATACTAATTTATAAGACTATAATATATAAATTATTTAATAAATTAACAACAACTGCCATTCATCTATGCCCTCCCGTGAAAACTCCCAATTTGTCAGTCTTTTTCCAAGATAATGAGGAACCAGTAATGAGTCCTCTTTGGTTTCAGCCAGTCAACCAGCTACAAATCCACCTAACAGTTACCTTGTCCAGCCCACATTTTACCAGCTTCCTCGCAAGAATATCATGGGGACTCCAGCCAGATGGGCGGGGTACAAATAATAAATATAATAAGGGGACTTTGTCAAAAGTACTGAAATCAAGATACGCTACTTCCACAGCATCCCCCTGATCCACCTGGCTTGTAACTCTATCCGAAAACAAAACAAAACAAAAGACATGAGATTCGTCTGGCAGGACTTGTTTTTGAGAAAGTTATGCTAGGTCTTAGGAATCACGGCATCCTTTTCTAAGTGCTCACAGACCAAGGACTCAGCTATGCAGCTGCAAATATAACATTTTAACTGTATTATACAAATGTGTCACTAGATGGCAATGGTGAGCTTAGGGCAATTTCAATATACTTTTCAAAACGTTTTTTAAGCATTTTCACAGTGTTTTTTAAATATGTGTCTAGATTCCACCCAACAGTTGAATGATCTGTTCTAGAACCTTTCCTGGTATCAATATCAAGCTCGCCAGTTGGTCGTTACCTGGATCTTCTTCTTCCTCCTTGTTGAAGATGAAGACAACTTTTGCCCACCTCCAGTCCACAGGGACCTCACCTGTTCTCCAAGAATCCTCAAAGATTATTGTGGGAATGTTCAGGGAGGCAGGAGAGGATATATTGTTTATTAATATCCTTCCTAACTTGCGCTAGCAAGTTCCTTTATGAGTTACATCCTCCCTATTATATGCACAGCAGATAGCTGGTTGCAGGCTCGTGTGAGCCTCTCACTGTTATACAATTCAATCTGTCTCAGATTGAATTGTATGTTCCTGGTAAATTCCCTTGAATCCCTCTTAAAAGAATAAAGACGCCACAATCTTATTCAAAGTCAATAAAAGAAGTTTACTCACATCAGTTCACAGTTGGATTCCTGAAGGCAGACTTAGTTACAAATATGTACATGTGGATCTACCCCATATGGGGGAATAATCCCAGTGCTTCTGCTAGCTGAGAGCTAGCAGAGCAGTCCTAGCTAGAAGCTGGTCAAACGAAGAAGGAAGTCAAAAAGAGAGAGGTGTGCTGCGTGACTTGTCCTTTTGTTACCTGGACAGGTTAGGTCACGCCCACCTTCTATCACATGCAAAAGGAAGGATGCTCCAGCCAGGAGGAACAGGAAGTTTCGACTGGCTGGACCAAACATTCCCTCGCATGTCTTCTCTAGCATTACAAGGAATGTTGTACTTGACTGCGTCTCATGGATCACATCCCACAATTCTGTGATCACTACATTTGGCAGTGCTTTGTACTGTCACTAGCAGGTGAGGACTTCCTTGTTCCAACAGGCTTTGGGGAGCTGCCTTTTTTAGAAAAAAGAAAAAAAGAAAGGACATTAATAGTGCTGTGCTGTTTTTATTATCTGTGTTTAATAGATGTTTTATTCTTTTACTTCTATTAGTGTTTAATTACTTTTTAATGCCTGTGTAAAGAAAAGTATTGCATAGGAACCTGGAATGTAAGAACCATGAACCTTGGTAAGCTGGATGTGGTCAAAAATGAGATGGCAAGAATAAACATTGACATCCTAGGCATCAGTGAACTAAAATGGACAGGAATGGGCGAATTCAGTTCGGATGACTATCATATCTACTACTGTGGGCAGGAATCCCGTAAAAGAAATGGAGTGGCCCTCATAGTCAACAAAAGAGTGGCGAAAGCTGTACTGGGATGCAATTTCAAAAATGATAGAATGATCTCGATACGAATCCAAGGCAGTCCTTTTAACATCACAGTAATCCAAGTTTATGCACCAACTACCACTGCTGAAGAAACCGAAATTGACCAATTCTATGAAGACTTACAACACCTTATAGAAATGACACCAAAGAAGGATGTTCTTCTCATTATAGGGGATTGGAATGCTAAAGTAGGGAGTCAAGAGATAAAAGGAACAACTGGCAAGTTTGGCCTTGGAGATCAAAATGAAGCAGGGCAAAGGCTAATAGAGTTCTGTCAAGAGAACAAGCTGGTCATCACAAACACTCTTTTCCAACAACACAAGAGACGACTCTACACATGGACATCACCAGATGGGCAACATCGAAATCAGATTGATTATATTCTCTGCAGCCAAAGATGGAGAAGCTCTATACACTCAGCAAAAACAAGACCTGGAGCTGACTGTGGCTCAGATCATCAGCTTCTTATAGCAAAATTCCAGCTTAAACTGAAGAAAGTAGGAAAAACCACTGGGCCAGTAAGATTCAATCTAAATCAAATTCCTTATGAATACACAGTTGAAGTGAAGAACAGGTTCAAGGATTTAGATTTGGTGGATAGAGTACCTGAAGAACTGTGGATGGAGGCTCGTAACATTATACAGGAGACAGCAACGAAAACCATCCCAATGAAAAAGAAATGCAAGAAAGCAAAGTGGCTGTCCAATGAGGCCTTACAAATAGCGGGGGAGAGAAGACAAGCAAAATGCGAAGGAGATCGTGAAAGATACAGGAAATTGAATGCAGATTTCCAAAGAATAGCAAGGAGAGACAAGAGGGCCTTTCTAAACGAGCAATGCAAAGAAATAGAGGAAAATAACAGAATGGGAAAAACCAGAGATCTGTTCAAGAAAATTGGAGATATGAAAGGAACATTTCGTACAAAGATTACCACAATAAAGGACAAAAGTGGAAAGGACCTAACAGAAGCAGAAGACATCAAGAAGAGGTGGCAAGAATACACAGAGGAATTATACCAGAAAGATATGGAGGTCTCATACACCCCAGGTAGTGTGGTTGCTGACCTTGAGCCAGACATCCTGGAGAGTGAAGTCAAATGGGCCTTAGAAAGCCTTGCTAACAACAAGGCCAGTGGAAGTGATGATATTCCAGCTGAACTATTTAAAATTTTAAAAGATGATGCTGTTAAGGTGCTACACTCAATATGCCAGCAAGTTTGGAAAACTCAGCAGTGGCCAGAGGATTGGAGAAGATCAGTCTACATCCCAATCCCAAAGAAGGGCAGTGCCAAAGAATGCTCCAACTACCGCACAATTGCACTCATTTCACACGCTAGCAAGGTTATGCTTAAAATTCTACAAGGCAGGCTTAAGCAGTATGTGGACCGAGAACTCCCAGAAGTGCAAGCTGGATTTCGAAGGGGCAGAGGAACCAGAGACCAAATTGCAAACATGCGCTGGATTATGGAGAAAGCTAGAGAGTTCCAGAAAAACATCTACTTCTGCTTCATTGACTACGCAAAAGCATTTGACTGTGTCGACCACAGCAAACTATGGCAAGTTCTTAAAGAAATGGGAGTGCCGGATCACCTCATTTGTCTCCTGAGAAATCTCTATGTGGGACAAGAAGCTACAGTTAGAACTGGATATGGAACAACTGATTGGTTCAAAATTGGGAAAGGAGTACGACAAGGCTGTATATTGTCTCCCTGCTTATTTAACTTATATGCAGAATTCATCATGCGAAAGGCTGGACTGGATGAATCCCAACCGGAATTAAGATTGCCGGAAAAAATATCAACAACCTCAGATATGCTGATGATACTACCTTGATGGCAGAAAGTGAGGAAGAATTAAAGAACCTTTTAATGAGGGTGAAAGAGAGAGCGCAAAATATGGTCTGAAGCTCAACATCAAAAAAACTAAGATCATGGCCACTGGTCCCATCACCTCCTGGCAAATAGAAGGGGAAGAAATGGAGGCAGTGAGAGATTTCACTTTCTTGGGTTCCATGATCACTGCAGATGGTGACAGCAGTCACGAAATTAGAAGACGCCTGCTTCTTGGGAGAAAAGCAATGACAAACCTAGACAGCATCTTAAAAAGCAAAGACATCACCTTGCCGACAAAGGTCCGTATAGTTAAAGCTATGGTTTTCCCAGTAGTAATGTACGGAAGTGAGAGCTGGACCATAAAGAAGGCTGATCGCCGAAGAATTGATGCTTTTGAATTATGGTGCTGGAGGAGACTCTTGAGAGTCCCATGGACTGCAAGAAGATCAAACCTATCCATTCTCAAAGAAATCAGCCCTGAGTGCTCACTAGAAGGACAGATCCTGAAGTTGAGGCTCCAGTACTTTGGCCACCTCATGAGAAGAGAAGACTCCCTGAAAAGACCCTGATGTTGGGAAAGATGGAGGGCACAAGGAGAAGGGGACGACAGAGGATGAGATGGTTGGACAGTGTTCTCGAAGCTACTAACATGAGTTTGGCCAAACTGCGAGAGGCAGTGAAGGATAGGCGTGCCTGGCGTGCTCTGGTCCATGGGGTCACGAAGAGTCGGACACGACTGAACGACTGAACAACGTGCTGTTTTTATTATCTGTGTTTAATGATGTTTTATTCTTTTACTTCTATTAGTGTTTAATTACTTTTTAATGATCATCTTTTATATGTTTCGAGCTTTTTTGTATTTTATCTGCGTGTTTTTAATTTGCGTAAGCCACAACGAGTCCCGGTCTGGGGAAAACGTGCACTATAAATAAATATAATAATTAATTACAACGACAACCACCTTGGGAACCTGCAACCACTATATGATCAAATGCGTAGGGAGCGCACGGCGATATTTTCACAGTCATAAGAGACAGTAACTTGCTGTTTTCAGATGCACGTGTTTACGCCAGTGCCAATTAACCGGGATCTGTAGGGTGATAATTGGAGGAAATGGACTTGAGTTTGACAAGGGGTCATGCCGAACAGTCAAAGGCTGGCTTTCCGACCTCCTGGCCCCAGGCTTTGCAAAGAGCAGGCCTCAAAGTGGCATCTAAGCGCGACAAGTAAATGAATCAACAAAAGAGAGGTCTCGAACTCACGGCACTTTGTGCCTGTGAGCCCCCAGACCACCTTCCAGCTTTCAACTGGAGTGCTTCCTCTCTGAGTCCGCCAAGCTCAGACAGGCTTGCGTGATCTTGCAAATGGCAAAGGAGGCTGTTCGGCATGCAAATATTAAAAGCTCCCCTCGCCCCGCTCCAGGGTTTAATTTCCTTTTGTCCAACACAGCAGAAGGAGGGGGTTTCTCTCCCTGTTAATGCGCTCTTGACAGCTGTTTATTAAGCCTTGCTATTACCAAAAAGGAGGGAAAGGAGAGGACAAACCAGCCCAAAAGTGAAAAAGTGAATAGGCAAGAACTACACAGATAAATATGGGACGCGAGTGGCGCTGTGGGTTAAACCACAGAGCCTAGGGCTTGCTGATCAGAAGGTCGGCGGTTTGAATCCCCGCAACGGGGTGAGCTCCCGTTGCTCGGTCCCTGCTCCTGCCCACCTAGCAGTTCAAAAGCATGTCAAAGTGCAAGTAGATAAATAGGTACCGCTCCGGCGGGAAGGTAAACGGCGTTTCCGTGCACTGCTCTGGTTCACCAGAAGTGGCTTAGTCATGCTGGCCACATGACCCGGAAGCTGTACGCCGGCTCCCTCGGCCAGTAAAGCGAGATGAGCACCACAACCCCAGAGTCGTCCGCGACTGGACCTAATGGTCAGGGGTCCCTTTACCTTTACCTTACACAGATAAATAGAGAGTATACATAATATTCCACATAGCGTTTGGGAGAGTTCACTTCAGCAAGCAAGAGAAATGTCCTCACCATTTACTTTATTGCATTTATAGAGGATTGTGATATGTCCGGAATTTCCTGGACATATCCAGAATGCCGCATTCATCAGTAACATCTGGGCAGAAATCTGTCAACAACAATTCATTGTTTATCCCCACTCATTTGACTGGGCTTCCCCAGTCACTCTGGGCAGCTCCCAACAGAAATAATAAATAAATAAATAAATAAATAAATAAATATAAAGCAATAAAACACCAGACATTAAAACCTTCCCTAAATGTTGGCAGTGCCGATTTCCCCCTTAAAATAGCTCAAAAACGGCAATTCCCCCCCCTAAAAATTGCTTTTTGTGATCTTACCCAACAAACTTTGGGCAAAACTAAATTTACGTAAAAGGTAAAAGGTAAAGGACCCCTGGACGGTTAAGTCCAGCCAAAGGCGACTATGGAGTTGCGGCACTCATCTCACTTCAGGCCGAGGGAGCTGGCATTTGTCCACAGACAGCTTTCCTGGTCATGTAGAAAGCAGGACTAAACCACTTCTGGCACACCGGAACACCGTGACGGAAACCAGAGCACAAAGAAACGCTGTTTATCTTTCTGCCACAGTGGTACCTATTTATCTACTTGCACCGGCGTGCTTTCAAACTGCTAGGTTGGCAGGAGCTGGGACAGACCGCAACGGAAACCTTGTGAGCCTGATGAGGCTGAGAAGCAGTGACAGATTCCCAAAGTCACCCAGTCACCATGGCTGAGTACGCAAGCTCCAGAGCTGGAGGAAGCGGGGGGGGGGGAAGCAGGACAGGAAAGCCAGATAGGACCCCACAGCCTGCCTGCCCCATCTTTCCCTGACCCATTGTACTGTGCTCTCAGCAAAGATGTTTAGGAGAGACGACAGACCGAAATGGCCACACTTAAATGGCCAGGTAAGAAGCTGCTGTGGATCCCACACCCTCCAATATTTTCCCAACGAAAATAGGGACATGCTATCCATACCCTCCAACATTTCTCTGGTGGAAATAGGGATGTGCTTGACTCCTGGTAAGCTAGCAAGGAAGAAGGAAAATGATGCTATGAAGGAGGAAGGGGGCAAATGGGCACCAAACATAAACCTCTGCCAGTGTGAGTACTGTTTTGGACCAACCTTGTATTACACGTAGTGTTTCCAAAGTGATGTGTGAAATTTCATGGTGTCCAACAAACGGCTAACGTCATCTTCCAGGGTGTTCTCCTGCACAGACTCAATTTAAGTTGGCTTTTGCCAGCCAATTGCCTTCAGATGTTTTGGATCACAACTCCCATCAGCCTCAGGGAGCTGAGGTCAAAACCATATATAAATCTAATAAATAATAATAATTGCTTTGCTGTTTTCAGCTTGGGAAAGGTTATGGAAAACTGATTTGAAATTCTCGGTGTGCTGTACATTGAGAGAAAATTATGATAAAGAAAATGGTCCAATATGGGGTCCACTTGGACAAAACAACGAGGCACAGGCTAGGAGATGGAGCAAAACAGCAGCCAGTAGGCTTGGCCTTTATTGAAAGAAAATACGGTCGCGACCGGTCCTCCACCCACCCAAGAGAAGCAAGATGGAAGGCCCCGAGCAAGGGGGGGCACCTTCCTTATATTACCTATCCCACCACCAAGGTACGCCCCTAGAAAAGTAATTTTAATATTCACATGACGGGAGGGGTTGAGAGGGGAAACATGGCAAGATTTGCATACAGATAAACAAGTTTACATATCCGGAAGGATGGCAGGAATCGGTGAATGGATTTAGGGTGGGTGCAATATACATTGGAAGTTTTCCCTCAGGAGAGGACAATAGCAGACTCCCGGGAGGATGTCTGCTACCATGGTAACTGATCGAAGGGTGCTTGAAAGGATTACTGGGAGGGGTGCATTTCCTCTTACACCTGGACGAGTACTTGACTGCCTGCTTAAAGGATTATGAAAGTTAGCAGGATCGATGTCAGGAAATCATGTAGTATCAAAATAATAATCTTCCGATGGTCGGAGGATGGCGGGGACCGAAGGGCTGAAAAGACCATCTAAAAAGGGGAAAATAGACACCCGAACCGAGCAGATCGGATATTGCGTTGAGGAGATATGAATTTTTATAATAATATATGGTATGAGCTGTCAAACTGGCCACCCAGAGTTCAAATAAGTCCACTTGCAACATTGTAACAAGTTATAATTGATAGCTTCCCAAACTAGATACATTTTAGTTTCACTTCTATTGTTCCCGCAGCAGGGAGCCTGTCAATACCCACTTAGCGTGCAGTCAAGCGTGAAGGTGTTGAGTACATCACTGAACGTTCCATTTCTGCAGGCTGAGCTGAATGCATGCCTCTGATTGGTGGGCTTGCCGTTCATTGAAGAAAATGGCGCGTACAGGGAGCGGTTTGACAGCAACGCTTCTCGGAGGCTATTTTTGGGGCGCAGATCGGGACTTTTTGGGGAAACCCTTTATCGCGAGGGCTTATGTAGGTGCTTGTGCGACTCATGAGGGGGAAAATACTGTAACAATTATATGGAAATGATGTACCGATGGTGTTTGACTCCCAGTAAATTAGCAAAAAATGTATAAAACAAGTACAAATATCTGTTGGAAATGTAAAGAAAAAGAAGTCACCTTTTCTTTTATGTGATGGTCATATAAGGCAATAAGGGCTTTCTGGGAAATGATATATAATGAACTGAAAAAAAATGTTTAAAATAACTTTTGTAAAAACAAAACAAAACCAGAAGCCTTCTTATTAGGAATTGTAGGTACCGATATCCCAAAGGAACAGAAAAGACTTTTTATGTAGGCGACACCAGCAGCATGGATGCTATTAGCTCAGAGACGGAAAGAAGAAAGAGCCCCTACCAGAGAGGAATGGCAAACCAAGCTGATCGACTACGCCGAAATGGCAAAACTGACCGGAAAGCTCAGAGATCAAGAAGAAAAAACTTCAAGAAAGAATGGGAAAAAATTACAATTTATCTAGGAGACCACTGTAAGCCGATGAAAACATTAGCAGGATTTTAATCTTGCTTGTAAGGTAACAAATACTGTGGACAATATGGATAGATATAAAATATAGAGTATGAATAATATGCAGTTGAAAATGTTGACAATTGGACCCATGGAGGGGGTCCTGATATTTAGAAGACATCTGAAGGTGCCCTGTTTAGAGAAGTTTTTATTGACTGGTGCTTTAATGTATTTTTAATCTTTTGTTGGAAGCCACCCAGAGTGGCTGGGGAAACCCAGCCAGATGGGCAGGATATAAATTATTATTATTATTATTATTATTATTATTATTATCATTATTATTGGGGAGAAGTCTCAAGATTCAGAGAAATCTCTTTATATGGATATGTATGTGGTTTTGTTATAAACTTACATCTGTAAAATCAAATAAAAATTATTTTAAAAAAAGAATAAGAAAATAGGCATGTCCAATGCTATTTTTCTAGAAAAAGAGTTGCCAGAACTCACCATGAACACCTCCCTTGTTCTCTTAGAATGGCAACTGAGAGGTCCCAGATCTGTGTTCTGGCTGGGGAAAAAAGCCCCGGGAACGTCCTATTCCATACCCTCCAACACTTCTCCAATGAAAACAGGGACCTGCCAACATTTCTTCAATGAAACTAGGGATGTCCTAAGGAAAAGTTGGACATTCTGGGATGAAATCAGAAACCAGGATGGCTTCTGTAACTCCAGGACTGTCCCTGGAAAATAGGGACACTAGGAGGGTCTGTGACTCCTCCTGTCCCCTTCGCTCCCTAACCTTTCAAGGTGGTTGCCGGGAGAAACGGGCAGAACATGCACGGCCAGTGAGTTTGATTTGCATAATTAGCAACCAATTTGCAAAATATGCAGATGAGGCGGCCTGGAAGCCTGGGGAATGGAAAACCTGCAGGCAGGATAGAAAGGAAAGCTAGAGGTTTACGGAGCCCCCGGCAGGGATTCCCAAGGCACTCTGCATATGTTCGGAGGCACTCGGCTCAAGGCTCCAGAACAATGGAATGGCAAAATTGGCAGCCACCCTGGCACATTAAGGCTGCTGCAGCATCTGCCAGCTTCTTGATGCATGGACTGGGTTATAGCTCTGTAACTATTAAATAAATTGATGGGACCCAGGTGGCGCTGTGGGTTAAACCACAGAGCCTAGGCTTGCTGATCAGAAGGTCGGCGGTTCGAATCCCTGCCACGGGGTGAGCTCCCGTTGCTCGGTCCCAGCTCCTGCCCACCTAGCAGTTCGAAAGCATGTCAAAGTGCAAGTAGATAAATAGGGACCACTCCAGCGGGAAGGTAAATGGCGTTTCCGTGCGCTGCTCTGGTTCGCCAGAAGCGGCTTTGTCATGCTGGCCACATGACCCGGAAGCTGTCTGCGGACAAACACCGGCTCCCTCAGCCTATAGAGCGAGATGAGCGCCGCAACCCCAGAGTCAGTTCCCTGATGGTCGGGGTCCCTTTACCTAAGATGAAAAACTCTTCCTAATAGAAAAGAGTTCGATAAGTATAATAAATAACTCAGAACACTGTATATTATTATTATGAATAAAATTTGTATACTGCCCTAAGACCCATAGATTTCAGGGCATTTCATGACATAAAATTACAATATAAAAATGAGCAAAAACAAATCCATCACATTGATTATAGGAGATACCCCAGTCGGTAGAGCATGAGACTCTGAATCTCAGGGTTGTGAGTTCGGGTGAAATATTCCTGCGCTGCAGGGGGTTAGACTAGATGACCGTCGGGGGTCTCCTCCAACTCTACAATTCTATGATTCTATGAATACGAGTCAACGATGCAACAAGAATCAGGCAACCCACCCATCAAGTCATTATGCAGTTTATTTATTTAATTTATGTCCCAACCTTTTTATCCTAGGAGCTCAATGGAATGCACACGGTTCTTCCCCCTCCTCATTTAATCCCTAAAACAGCCCTGTGAGGCAGGCAAGGCTTGGGGCAGCGACTGGCCCAAGGTCACCTAGTGAAAGCTTCATGGACGAGTAGGGGATTCGAACCCTGGTCTCCCAGGTCCTAGTCTGAAATTCTCACCACCACATCACACACCTTTACTTGGGAGCAAACCACACCAACACAGCGAGGCCTAAAAAGGTAGAGGGAAAGGACCCCTGACAGTTAAGTCCAAACTCTGGGGTTGCAGTGCTCATCTCCGTTTACTGACCGAGGGAGCTGGCATTTGTCCGCAGACAGTTTTTCCGGGCGAAACCAGAGCAGCGCATGGAAACGCCGTTTAATTTCCCGCCGGAGTGGTACCTATTTATCTACTTGCACTTGACATGCTTTCGAACTGCTAGGTTGGCAGGAGCTGGGACCGAGGAACGGGAGCTCACCCTGCCACGGGGATTCGAACCGCTGACCTTCCAATAGGCTCAGTGGTTTAGATCACAGCACCATCGGCATCCCAAAATGGTAAAGGTAAAGGACCCCTGACAGTTAAGTCTAGTCACAGACAACTCTGGAGCTGCGGCGCTCATCTCACTTTACTGGCCAAGGGAGCCGGCGTTTGTCCGCAGACAGTTTTTCCAGGTCACGTGGCCAGCATTTTGGGGGTAAAAAAGGGGAGGTACAGGATTGTTCTACAAGGTTTCCTTCTGCCATCTTGGTGCCACATTAAATTACTCTGTTGCAGAAGGCTCAAACCTGCTTGAAAAGTAAAAAGGGTCCCCCTCCCATCTTTCGCTTTGGTTAAAAATATACCGGGGGAAAATAAAAATTATCCTGTGATATCATTTGTTAGAACTTAGGCCCCATCTTTACCAGACGTTTAATCAGTATCATACCACCTTAAGCTGTCTTGGCTTCCCCCAAGGAATCCTGGGAGATGTAGTTTGTTAAGGATGCTGAGAGGTGTAATGAGACACACACACCCCTTATCCTCACTACAATTCCCAGAGTGGCTGAACAGTCAATCTCTCTTCCCAGGGAATTCTGGGAACTGAAGGTCTCTGCGAAAATAGGGTCTCTGAATGGCTTGTGTGAGTATACAAGGTTTTTTGTTTGTTTTTACAAAAAGAAATAAATTAATGCAGAGTTTTTGCAGAGATGGGTGGTTAAATTTGGGGAATCCAGCCCATTCTTAATGATACTTTGTGTTGTTACAGGGACAGCCGTATGGACAGCAGCATCAGTTTCCTAACAAAATTTTATAGATTTCAAGAAAGGAATTTATATGGAGAATATCTTAGGCAGCTGCTTCTGCAGGCATTTAAAGACAAATAAGTTGCCACTATCTGTGAATTAAGTGAGGAAGGGGGGCTATTTATTAACAGTGTGGACTGAGAGAGAAGCTCTTGAGGGGGAAGGGGTGCATTTTAAAGCAGATTTCCCAACTGAACAAGTTCCCTTTCAGACACCCCACACGAATATTTTTTTTTGAAATATGTGAATGGTCACAAAAGCATGCCTTGCTCTTTGCTTACACCCGGTATCTGTGGCAATTTCTCCATCGGAGGCAGTGGTTCTCCTCTAATATAGAGAGATTTATGATTCTGCCTTCGTTCAATAATGAACAGGCGCAAAAAGAGGAGTGCCTTTACGGCTGTTTGCAAGGATGCAGTGAAGTGCTACCTGCCCCAAGGTGAAGAAGGAAGTGCTTTAATATGTTTTTAATATGGTTTCTGAAGTTTGTTTCCAGCATGGAAATGGAACACCTTCTGCCCTGCTGTAAGTGCTTAATAAACACACAAACCTACTGTGCATCTTCCGTTTTTCAAATGACACACTATCTGTTTTTCCAGTGGCGCATTTTCCCAGCCGCACATTTTCTGTGCAACCGCACACAAACAAAAACCTTGGGTGCTCTGTGCAAAGAACAGCTTGTGCGTTGGCCGTTAACTTGAGTTTTACTCATCGAAATTAATCAGTACAGCCAAGTTAGGTCCATTGATTTCTTTTTTAAAATAATAATAATAATTTTTCATTCATTTTTTTTAAAAATACAAAAACATAAAACGCAAACAAAAGAACAAACAAAATGCACACAATTCTTATATCGTTTTCACTTTTTCCATAAACATTGTGGGGTGGACTTCCCCCTACCTCCCTTTTCTGGTTTTCATTGCCAATCTTCCTTAAGCAGTTTCCACTTCCATTAATTTATCACATATTTTCTTACTTATAAAATAATTCTTCTCATACTAATTCTGTATTTCTGCTAGGAACCTCTAAGCACTTCCCTAGAATTTCAGCAATATCAAACATTACAATATTTCTTTAAATAAACTTTAAATTTATTCCAATCTTCCTGCACTGTCTCCTCCCTCTGGTCACGCAGTCTCGCTGTCATCTCGGCAAGTTCCATAAAGTCTATCATTTTCAATGGCTAGTCTTCCACCGTTGGTACTTCCTGGTTCTTCCAGTTCTTTGCAATTAGTAGTCTAGCTGCTGTTGTGGCATACAAAAAGAAAATATTGTCCTTTTTGGATAGAAGGGGAAGAAATGGAGGCAGTGAGAGATTTTACTTTCTTGGGCTCCATGATCACTGCAGATGGTGACAGCAGTCACGAAATTAAAAGACGCCTGCTTCTTGGGAGGAAAGCAATGACAAACCTAGACAGCATCTTAAAAAGCAGAGACATCACCTTGCCGACAAAGGTCCATATAGTTAAAGCTATGGTTTTCCCAGTAGTAATGTATGGAAGTGAGAGCTGGACCATAAAGAAGACTGATCGCCAAAGAATTGATGCTTTTGAATTATGGTGCTGGAGGAGACTCTTGAGAGTCCCATGGACTGCAAGAAGATCAAACTTATCCATTCTTAAAGAAATCAGCCCTGAGTGCTCACTGGAAGGACAGATCCTGAAGTTGAGGCTCCAGTACTTTGGCCACCTCATGAGAAGAGAAGACTCCCTAGAAAAGACCCTGATGTTGGGAAAGATGGAGGGCACAAGGAGAAGGGGACGACAGAGGATGAGATGGTTGGACAGTGTTCTCGAAGCTACTAACATGAGTTTGGCCAAACTGCGGGAGGCAGTGAAGGATAGGCGTGCCTGGCGTGCTCTGGTCCATGGGGTCACGAAGAGTCGGACACGACTGAACGACTGAACAACAACAATTCTCAAAAGAAAGGCTTCTGGTTTCTTTAAGAAGGTGTCTTTTAACACCTTTTTCATTTCATTATAAATCCTTTCCCAGAAGTCCTTTATTTTGGGGCACGTCCACCACATATGGAAGAAGGTTCCTTCTTTCTCCTTGCATTTCCAATATTTGTTTTCTGATGCGTGATACATTTTTGCAAGTTTGACCGGAGTTAGATACCATCTATATATCATTTTCATCATATTTTCTTTCAAAGAAGTACATGCAGTAAATTTTATACCTTTCTTCCACAACCTTTCCCAATCTTTAAGCATAATATTGTGCCCCACATCTTTAGCCCAATCAATCATAACTGATTTCACTTGTCCATCTTTCGTATGCCACTCCAACAATAAATTGTACATTCTGGAAAGATTCTTGGTCTTTGAGTCCAACAATTCCATCTCTAGTCTGGATTTTTCTGTCTGAAAACCTAAATTCTTTCTATCTAGCTTAAACATTTCATTAAATCTGATGGTATTGAAGCCAATCAGTCAGTTTATCTGTAAGTTGATCATACAGTTTCAACTTAAATTTGTTATCATACTCCATCACTATACTTCAACCATTTCGTTTCTATGTTAAATTTCTTCCTAGTCTTAACTTCCAAAGGTGAAATTTACTTGCAAGCAAATCTTTATATCTCATCCATACATTAAATAATGCTTTCCTGATTATATGAGTCTTGAAACCTCTGTGGGCCTTTACCTTATCATACCATAAGTATGCATGCCAACCAAACACATTATCAAATCCCTCCAAGTCGAGGTCCATTGATTTCAATGGGTTTACTCTGAGTAAAGCTCAGGCGACTGCCATTCATGGGTGTGTTGTAAGAGAGGTCAGGATGGGCGTTTGGAAGGGGCATAGCTAAGTACACCTGTCTTGCATGCAGAATGTCCCAGCTCCTATCCCCACCATCTCTCCAGGTATTGCCTGAAACCCAGAACAAACCATTGCCAATCTTTGCAGATGGTCCCAAAGTCTGACCCAGTATAAGTCTTTCTCTGATTCACTGTATCTAAGGCACTGTTTATTTCTATATTATTTCATAATGTTTTACGAAGAGGAAGAATTAGAGCAAAGGGGGAATTTGGACAATAATGACATAGTTTGCCAATTTATGATTCCCACCCCGCAAGGGAAAATAAGTATATTAAATGAAGAATATTAGATTCCGCCGCCGCCCCCCCCTTCTCCTCGCAGATAGCAAAAAATAACAGCGTCCAGATTGGATTTGATGACCCCAAGCTTTGCAAGAGCTCTTTGGGGGAGAAAAGAAATGAAGAACCGGGAAAATAATGATGTTGGGTGCCCCCACCCCTTTCTAAAAAGACTCTTTGGGGAGGTAATTGGAAGAGTTTCAAGTATAGACGCACACACACACACACACACACACACACACCCTTGCAGGAGGCCAGATGAAGGGTTTTTTTTATCATTCTCTGATTCTATGAACAGAACATCCCCGGCTGTGATCTCACTTCCTCACTTGCAGTTGCTGTGGATAGCCAGTATTGCTCAGACAGACAAAATCCATGCAATTTATCTGAAGAACGTACTTGGGCACTGTCACTTAAGCAAAGCTCATATAGAAACAAATTGGGCAGGATATTGACTATTGCGCGGAAAGGGGAAATAATAATAATTTAATTCCATTGAAAGATGCTTTCAGGGAGTGGATGGGTCAATAAGCAGTCCGATAACAGTTTTAATCAAAGAGCATACACGCAGCAAGACATATTGTTCTATTAGGAAAATCCCATACAGGGAGGGCAAAGTAGTACTTTTGGAGGGACCAGTTCAAGTTAGAGCGTGGTGCTGGTGGTGAATCTAGGAGTCTTGGTAGACCACAAACTTGACATGAGTCAACAGTGTGATGCAGCAGCTAAAAAAGCCAATGCAATTCTGGGCTGCATCAATAGGACCACAAGGGCCATCCAGTCCAACCCCCTGCCAAGCAGGAAACACCATCAAAGCATTCCTGACAGATGGCTGTCAAGCCTCCGCTTAAAGACCTCCAAAGAAGGAGACTCCACCACACTCCTTGGCAGCAAATTCCACTGTCCAACAGCTCTTACTGTCAGGAAGTTCTTCCTAATGTTTAGGTGGAATCTTCTTTCTTGTAGTTTGAATCCATTGCCCCGTGTCCGCTTCTCTGGAGCAGCAGAAAACAACCTTTCACCCTCCTCTATATGACATCCTTTGATATATTTGAACATGGCTATCATATCACCCCTTAACCTTCTCTTCTCCAGGCTAAACATACCCAGCTCCCTAAGCCGTTCCTCATAAGGCATCGTTTCCAGGCCTTTGACCATTTTGGTTGCCCTCCTCTGGACACGTTCCAGCTTGTCAGTATCCTTCTTGAACTGTGGTGCCCAGAACTGGACACAGTATTCCAGGTGAGGTCTGACCAGAGCGGAATATAGTGGTACTATTACTTCCCTTGATCTAGATGCTATACTCCTATTGATGCAGCCCAGAATTGCATTGGCTTTTTTAGCTGCTGCATCACACTGTTGACTCATGTCAAGTTTGTGGTCTACCAAGACTCCTAGATCCTTTTCACATGTACTGCTCTCAAGCCAGGTGTCACCCATCCTGTATTTGTGCCTTTCATTTTTTTTGCCCAAGTGTAGTACTTTACATTTATCCCTGTTAAAATTCATCTTGTTTGCTTTGGCCCAGTTCTCTAATCTGTTAAGGTCATTTTGAATTGTGATCCTGTCCTCAGGGGTATTAATGTATCGGTGGTATTTGCATGTTTAGACCTTTAAAGCTCCCCCATAAATAAATTCCGTCAAGACACAAATTTTGGTTTGTTTTTTTTTGGCAGAATTTAGCCCACAACTTTATTGATTAAGGCAAGTGAGTGGTTGCATAGGCTCTGGTTTGACTAGCTCCCTGCACCATTACAGGTTGCGCTGACCCAGGGCACCAGCATAGGTCAGCCTAGGGTGAACACTGGGAATAGCGGAAAGCAGGGGACCTGCTAGTCCACCGTCCAGATGTCCCCCTGGACTCAGGCACGGGCACAACCCCCTCTCAGGATTGACCAAACCATTGAGTCCCTGGATTCCTTTAACGGAATACCCTTCACATAGGGATGGCGAGAGCGTTCTCCCATCCCTATCACCTGAACCAGAGCCTATCCGCAACCTTACAAGTTGTGACGATTTGCTATGTGGCAGGCGAAACCCAAATGGCAACAGCCAATCAGCCAAGTGGGAAAATTCCTGCCATGCTCCTGTCCCAACATCAGACGACACACACACACCGGCATAGCAAGGTCAAGCGCAAGCCCTAAATATAGGGAAAGGTGGGCGGTGTTCCGATGCACAGGCCCAAAGAGGAAGCTCAGGGACACGTGCATGGGCATATATAGGTCCCTTGATCCATTTGGCATGTGTCCCATTGGCCTGATCAAACCCAGCATTGAGGGACCTACCTATAAGGTGTTGTGGCTATCCGATCGTACCCACCCACAACACAGGGTTTGGTTGCCAGGTCGCACCGCAACACGTGCCCTTTTTGAGGCAGGACCCGATTTGTCTAAAGGAGGAAAGAGGAGCATCCTCTTCGGCCATAAGCAAATTGTAACCAATTTGATTCCATATATATATTGCCAGGGGAGATTTCGGCGGGGGGGGGAGGGGAGCAATCTGGTTCATTTTGCCTATTAACGTGATCCTACCTCATCAGCACTTTGCAAAACAAAACACACAAACAAACACATCTCTCCTAGGTTCTCCAGCCAAAACCATGTACAAAAATGTGTATTTTATGGAGAAAGTGTGCATAAAAATGCATATATTCATGACAATACTGCAAAACATGCATTATGTATTGGGGGGGAAATGCTTGCAGAGATGAGTATTATTAGGAGAAATGTACACTAAAATTCTGGTGAGTTTGTTGGGCTATATAATATAGCCCCATTGTGGCGGCGTCAGGAGCATACCAGCGAATGGGTCTGGCAATTTTTAAAATATGTTTTGTTCAAGCCCTTTGCAGACAGAGCCAGAGGGAGCTTGTGCATTGGCCAAAGGGGCTCGGAGGCACATATACTGAGTCAGAGACATGGGTCGACCTTGCCCAGTATTGTCCATAGCTCTCCATGGTTTTGGGCACGGCACTTCTCCCGGCCCTAGCTGGAGTTGCCACTATGGATTGAGCCTGGGACCTTCTGCATTCAGAGCAGATGTTCCACCACTGAGCTACAGACCTGAGTTCGAGTGTGCCCTGTGTAGCGGTCATGGCTGAGCTCTTGCCCCTTTGCAGCGGTTAAGGAGACGGCGTTCTTGGGAACTGAATTGCTGCTCTGGGACTCTGAACTCAGCTGGATGTGGCAGCCTTTCTCCCACTCCTTTCCCTCCACTCCCTCCTCCCCCCTTTTCCCCCAAATAAAAGGAAGCAAGGTAAGTTATTCTCATAAAGAACAAGCACGTTATGTCCCCCCCCTCCCAACAGCCCCAGGAAGCTGCCGTGTAATTGAAATGCAACTCAGATGTTCTGAAAATTGCAACATCTGGGGACGACGGCAACTAAACAGAGGCCTGGGAGAGGGAAGCTACATGGATATGGTGAAAGACACACACTTTCTCTCTCTCTCTCTCTCACACACACACACACGTACCATCTGCCCTGCATTTGCCAAGCCTTGCAAAGGACATGCTATTGCGTATTTAGACCTTTATCCACCCCCATAAATAAATTCAGACAAGGCTCAATTTTTGGTTTGGTTTTTGTCAGAATTTAGGCCACATCTTTATTGATTACAATCAAGTGAGGGGTTGCATAGGCTCTGGTTCGACTAGCTTCCTGCACCCTTGCAGGTAGCGCTGACCCAGGGCTCCAGCATAGGTCAGCCTAGGGTGAACACCAGAGACAGCGGAAAGCGGGTTCAGGCCAGTCCGCCACCCAGATGTCCCCCTGGACTCTGGCACGGGCACAACCCCTCTCAGGGTTGACCAAACCATGGAGTCCCTGGATTCCTTTAACGGAATACCCTTCACATAGGGATGGCGAGAGCGTTCTCCCATCCCTATCACCTGAACCAGAGCCTATCCGCAACCTTACAAGTTGTGACGATTTGCTACGTGGCAGGCACCCAAAGCCAATCAGCCAAGTGGGGGAAATTCCTGCCGTGCCCCTGTCCCAACGACAGGTGACACACGGCGGCATAGCAAGGTCAAGCGCAAGCCCTAAATATAGGGAGAGGTGGGCGGGTGTTCCGATGCACTGGCCCAAAGAGGAAGCTCAGGGACACGTGCATGGGCATATATAGGTCCCTTGATCCATTTGGCTAGTGTCCCATTGGCCTGATCAAACCCAGCATTGAGGGACCTACCTATAGGGTGTTGTGGCTATCCGATCGTACCCACCCACAACACAGGGTTTGGTTGCCAGGTCGCACCGCAACACGTGCCCTCTTTGAGCTAGGACCCGATTAAGAAAAACTGCTCCCTTTCCCTTATGGGGTATTCCAGAGCCCGTATAGAGTCCTTAACTGGGTTCCCTATCGGTAGGAGAAAACAGAGGCCAACCATTGTATACCGAGAAGCAAAGCAGCTAGTAAGCCTGATCTTTATTAAAGGAATTGTTGCAACAGGGTCGTCACTCACCACATGCAGGAGGGAGGAGAGCAATGGTGTGCAAGCCCTTATACAGACTTTGGAAATTGCCCACCCTGTAGCTCAAGACCACCCCCAAAAAAACATCATACACACATCACAGAAGGAGGCGTCTACAGCAGAAATCCTGTCTGCCAGGATACCTGATAATGGTCACTGATTGCATTACCTGGGCAGCCTGGCCATTCTTTTGTGATGGTTAATACTTTAGTTCCTGAATCCAGGTCACAGGCTCACCCTAGTCATTCACAAATATGCCCAAGACAGGATTTGCAAGCAAAAAGACAATGGGAAGGATTTCCCCATTTGCCTCCCTGACTGCAGAGGAATATTTGAGGTCATTGGGAGAGTCAAAATGGCTCCAGGATTGCTCTCCCATACCGTTTCAGACACATGGTTCATGTATTTAGATATGTGTGCATTTATGAACATTTATTCTATATTTGAGACCTGAAAATTCTTATAACAGACAGGAGTTTAAACCACTTTCTTCCAGTAATCCATAAAGATAAATATGAACTTAATAATAGCTCCAATAATAATTCAATGGGAAGTTATGTTGAGAGGTTGAGAGACAACAAGGTAGGAATGGGAAATAGAATGGAGTGACTGGGCCAGGAGGACAGAGAGGCATATATGATACATAAGGCGCAGAAAGAACAATTTCATTTTCAGGATAGGGCACTTCCTAGTTCACACCGAGAAGCTGATTTTGAAAGTCCCCAGAGATGGGTGAGAGATCTGCCTATAGGAGAGAAATCAATGGAGAAATTAAGTAATTTAATGTATCTTGGAATCAACCACCCAAAACTAAAGCACGCTCAGTTACAGGTAGGTAGCTGTGTTGGTCTGCCATAGTCAAAACAAAATAAATAAAAAATTCCTTCCAGTAGCACTTAGAGACCAACTAATTTGTTCTTGATATGAGCTTTCATGTGCATGCACACTTCTTCAGCAGCCCTATGAGGGCTGAGTATGCCCGGGATTCTGAGTGACCATTGAAGAGTGGAGGGGGAGGAAAACTGTGGGAACAGGGGGTGCAGGAATGCTGAACAGAAGAAGAAGAAGAGTTTGGATTTGATATCCCCTTTTCACTACCCGAAGGAGTCTCAAAGCGGCTAACATTCTCCTTTCCCTTCCTCCCCACAACAAACACTCTGTGAGGTGAGTGGGGCTGAGAGACTTCAAAGAAGTGTGACTAGCCCAAGGTCACCCAGCAGCTGCATGTGGAGGAGCGGAGACAACCCGGTTCCCCAGATAACGAGTCTACCGCTCTTAACCACTACACCACACTGGCTCTCCAAACTGCAACTTTGTGTTGCAGGACCTCACTGGTTCATGTTAATCCCACAATATTCAATTATTTTTTATGACATCAAAGATCAAACCTATCCATTCTTAAGGAAATCAGCCCTGAGTGCTCACTGGAAGGACAGATCCTGAAGCTGAGGCTCCAATACTTTGGCCACCTCATGAGAAGAGAAGACTCCCTGGAAAAGACCCTGATGTTGGGAAAGATGGAGGGCACAAGGAGAAGGGGACGACAGAGGATGAGATGGTTGGACAGTGTTCTCGAAGCTACTGGCATGAGTTTGGCCAAACTGCAGGAGGCAGTGGAGGATAGGGGTGCCTGGCGTGCTCTGGTCCATGGGGTCACGAAGAGTTGGACAAGACTAAACAACAACAAGTATCACAATTACACACTCTCTTGTACACAAAGACCAGAGAGAAAAAGAACCTTAATCCCTAGTTGATGGAGGCTTCACATTCCCACCCCCCCAACAGACAGAAGCGAGAACTGACTTTGGGAAACAACAGCAGACAGACCATGTCTTAAGCTTATTAAGGGCAATAAGCCTATCCCAGGTCTGTGTCCCTCTCAAATATGTTTCCCCCCTCCCAAGTCTGTCCTGTTTCTGAATTAATCCACAGTTAATTAATTAATCTGCCATGCACTTCATAAGCTGGGAGTGGTGGAGACTTGGACAATATACTGCGGGAAAGAGACCTTCTTCAAAATCAACACTCCTTAGAGTCCGCCAAAATATTCAGACACCCTCAATGCCTTTCTTATTTGGACAATGAGCTCTGGTCCCTTGAGAATGAGATGGAAACTCACCAGTAAAAACCAATCCTTGGCATGCAGGCTTAGGAAAGATCAGTCTCAGGGATTCCTGTTGGAATGGGATCAGGCAAGCGGTATGTGAAGGACCTCTCTTACAATCCCTTGAGATCCCTCTTGAGAAGGACCCTTGAGATCCACTGCCAATAGACAAAACAGCGATGGACAGTCTGGCTCAGTTGAAGACAATTTCCGATGGCAGTAAGTTCTCCTGCCCAACCACCATTGGAATGGATGGATTAATTGATCCATCTGCCGGGGTTGGGCTCTACAATTCTACAATTCTGTTATCAGTCTCTGTCCACCTAGTGCTGTCCAGATCTTCTATTATTGTTGATGTTACTATATTAGATTTATATACCACTCTTCATCATAAGATCTCAGGGCAGTTCACATAATAAAATTGAGGATTAAAAAAAGTCAAACAAAAGACCATAACAATTATTATTATTCATTGGGTTTATACCGGTATATGTTTTGGACCTCAACTCTCTGAGGCTGATGGGAGTTGTGGTTCAAAATATCTGAACAACAAATAAGTAAATAAATAAATATTTATAACCCACCCATTTGACTGGGTTACGCTAGCCACTCTGGGCAGCTCCAACAGAATATAAAAACACGATAAAACATCAAACATTAAAAACTTCCCTAAACAGGGCTGCCTTCAGATGTCTTCTAAAAGTCAGATAGTTGTTTATTTCCTTGACATCTGATGGGAGGGTGTTCCACAGGGCGGGCGCCACCACCGAGAAGGCCCTCTGCCTGGTTCCCTGTAACCTCACTTCTCGCAGGGAGGGAACCGCCAGAAGGCCCTCGGAGCTGGACCTCAGTGTCTGGCTGAACGATGGGTGGAGACTGCTCCTTTCACTTCCCTTTCTTGCGAGGAATCTTATTTGGAATAGGGAGCTGGGTATGTTTAGCCTGGAGAAGAGAAGGTTAAGGGGTGATATGATAGCCATGTTCAAATATATAAAAGGATGTCATATAGAGGAGGGAGAAAGGTTGTTTTCTGCTGCTCCAGAGAAGCGGACACGGGCAATGGATTCAAACTACAAGAAAGAAGATTCCACCTAAACATTAGGAAGAACTTCCTGACAGTAAGAGCTGTTGGACAGTGGAATTTGCTGCCAAGGAGTGTGGTGGAGTCTCCTTCTTTGGAGGTCTTTAAGCGGAGGCTTGACAGCCATCTGTCAGGAATGCTTTGATGGTGTTTCCTGCTTGGCAGGGGGTTGGACTGGATGGCCCTTGGGGTCTCTTCCAACTCTAGGATTCTATGATTCTATTCTATGATTCTATGAATAAGGGAATTTCCCTTTAAAAAAGAGAAAAGTTGACAGCTATGGTGGAGACACTCCTTCTGGCTCCTTGAAGGCAAACTTAAATTGAGTCTGTGCAGGAGAACACACTGGAAGATGACGTTAGCCGTTTGTTGGACACCATGGAATTTCACAAATCACTTTGGAAACACTACGTGTAATACAAGGTTGGTCCAAAACAGTACTCACATTGGCAGAGAGTTGAGTGTTTGATGCCCAATTCTTCCCTTCCTCCTCCTTAGCATCATTGCCCTTCTTCTTTGCCCTCGCTGCCCTTGCCCTCATTTGCCATTGAATCCAATTGGCCGAGGGCAACTCATGGGTCTATTTATGGGGGTCACACGGGTTGATTTGGCCGGTGCCAATAAATTCCAATGAGGGCAGATGAGGACAGCGAGGGCAACGAAGGGGAGCTGAGAAGCAGTGCTGGCCGGGGGTGAAAAGGGGAACGAAACACAAAAGAAAAGGAAGGTGCAGCCAAAGAAGGGAGGAATCAAAGCCACTCGTGAACACTCCCTGCGGGCGACGAAAGTTGCTTAAAACAGGAGGCATTTTTGAACAGTCAGGGAAACGGACACAAAATGAAGGAAGGAGCTTTGGCTCAGAACTAGACTGTTCCCTTTATGTATAAAGTAATTCAGAGAGACGGCTCTGCATCCCATTGTCTTCCTGCGCACGGTGGATGCCGCTAATAAAATTATTAAAGCAGCAGGAGGTGACAGTAGTGGGCTCTTCATATTCATAAAAGCCCGTGGAAGCTTTCAACTTCTGGAAATTATAATTAAAGAAACAGTAAAACCCATGCTGGCTTTTTGCTAGATCACATTTTCTCCTCCCTAGCAGCAGACATGGAGGAGGCAAGGAGCCCACGGCTTCGGGACGGCGCCATCCATTTCCCAGGCGCCATCTGGACGCCCCGCGCTATGGTTCCCTTCCCTCCATTAGCACGTCCTTTGCGATCAGGGTCGAGGTTGCCAGAGGACTGGCTAAGGTCTGGGCCGGCCCACCCATGAGGCAAGATCAGGCGACTGCCTCAGGCGTCGGGATCTACAGGGGTGGCAGATCTGGCCTCTGAGGAATATTTTGCCCGCTGTTGCTACAGCTCCTCGCCTCTTCTTGCCTGGTTGTGGTGGGCTCCATTTGTGGTTCACCTCACGTGCCAAAATGTCTTGAGCCAAACCTGGTGGCACAGAGTGGCGATATTTCCTGAGATGAGCGAGAGAAGGCTCATCTCTCTCTCTCTCTCTCTCTCTCTCTATTTTCCTATTTATTGAATTTTTGTTGTTTTCATTTGTGTGAGCCAGCTTGAATCCTGGTCTTGCAAAAAGGCAGGGTGTTGTTGTTGCTAAGTTGTTGCTCACTTTTGCCTCCTGCTCCATCCTCCCCTGGCATGTGGCCCTCGGAAGGTCACTCAGAATCGAATTTGGCCCTTGAGCTGAAAACATTTCCTCGCCCTTCTCCTCAGCAACCAGTCACCTCCCATAGGAGAGGCGAAAAGGCTGGAGTGGCTGGGGTCAGTGTTGGTGCACACGGCTGCGACTCATTTCTGGGTGCTAAACCTGATTCCCAGTGATAATTGCTTATCCAAGCTCACCCTCTGTCGGCGTTTATTTCATAATTTATTTCATAACAGTTATGCACTGCTTGATTGTAGAAAGAAAACCCTCAGAACGGTTTACAAGAAAGATAGAACAATAACATAGCTCAGTCGGTAGAGCACGAGACTCTTAATCTCAGGGTTGTGGGTTCGAGCCCCACGTTGACCAATAAGATTCCTACATTGCACAGGGTTGGACTACAAGACCCTCGTGGTCCCTTCCAACTCTACTATTCTGCAAGGTGCGACCGGAAAGCTCGGTGAATGGTCACAGAAATCGGACAGCGAGAAATATTCGAACATACAATCGGCATCGGAAACCCACGATATGCTCACAATTGTGTACGCAGATGAAGCTGTAACTCGAAAGACAGTGTATGAATGGCAGAAGAATTGCAGCCCTGTTTAGGGAAGTTTTTAAACTGTGACTTTGTATTGTATTTTGGTATTTGTTGGAGGCCGCCCAGAGTGGCTGGGGAGACCCGGCCAGATGGGCGGGGTATAAATAATAAATTATTATTATTATTATTATGAACTCATTACTGAGGTTACTGAGTTGTCCCACCCTCCATATTCTCCCGATCTGGCCCCACTGGATTTCTTTCTTTTTCCAAAACTGAAATCTGCACTGAAAGGGCACAGATTTTCCAACATTTCACACGTTCAAGCTGCTGTGACAAGGGAACAAAAAGAGGACTTCTCCAGAAGTTTCAAACAGTTCTACGAATGTTGTCAATGGTGCATTGTATTAGAGGGGGCCTACTTTGAAGGCCTGTAAGGCATGGATGTTCGAATATTTCTCGCTGTCCGATCTCTGTGACCATTCACTGAACATTCCGGCCACACCTTGTATTATCAGTAAGAAAACTTTACAACGTTACAACTATAATTTAAGACTTTCGAAAAGTTACAATACCAACAGACTAATGGACTGCAAGAAGATCAGACCTATCCATTCTGAAGGAAATCAGCCCTGAGTGCTCACTGGAAGGACAGATCCTGAAGCTGAGGCTCCAAGACTTTGGCCACCTCATGAGAAGAGAAGACTCCCTGGAAAAGACCCTGATGTTGGGAAAGATGGAGGGCACAAGGAGAAGGGGACGACAGAGGATGAGATGGTTGGACAGTGTTCTCGAAGCTACCAACATGAGTCTGACCAAACTGCAGGAGGCAGTGGAAGACAGGAGTGCCTGGCGTGCTCTGGTCCATGGGGTCACAAAGAGTCGGACACGATTAAACGACTAAACAACAACAACAACAAATGGATTGAAACTTGCATCATTTTTCAGAGCAACTGGGCAAGCTTTTGCAACAGAAATGTTTTTAGCAGGCACCAAAAAAAACAAAGTACATTGAAGGTTCCTTGCCTGGTGTCAATAGGCAGGGAGTTCCAAAGTGATGCCACTCTAAATGACAGATTTTTTTACAAGTGCAAAATGGATACTGTTTGGCACCTGCGACAGGGACAGTTCCGCCAATAGAAGCCGTTGTGTGGGTGCATCTGGGGGAAGCGGATCTTGTTGCCATGCCTGCAGAGAGAAAGACGTAGCCCACTGTACACCAGAGTTCGCAACTTGGCTGTTCCCTATAAAACGTCCGCGCATACGCTTGCCTGCCCACACAGCGTTATAGAGCGGTCAGGTCGCTGCATTTCCTGTGCAGTGTTAATATGAACACTGACCAATGTAGCGAACACAAATTTAATTGCAGAGCAAAGGTTTCCATAGTGGTACGGAAGCCGGAGGATGCTATGAAAAACGGTGTCTTAATAGCTCTTTACAAGCCCGATGTAAAGAATCGTTAATGCAGGTGGAGGCCGGCGTACAGTTGTGTATCTTGGCTCCCTGTAAGCTAAACGGACCATTTGAAATAATCTTGTCGGAGGAGAGGCTTATCTGCCTATAGAACGAAAACATCGGTTCTTTTCTCCTAGCGCCGGTCGATAATGCTGACTTAGGCACAATAGAAGAAACTCCTTCAGTTTCTGTTCCACAATAGGATGGAATCAGCCAGAACTGGGAAGGGAAGGGAAGATGAGCTTGTGAAGAAACTAGCTTGACTCACACATTGGTCTGACTCACACAGGACGGAGCGGGGCCCTAATATTACGTCCCCCCTTCTGAATAGGAGTATAGCGTCCAGATCTAGGGAAGTAATAGTACCACTATATTCTGCTCTGGTCAGACCTCACCTGGAATACTGTGTCCAGTTCTGGGCACCACAGTTCAAGAAGGATACTGACAAGCTGGAACGTGTCCAGAGGAGGGCAACCAAAATGGTCAAAGGCCTGGAAACGATGCCTTATGAGGAACGGCTTAGGGAGCTGGGTATGTTTAGCCTGGAGAAGAGAAGGTTAAGGGGTGATATGATAGCCATGTTCAAATATATCAAAGGATGTCATATAGAGGAGGGTGAAAGGTTGTTTTCTGCTGCTCCAGAGAAGCGGACACGGGGCAATGGATTCAAACTACAAGAAAGAAGATTCCACCTAAACATTAGGAAGAACTTCCTGACAGTGAGAGCTGTTCGACAGTGGAATTTGCTGCCAAGGAGTGTGGTGGAGTCTCCTTCTTTGGAGGTCTTTAAGCGGAGGCTTGACAGCCATCTGTCAGGAATGCTTTGATGGTGTTTCCTGCTTGGCAGGGGGTTGGACTGGATGGCCCTTGTGGTCTCTTCCAACTCTAGGATTCTAGGATTCTATGATTCTGCCCTGGTGCCCACTCTTGGAGCAAAGACCTCTCGAAAGGAACCAGTGGGGGAGCATGATGGTGGGGTTCAACCAGGAGTTGTGGCCCCGTCACCTGGGCAAATCTTATGCACGTGGAATAAACCAGAGGCTTTTCCTTTGGGACTTATGGGACTAGAGATTCCTCAACAATATAAAAATCTATTTATGTATGCGACCGCAGCTGCCTGGATGTTATTTGTCCAAAGATGGAAGGGAGAAAAACATCCCGGCAAAAGCGGAATGGCAACAGAAACTCTTGAACTATGCAGAAATGGCAAAGCTTACCGGAATAATAAGAAATCCGGACGGCAAAGTTTTTAATGTAGAGTGGAAATCGTTTATTGAATGTTTACAAAAATATTGCAAACGGATTAAGACATTAGTAGGATTGATGTAAGAACGAGAAGCGATATTAAACAATTATTGATTATATGTGATAAATAATAAATAGCTCTAATTTGGAAATGCAGTAAAACTATTATAAATATAAGGAACCACAGAAAGAAGGGGGTGGGGGAGTCAAAATGTGACATATGTAATAACTTTATTTTTAAGAATTTTTTTGCTTTTTGTTTGTTGTAAAATGAAAATTAAAAATATATTTTTTTAAAAAAATCTTATGCACATGGATAGCCTAGGAAAGGGGGTTTCTTCTTGCCTCCTGCAAGTGCAAGTAGAACGAGATATACTGTCTCCTGCTGATGGCATAACAAGCTATTCAGACTTGGAACACAATGCCCCGAACGCCGCAAGGCCAATTTCTTTTAGCTTGACATATACCAACGGCAAAGACTATTTAACCCCTAAAAGCCACCTCATTCTTTCGCACAGACCTTGCTCCAATATTGTGCTCGCCTTTGCAAAACCTCTGTTAGGCAGACGATGGAATCGCCTACAAAATTTGGCTGAACTTGCTACGTGCATTTTTCTCTTCCAGGGGAAAAGGAGCCAAAGGGCTGAGGTCACTGCAGAGCCAGGTGGGGGAGCAGGCTCCCGGACAGAACGCAGGAGGAAACGCCAGCGAATGCCTGCATTGGTCAAGGCCTGCGAGTAAAGGTCCGGCGAGGTTTTCAAAACCGATCAACAATGGCATCAACAAGACATGGTTTCAGAAGGCAGGCTTGCTGGTTGGCAAGTCAGAGCAGGAGCTATTCTGGAAGGCAGAGGAAGGTGGCTTTCAAAGGGTGGCGATGCCACATTGCAGAGGATGGAACAATCCAGTTTTCTGTAGCACATTCCTTAGGAAAGAGCCATTTCCAAGGCGATTTACTTTGCTGGTGCAGCTACAGACCCAGCATGAATGGATCAGCAGCAGCAATAATTAAATAAAAAGTGAATACAATCCTAGGCTGCATCAATAGAAGTATAATGCCCAGATCAAAAGAAGGAATAGAGCCTCTCTATTCTGCCTTGGTCCGATCCTTCCAGGAATCCTGTGTATTTGATACAATTTTTTCGAAGTCTGATAGCCAGAATCACCTGCTGCCAACTTCTCGGCTCTTAGTGCCCCCTAGGTAATCCCACCACGCCCCAGGGAGAGTTGCCACCAATATCAGGAACTGCTGGTATAGACAATGTTAAGTATAATTGTTTAATTGTACACTGAAATGGAAAATAGCTCCCTATATGTTCTGTATTTGTATTGCTAAAGGGAACATTGGGGAAATTCCACTGAATCTATGTAGGAGCAGCAGAACACCTAACAGTTGGTGATTGACGAGTAATGTATCTGTGCTGGCTCTGTCACATGCCTAACCTTAGAATCACATGAGTAAGGTATTCAGTTGCAAATCTCCAATTTTCAGGGAGTGGCCCTTTATTCTCAAGCCATTGTAGAAGAAAGGTATGCAAATGAGTCTCTCCTGGGGTCTCAGGAAGGAATGTCGGCTAATGGAGTCTGCTTGTGGAGAGAAAGACCTTTGATTTTAGGTCTGTAATTTAATATTTGTAAGTAATTTGTAAGTAATTTAATATTTGTAAGAAGCAAAACCTGTGCTTGGACAAGCACATGATTTTATGCAAATGTTTGGATGTAACGTTGTTTGTTGTTGTGTCTGTTTGAAGAAAGTTCTGTTAGTGAAGCTTTGGAGAAATATTTTGGTCTGGACAATTTTCATTCTGAGAAGGGTCAGTTTTCATTCATCCCATTGCTTCAAACTGCACGATAATGATATCTGCAACAGACAATTTTGAGCAAGTTGGATGAATGCATAAGACCACTTCCTACATTTCTGGGGGAGCCTGGCTTTTTCTAACGTTTCCGATTATTCCAAGAAATGTGTTAGGACAGCGGGCCTTTGCTAGAAATCTATCTCGGTAGTAGAGCACATGTTCTGCATTCACAAAGTCTCGGATTCAATCTCTGGTGACTCCAAGCAGAGGTGGGGAAAACTCCTGCCTGACACCCTGGAAATCTGCTGCCAGTCAGTGTGAACAATATTGAGCCAGATGGACCATTGTTTGATTCAGTATAAAGGAGCCACATGTGATCATCCTTCAGAAAACAGAAGATACAACTATAAGGAATTGCTAAGGCATAGGATGGAGGCAGTGAGAGATTTTACTTTCTTGGGTTCCATGATCACTGCAGATGGTGACAGCAGTCACGAAATTAGAAGACGCCTGCTTCTTGGGAGGAAAGCAATGACAAACCTAGACAGCATCTTAAAAAGCAGAGACATCACCTTGCCGACAAAGGTCCGTATAGTTAAAGCTATGGTTTTCCCAGTAGTAATGTATGGAAGTGAGAGCTGGACCATAAAGAAGGCTGATCGCCGAAGAATTGATGCTTTTGAATTATGGTGCTGGAGGAGACTCTTGAGAGTCCCATGGACTGCAAGAAGATCAAACTTATCCATCCTTAAAGAAATCAGCCCTGAGTGCTCACTGGAAGGACAGATCCTGAAGCTGAGGCTCCAGTACTTTGGCCACCTCATGAGAAGAGAAGACTCCCTGGAAAAGACCCTGATGTTGGGAAAGATGGAGGGCACAAGGAGAAGGGGACGACAGAGGATGAGATGGTTGGACAGTGTTCTCGAAGCTACCAACATGAGTCTGACCAAACTGCGGGAGGCAGTGGAAGACAGGAGTGCCTGGCGTGCTCTGGTCCATGGGGTCACGAAGAGTCGGACACGACTAAACGACTAAACAACAACAAAACAAAATAGAAAATTCTTTCCAGTAGCACCTTAGAGACCAACTGAGTGCCCTTCAGCTCTCTATATTGGACAAACAGGCCAAACCCTACGCCAAAGGATAAATGGACATAAATCTGATATCAGGAATCACAAGACAGAGAAACCAGTAGGAGAACACTTCAATCTCCCAGGACATTCTATAAAAGATCTCAAAGTAGCTGTCTTAATACAAAGGAATTTCAGAAATAGACTGGAAAGAGAAGTGGCTGAATTGCAACTAATCACCAAACTTAAAACCATGGAGAAACCTGGTCTGAACAAAGACATTGGATTCTTATCTCATTATACATAACAAAGCTATCTTTAGCCATCTCACCCCTTGCCTTTCCCTGCAAGACTAATTGCAGCCGTTAAGAGTCGTCAACAGGTTTTCCACACCTATCAGCTGATCACCCATTCCCACCACCCTTCTGAGTAATACCCCTCCCCACTCCCTCACTATATTTAAGGATCTGGTGACTTCTGTTTCAGTGTATCTGAAGAAGTGTGCATGCACACGAAAGCTCATACCAAGAACAAACTCAGTTGGTCTCTAAGGTGCTACTGGAAAGAATTTTCTATTTTGTTTTGACTATGGCAAACCAACACGGCTACCCACCTGTAAACAACAAAAATGATCATGGACCCAAATGGAATATCTGGGATGGAACAGTGATATGTCAGGTTCATAATTCATAAGCCGGTGACCTTAACTCATTGCTTCTGGCTGGTGGCAATGAACATACGCTTGTAAAGATGTTGTTGTTGTTGTTGTTCAGTCGTCACTCTTAAGGACCAGAGCACGCCAGGCACGCCTATCCTTCACTGCCTCCCGCAGTTTGGCCAAACTGTTGTGCTTCGACCTGTCCAACCATCTCATCCTCTGTCGTCCCCTTCTCCTTGTGCCCTCCATCTTTCCCATGGGTCTTTTCCAGAGTCTTCTCTTCTCATGATAAGAGGAGCCTCATGGCTGTCCTTCCAGTGATGTTAATAATATCTTCTTGAGTGACTCTCAATCTCCTCCACATTTCAAAAGAAATTCTTCGGGATCATACACTACTTCCGTACATTACTACTGGGAAAACTAGCTTTAATATACGATGGGCAAGGTTTGCTTTTTAAGATGGGTTATTGCTTTTCTCCCAGGAGGCGTCTTCTAATTTCGGTTATGAGTAATGGAACCAAGAAAGTCTATGCCTCCATTTCTTCCCCTTCTATTTGCCAGTATGGGAAGTGGCCACTTAGTTTTTTTGATGTTGAGCTAGACCATATTATGTATCAGCTTCAGTGTGTATGTTGGTACCAACTATTCGCTAAAGAGCTGTTTAGCAAAACATGTTTGTGTTATGTAATGGCTCATTATCAAGGTAACGACACTCATATGTATAGGATCCATGCTTGCTGTATCTATAGCAACTGGCTATTTCAAGGGGAAAGCAGTCTTGTGGGTGGCTAATTATCATCAAAGTAGTTTGTGCACCCCAAAAATCTATTAAAATGGGATGAGTCACACAAATTCACAAGCCAGGTGACCCCTTTTCTGAGAGGTATTGCTGACTATTGCACCTCAGCATACAACAAAGAGAATGGGTCTTTGGTATGGGACTAGGTCTGTTTCAAGTGAGTGCTACAACAAAATGTTGCAGCGTATTGCCAACACAAAACAGGACAGTTCTTGTTTAATTATTCCATCTTCCAGGTAGCCGTGATGGTTGGGGCTGATGAGAATGATAGTGGAAAACATATGGAGGGGACCAGGTTGGAGAATGCTGAATTATATAAGACCAAGATGATGAAGGACCTGGAAACCAAGCCTTATAAGGAACAGTTGAGGGAGCTGTGTGTGCGTTGAACTTGAAAAGGAGGAGACTGAAAGGAGATATGATAGCCATCTTCAAATATCTCAAGGTCTGTCACATGGGGGATGACGCAGGCTTGTTTTTTCCTGCTCCAGAGAGTAGGACTTGAACCCACAGCTTCAAGTTACAAGGAAGGAGATTCCGACTAAACATCAGGAATAAATTTCTGGTGGCAAGAGTTATTTGACAGTGGAACAAATTCCCTAAGAAGGTGATGGACTCTCCCTCATTGGAGGTTTTTAAGCAGAGGTTGGATGGCCATCTGTCACGGGCGCTTTAGCTGAGATTCCTGCCTTGCAGGGGGTTGGACTGGATGACCCTCAGGGTCCCTTTCAACTCTACAATTCTATGATTCTGCGATGATGAATTGGGACGGGAGCATGCTTTGTAGCTTCAACATGCTGCCTGTTGCCCTGAGTTTTCCGCACGTAAGAGGCTGTCATTCCAAGCAGATGCCTCTCCCCCAGGTAATGCGTCCCCATGTTCTCCACAATGGGGCTGCCACATCCCTCCTGCGTATCAGTTCAAAACGCTGCCGTGCGGAGCCCTTGCAAGCGATGTGTCGATTCTCTGGGGTCAAATGAAGCCAATGACCTTTTCCCTGCGGTTTTCTGCAGACGTTGACTTCTGCCTGGCCCTCGCCTCTGAGCTGCGGGTGCTGTGGGACACTCTGCTTCTCCCCGTGCCTGAATCCGCACCCCCACCCCACCCGCTTTGCCTCAACGTCCTGCAGGTGCCACAACCCATTAAGCTCTGCCGCCCCGGTGGCTGCCCCGACACATTTGTCATGCCACGTAGGGAGCTTGCCTGCGGTGGCTGAAGGGAAGTGGGTGTGAGGAAGCTGCTCGCAGGAAGTGGAGTGTGAACGGCAGGGCATAATCTACCTGGGCAGGAGAACCAACGTCACTCTGCTGCCTTTCGAGGGTGGAGATTGTGCACTGCCAGAAGAGATTTCACTCCTGCCTGTTGCTTTCGCCTTGCAAAGGTTGCGCAAAATTCAGGGGGCTGCATCGCCAAGCAGGGAGATGCCAGGCAGGGAGAGATAGAATTATAGAATGGTAGAGTTGGGAGGGACCCTGAGGGTCATCTAGTCAAACCCCTCCGAAAAACCAAAGTGCTGCAACAACAAGCACAAAACAGCCCCTCTGCAGCGCCACAAACCTGACTCAATGGTGTAACATTGGAAAGCATCGATCACTTCTCCTACAAGGGCAGTTATTTTTCCACAAGGGCCGACATCGATGGCGAAACCCAGCATCGCCTGAGCTCTGCGAGTGCGGCTTTCTCCCAAATGAAGTGCAGAGCGTTTGAGGACCGGGGCATTTACAGGGAAACCAAAAGGCTTGTTTACAAAGCTATTGCACTACTAACCATACAGTACTCTATGCTTGTGAAACGTGGACCACTTATAGACACCATCTCCAACTCCTCGAAAGATTCCATCAACGGTGTCTCTGAAAATTTTTACGCATCACTTGGGAAGACAGGCGAACTAATGCCAGTGTACTGGAAGAAGCAAAGATCACCAGTGTCGAAGCAATGATTCTTCAACATCAACTTCGTTGGACTGGTCATGTTGTGCGGATGCCTGATGATCGTCTTCCAAAGCAACTACTCTATTCCAAACTTAAAAATGGAAAGCGTAATGCTGGTGGTCAACAAAAGAGGTTTAAAGACTCTCTCAAGGCAAATCCTTTAAAAATGTAGTATAAACACTGACATTTGGGGAACAGCGGCCTGCGAGCGCTCCAGTTGGGGAACAGACTTCACCAAAGGTTTTATGGGCTTTGAGGACACTCGAACTCAGGATGAAAGGGAGAAATGTGCTAAGAGGAAGGCACTCTTGGCAAACCCTCACTGTGATCAACTCCCATATGGAAACCTATGTCCCCACTGTGGAAGGACGTGTGGATTCAGAATTGGCCTCCACAGTCACTTATGGACTCACTGTTAAGCTCATACCAAGAACAAACTTAGTTGGTCTCTAAGGTGCTACTGGAAGGATTTTTTTTTAAAAAAATTTGACTTTTTTTTGGTTAAGACTGTGTCCATGGAAGACAATCTTCCTCGGCTGCGAGTGATCGCCAAAGAGAGAATAAGTATAAGAATGCAGGAATCTCAGGTGCCTGGAGATGTTGAAAGCCTTCCCCAACCAAGTCAAAGGAAGTATATGCAATAGCGGCAGCCCAAATTTTGGTAGCGAAAGGATGGAAAGATCAGGAACTCCCCAAAATTTCAGAATGGCAGACAAAACTACAAGAATATGCTGAAATGGCCTGGTTAACTAACAATCTTAGAGGAAAGTCTAAGCAGAAATTTGTGGGAAAATGGGAGATATACATGAGATATGTACAAAAATACAATAACAGCTATGCTTCCATGCCAGCTTTTGAGTGTTAAATGAAGGAAGACGAGTCGGGAAATTTCGGAGGTATAAAGTGTTGAGAATGTACTGGAAAATATATAGATGAAAGTGTATTGTTTGGATCACATTCTGCAACAAGAAATGTAGATGCAAAGGGACTTGACAGGAGGTCAGATTTGTGGAATTATTTTTTTATACTTTTTTTCTTCTTCTTTTGTGAACAGGAAGGTACGCATGTATTATATGCATATATATAGGAGTGTTAAAGAGGTGTTTTGATGGGGTTGTTTTTTTCCTTCTCTTTTTCTTTTCATTCCCCCCCCCCTCTTTTTCTTTTTTCTTTTTTTGGTAAGGGATCATTTAAGACATAAAAAGACAAATTATAGGCAAGATAATGTACGTAAAACTTTATTTTGTAATGTCATACAATATAGTTGGATTAAGATGCTTTTTCTTTGTTTCACTAAAATAATCAATAAAAATTATTCAGAAAGAAAAGAAAGAAAGAAAGAAAGAAAGAAAGAAAGAAAGAAAGAAAGCCTTTCCCTCTTGGAGTATGGGGACTATGGTTCCATTTAAAAAACGTGGGAAAGTCCTGCCTCTCTCACACAGACACATAGAATTATAGAATTGTAGATGGAATGTATTTGTCTAATTATCTTTGGGAGGGTATTCCGTTGTTTACCATCTGAATGAAAGGAGTACAATGTTCTTGTGAGATCCGCAGCGGGGACAGCGGCGGATGAGCATGTGCCCTCTTGCACGTTTAAGCTAACTGGGCATCCCAGCATGTGGTCCTGACTCAGATCAGCACTGCCTAGCTTCGAGAGAGGCTCCAGTGATCAACGAGGGCGCTGCCAAAAGGCTGATGGGCGATAATTTCAGGCATCTGATGTGCCACAGAGATTTGGATCTGCATTGCGAAAATCGCATCTCTGCTCTTGCCGATAGGAATCCCAGACATGGGATGCCCGCTGTCTGGGAAGGTGGAGAATATATGTGGGACTAAAGAGATAGATTTCCATATCCCTAAGCCAGCTCGGCGGGAGGTGCCCGCCGCAGGATTTCTAAGGGCTGCAGAAAAAGCAAAGGCGTCAATCATCTAATCAGCCTTACAAAGCAAGGGGACATGAAAGAGCACAGCATTGCTGCTTTTTGCAGTCGTTCTGGAATATGATTTAAATGAATGCAAATATTAGAGCATTGTGCTCAGCCTGCTGTTGCCTGGCACAGGGCTGGCCAGAAGTAAAACTTCTTCATACAATGCGTTGCATAATAAATTTCTGGAATTCATGAGTCGGTGCTGTGCTATGAGCCTGGGGGCCAAATGCAGCCTTCCAGGTCACTCTGTCAAGACAGACAATGACCGTTCCCCACATTAAATGGGGAACGGCTTTTGTGTTGTTTGCGCAGCCTCGTTGGACACCAGGGCGGCTCCTGCCGGTTCGGGCTGGCGTCGCCTTCCCCGGGCTGGATACCTGTGGTCTCCGTCTACCTCAGCCAGCGTCCAATCCCGCCTGGGGGAGGCGTTGCCAGGGGGATTGGCCAGGTAAGGGGAGGGACCATCCAGCCCACACAATAGAAGGCGTAGCTTACCTGGGGAAATGGCAGTCGGGCTCCAGAGCTTCTCCCACCCTCCACTCCCTCAATTAACTCTTAATTTTGCAGGTTAACCTCTTCTCCACAGGTACGCAGGCGCTGCTATGTCAAGGCCGCTGTTGAAGGGCCGGAAAGGAATTTCCCTGCATTGGCAGGTTTTGCCCTTCCCGTAGCAAAACGTCACAACTTTGGCAGTTTCAGGGTGAAATATCCTTGGAGTCAAGTGTGAATTTCATGCTCTTTATTCAGCTCATTGTAGCGAGGAATGCAGTTCCCCCAAAACGTCTGCTTTATATACACTATTTACACAATGGGCCCCACGTGATTGGCTAATTCCGGGATACTCCTGTATGCCAATCGGGTTGCGGATTCACTTCCACCTGGAGCTGGATTGGGTGGCTCCTGCGGACCAATCAGACTGCTGCATTCTGGAATCCTATTGTTCTAGGACCAATCAGACTGCTGCATTTTGGATCCTATTCAACTCAGTACATAACACTGCTGCATTTGGATCCTCAGTCTTATTGGTTCCCACCAAAAGGCAGCTTTGTGATTGCTTGAGATTGTTCCCTCCAAAATGTATCCTTTCTAGCCAGTCTTCTGTCCCTATAAATGTAGCTTCCCTCTCCTCAGTTCCCCAGTCTTGTTTGCCTGAATAAAGAGTGTTACATGAAGAAGCTGTCCCCTGCCTGCTATGTCAGAAAGCTGAAATCACTTGCTGAAATCACTAACCCCACGCTACAATACAGACTTTTAAAAACAACCCCTAAAACAGCAATTTAACATGAATTTTACTATCTAACGAGACCATTGATCCATAAAATGAAAGCAATAAACAATGTACTGCAGTCACACAATCAATCAATCAGTAGCTGAACTGGGTTCCACACAGTCACAAACACACACAGCTGCAAAAACCAAAACACAAAATAAACAGCAGAAACAGACAGACCTCAAAACGGAAGTGTGGCGCTCAAATTGGAAGGGTAGCACTCAAAACGGAGCACGTTTGGCTTCCCAAAAAAGTTGGCAAACCAGAACACTTACTTCTGGGTTTGCAGTGTTTGGGTTCCAAGTTGTTTGAGCAGCAAGGTGTTTGAGAACCAAGGTAACACTGTACTCAGATTTTGCATCAGTCATGGGTGGGGGGAGGGCAGGAATAATGAGTATTTGCAGTAATCGACTTCGGGTTTCGCACCTTCGTGTGGTCCTAGAAGAAGCGCACAGAGAGACAGCTCTTCCTCCCCCCGAGACTTTGGTTTTAGTGCTCCATTATCTACTGGACGGCAACTTCTGTGAGAACATAAGGATTACGTTGATTGTTCCTGGGCTAACAGCGAAATCATTTTTCCCCCAATAGCGCAGGAGATAGAACTTCAACTGAGTAACCGAAATCCACGAGTGATTCAAGCAGCTGCAATTTTTGTTAAATTAGCGGCTGAAGCTGGAAGAAAGATGGGAAGGAAGCTTTATGTTGCTTTTTCTTAAATGGAATCCTCACGAATGTACGGCATTACCATTTTATGATTGCGTGCTGGTAAACGGCACCATTAAAAAAAAAAAGAGGGGGGGGACCTTTCTGGCTGGGAGTAGCTCCATAGGTGGCTATTCTACTACATCGTGGGACCGGGCAATCCCACAGTCTGGCATTTGGATCAGAGTGGCTAGTTGCAATCCTATGCCCTCCCAACAGCAGAATATTTAAAATTATTTTTTCCTTTACATATAAGATGCTATTTTTGAAAGGGAACAAAGTGAGAAAAAGAAGAAGAAACAAACAAACAAATTATTATTATTATTATTATTATTATTATTATTATTATTATTATTATTATGTCTCCTTCAGGAGGTTGTGGACTCCCCTTCCTCAGAGGTTTTAAAGCAGACGTTGGATGGCCATCTGTCATGCATGCTTTAGTTGAGATTCCTGCATTGCAGGGGGTTGGACTAGATGACCGCTGGGGTCCCTTCCAACTCTACAATTCTTTGATTCTAAGGTTCTATTATTATTCCACTCTGCAGTGAATTGTTATTGAGAGTGCCATGATCAATAAGCAGACGCAGTTATTCATTTAAATTTCCATATCAACCTGCATTGGTGGCTTATGGTGGACAACAGCTAGGGACAGCACCAAAATTCAGAATGGTTGGGTGGTCCTAGATTCACATTTTGGTCTCTTCCAACCCTACAATTCTATGAATATCTCACCACCAACCTCCAGAGGCAAAATTGGGCAGGGCGATAGATGTGACTTTGAATGCGTGCACACAGCGGGTGGCGCTGTGGTCTAAACCACTGAGCCTCTTGGGCTTGCCGATCGGAAGGTCGGCGGTTCTAATCCCTGCGGAGTGAGCTCCCGTTGCTCTGTCCCAGCTCCTGCCAACCTAGCAGTTTGAAAGCATGCCAGTGCAAGTAGATAAATAGGTACCACTGTGGCAGGAAGGTAAACAGCGTTTCCGTGCGCTCTGGTTTCCGTCACGGTGTTCTGTTGCACCAGAAGCGGTTTAGTCCTGCTGGCCACATGACCTGGAAAGCTGTGGACAAATGGCGGCTCCCTCAGCCTGAAAGCGAGACGAGTGCTGCAACCCCATAGTCGCCTTTCACTGAACTTAACCATCCAGGGGTCCTTTACCTTTTATCTTCCCATACATTTTAAGCACATTTTAAGAATTCACACCCTACCCACCAAAAAACAAAAAAAGAATCCTAGGAGAGGTAAACATAAAGGGACCCCTGTCCGTTAGGTCCAGTCGCGGACGACTCTGGGGATGTAGTTTACCCCTTAAAGGACAGGGGAAACTCCCAAATCTACCTGGAGACTGAACCTTCTGCATGCAAAGCACATGTCCCACCACTGAACTACACAAGAAGGGTCACATTCTGCAAAGAAGCCCCCCCTGCTCTCTAGAATAGGATTCAGAGACCCTCCCCACCTGTGTAGTTCCCAGTCTATCGGGCAGCTGGCAATCTAAGATGATGCCAATGAAAACCGCCATTTGTTTTATTACCGTTTACAACAAGGCTTACCTCATCCGTGATAAACATCCGTCTTTGGCTATCACTGTTCTGCCTCTGATCTTGCTAATGAACAAAGAACCACTTGATACAGTGAAAGGGCAAATGTATCACCACCCAGAAAATTAGCTTATCTTCCCCGGCTGGGAAGCCACGCACGACGCAATCAGAGGAAGGAGGTGATGTGTGGAGAATCAGACAAGGGTCGTATTGATCCTTTGCATGCTCTCTCTCTCAAACCCCCACCTTCCAGTTTCTCATCTCCTAGTGAAAACAGGAGATTAATAAAAGGCCCGCAAGGAACTTCGCACACACACAAACCGTACTTGCAAACTTTCCCGGCGTTTTGGCAGAAACGGAAGAGATACAGCTGGTGACAGACATGTTGTTGTTGTTCAGTCGTTCAGTCATGACCAGAGCATGCCAAGCACTCCTGTCTCCCACTGCCTCCTGCAGTTTCGTCAGACTCATGTTGGTAGCTTCAAGAACACTGTCCAACCATCTCATCCTCTGTCATCCCCTTCTCCTTGTGCCCTCCATCTTTCCCAACATCAGGGTCTTTTCCAGGGAGTCTTCTCTTCTCATGAGGTGGCCAAAGTACTGGAGCCTCAGCTTCAGGATCTGTCCTTCCAGTGAGCACTCAGGGCTGATTTCTTTAAGGATGGATAAGTTTGATCTTTTTGCAGTCCATGGGACTCTCAAGAGTCTCCTCCAGCACCATAATTCAAAAGCATCAATTCTTCGGCAATCAGTCTTCTTTATGGTCCAGCTCTCACTTCCATACATTACTACTGGGAAAACCATAGCTTTAATTATACGGACCTTTGTCGGCAAGGTGATGTCTCTGCTTTTTAAGATGCTGTCTAGGTTTGTCATTGCTTTCCTCCCAAGAAGCAGGCGTCTTTTAATTTCGTGACTGCTGTCACCATCTGCAGTGATCATGGAGCCCAAGAAAGTAAAATCTCTCATTACCTCTATTTATTCCCCATCTATTTGCCAGGAGGTGATGGGAACAGTGGCCAATACTGTACATACTATAAGAACAACTTTTTTTTAAATCCCTGGGAGTCCCAGATTTTGCAGGGAAGCCATGAACCCCTGCAGGGCAGGGTGTGGGGGGCATCTGGAGAGGAAGGCGCCCCCCAACAGAAGAGCTGGTTGAGGAAGCTGGCAAGTACTTGTGACCCGAAGAAACACTCTGTGAGGTGAATGGGGCTGAGAGACTTCAAAGAAGTGTGACTAGCCCAAGGTCACCCAGCAGCTGCATGTGGAGGAGCGGAGACGCGAACCCGGTTCACCAGATTACGAGTCTGCCGCTATTAACCACTACACCACACTGGCTCTCAAGAGCCAAGAGGCTCAGTGGTTCAGACCACAGTGCCACCCACGTCACAAACCAAGAACTTCCCAAGCAGAAGAGAAACCTCTGTGTCTCGTGATGGCTCACTGATCCATACATTGATCACCTGCGGTGAATCAACCAAATGTCATAGCTTAGATGCAAACATGTCTCATTCATTTTTCTGTGTCATAAAGCAGCTCTTCCCTGATTATGGTGATTTATGGCATGTGTGGAGGCATGAAGAAATTGCTGATCATTAAGATCAGCTTCCTTCATTTGGCCCACACCCTTTGCTCATCATCAACAGATCTGTATAGCTGTTCTATAACTTGGCTAAGGAGAACCCTGTTGTTGTTGTTGTTGTTGTTGTTGTTGTTGTTGTTGTTGTTAGTCGTTCAGTCGTGTCCGACTCTTCGTGACCCCATGGACCAGAGCACGCCAGGCACGCCTATCCTTCACTGCCTCTCGCAGTTTGGCCAAACTCATGTTAGTAGCTTCGAGAACACTGTCCAACCATCTCATCCTCTGTCGTCCCCTTCTCCTTGTGCCCTCCATCTTTCCCAACATCAGGGTCTTTTCTAGGGAGTCTTCTCTTCTCATGAGGTGGCCAAAGTACTGGAGCCTCAGCTTCAGGATCTGTCCTTCTAGTGAGCACTCAGGGCTGATTTCTTTAAGAATGGATAGGTTTGATCTTCTTGCAGTCCATGGGACTCTCAAGAGTCTCCTCCAGCACCATAATTCAAAAGCATCAATTCTTCGGCGATCAGCCTTCTCTTTATGGTCCAGCTCTCACTTCCATACATCACTACTGGGAAAACCATAGCTTTAACTATACAGACCAAACAAAGCCAAACAGCAAACACTGAGAGGTAAAGTAAAGGTAAAGGGACCCCTGACCGTTAGGTCCAGTCGTGGACAACTCTGGGGTTTACTGGCCGAGGGAGCCGGCGTACAGCTTCCGGGTCATGTGGCCAGCATGACAAAGCCGCTTCTGGTGAACCAGAGCAGTGCACGGAAACGCCGTTTACCTTCCCGCCAGAGCGGTACCTATTTATCTACTTGCACTTTGACGTGCTTTCGAACTGCTAGGTTGGCAGGAGCAGGGACCGAGCAATGGGAGCTCACCCCATTGGGGATTCGAACCGCCGACCTTCTGATCAGCAAGCCCTAGGCTCTGTAGTTTAACCCACAGCGCCACCTGCGTCCCACGGAAGTTAGGGAGGCCAAATTTCACATATCAATTTGAACTAACGGGCCAAATCAGTGGCTCCCAGCCTTTAGCTGTTCTCTGACCCCCAAGCTGCCGCTGGCAACAGCTCAATTTCTCTGTCCGGCGTATGCAATTCCCTTTTTGCTGTTTCCCCATCCAGCGGCTTCTCGAAATGTGCAAAAATCAAGGCAACTAGAGCGGCCGACGCAATCAGTCGCCGGTCTTCACCTAGAGTCGCCGGCCATTTCTGCTCCTTTTCAATCAGCTAGATTACTCTGTCAGGCGACCGGTCCCTCGCTCTTCTCCAAACAAGAGCTGGAGAGAAAGAGAGAAAGAGAGATTACATCACGAGGAACTCAGATGTTGTCAACGCGCCTCTGGAAGTGATGGGACGGTGCGCTCCTTCGTCCCGCTGATAAAAGGGAAACTGGAGCTCGTTGTCCTACGTGTATCTTCTGCAGGCTAAATAGGGAGAGGGAAGGAAACTAATTGATGCAAAGGGTGTTGAATAATGGGATGCAACTCCGGCAGAGGAGGAGGAAGCGGAAGAAGAGATTGGCAGGTAAACCTTAAGCATGCTGCGTGGGGGGGGGAGAGGGAGAGACCCCACAAATTGGGCTATTGATAGTAGCTAGAAATGAGTGCTGGAGGCTGGACTGAACTCCTATAGGAATATTCTAGTCCCTTTCCTTAATTTCCAGCTTTTTTCCCTTCCTTTTTAATAAAGTAGCCCTCAGTACTTTTATGTTTACAGCAGAGACACAGATTTTCGGGTCCAAGGGGCCGCTTTCCTTCCTCGGCAGCCTAATGAGGGCCGCGTGCCAATTTTTGGACATAGAGGCAAAAGTGCACACAGATGCAGGTGTGCTTTGGTTCATCAGCCTGATTTTTACATAAAGGTAAATCTCGAAGCGACTGGCATGAGTTTGGCCAAGCTGCGGGAGGCAGTGGAGGATAGGGGTGCCTGGCGTGCTCTGGTCCATGGGGTCACGAAGAGTCGGACACGACTGAATGACTGAACAACAACGAAGGTAAAGGGACCCCTGACCATTAGGTCCCGTCGTGGACGATTCTGGGGTTGCGGCGCTCATCTCGCTTTATTGGCCGAGGGAGCCAGCGTACAGCTTCCGGGTCATGTGGCCAGCATGACTAAGCCGCTTCTGGCGAACCAGAGCAGCGCATGGAAACGCCATTTACCTTCCCGCCAGAGCGGTACCTATTTATCTACTTGCACTTTGTGCTTTCGAACTGCTAGGTTGGCAGGAGCAGGGACCGAGCAACGGGAGCTCACCCCATGGCGGGGATTCGAACCGCCGACCTTCTGGTCGGCAAGCCCTAGGCTCGGTGTTTTAAGCCACAGCGCCACCGTGTCCCTTTTTACATACACACACACAAAAGTATGGAGAGCCTGCTGGATCCGGCCAATGGCCCATCTAGTCCAGCATCCTGCTCTGACAATGGCCAACCAGATGCCCATTATGGGAAACCCACAAGCAGGGTCTAAGCAGAAGAGCAGCACTCTCCCCTCCTGTGGTTTGCATCAACTGGGTTCGAGAAGCATTGCTGCCTCCAGCTGGAAGCAGGGCAGAGACATCACGACTAGTAGCCACCACTAGCCCTCTCTTCCATTAATTCTTCCCATCTTCTTTTAAAGCCACCCAGGCTGGTGGCCATTGCTGCCTCCTGTGGGAGGGAGTTCCACAGTTTCCCTATGCACTGCATGAAAAAAGTATTTTCGTTTATCTGTCCTGAATCTTACATGCACACCCTTCCGCCCTCCCTCCAGATACAGAAGAGGCATTATTGGCGTTCAAGGATGCATCCCAGCCAGGCAAGAACCCTCGAGGTGAGTGCAGAACGGGGCTAGTGAAGGCTGTGTCCTGGGAAGAGTATTGAGGGCCAGATAGAGAGGCCCAGAGGGCCACATCCAGCCCCAAAACATGAGATTCCCTACCCACTCCTGACTTACATAGATATAGGGAACATCTACCCAACGGCTCCATGCTGAATTATGGGTACCCACCAATGACTCCCTGGAAAAGACCCTGATGTTGGGAAAGATGGAGGGCACAAGGAGAAGGGGACGACAGAGGATGAGATGGTTGGACAGTGTTCTCGAAGCAACTGGCATGAGTTTGGCCAAACTGCGGGAGGCAGTGGAGGATAGGCGTGCCTGGCGTGCTCTGGTCCATGGGGTCACGAAGAGTCGGACACGACTGAACAACTGAACAACAACAACCACCAATGCTATGAGACTTTTAGCAAATCTCTTGACCACCAGGGGCAGGGTGAATCTAGCCAAGGTCAAGCGTAGAAGAAGAAGAAGAAGAAGAAGAAGAAGAAGAAGAAGAAGAAGAAGAAGAAGAAGAGAGCTTCTCTTACTGTGAATAGCAATTCCCCTTGATAGAGGAAGAAGAGTTTGGATTTGATATCCCGCTTTATCACTACCCGAAGGAGTCTCAAAGCGGCTAACATTACGAGTCTAACGCTCTTAACCACTACACAACACTGGCTCTCAAGAGCCAAGAGGCTCAGTGGTTTAGACCACAGCGCCACAAACCAAGCCCAGAAGAAGGTGGTGTAAGATTCTGCATGCCGAGAAGCTCGGCTTTCCTTTCCTATTTTTTCAAAGTATCTACTCGGGGTGGCAGAGAAGTCAAGTGTTGGGTTTTCCATGTTTTGCATAACACCTTGCCCCTCCCCATTATTAGCAGAAAGAGGGTGTATTATGGAAAGCCAGCAAACGAGCAAATTTCCACTCCATTTACAGAGGCTGGAGCATTCAGCTTGACAAAACGCAGAAATTTATACAGATTTATGACAGTGGGCATCTTAAGTTCCGAGAATCATCAGCAACACTCGACTGAAGTAAGAGCTCATTTGAAAGACGGCACTCAGCATGGGCTGACAAGTGGGGAATGGTTATCATTTCCAACAGCACTCAAAAACGATGCCTTTCAGAGTATACACCTGCATTATGGATTTAGGAGATTACATGGTGGAGCCCACCCAGCTGTTTTCACGGGAGGTGAGATTTGAACTCTTGTCTGCTGAAATCCCTCCAGACCAGCATTTGTGGGTGATGGGCCACAAGAACTGCAAAAGTTCTGGGAGGTAAGTTTTGCAAGGAGAAACTTATTATTATTATTATTATTATTATTATTATTATTATTATTATTATTAAATTTCTGTACTGCCCTTAGGGCAGTTCACAACATAAAATCTAAAAAACACAAAATACATAATAAACTTAGGAATAAATACAGATCAATAGTCGTCGTCCCCTGCCACACACACACACATTTAATACAATTAGTCCAGTAATCTCTCTTGAACCTCTTTGGGTCCTGGATTCACAGATGCTGTAGGAACCCTATTCTTGGGAAATGGGAATGAGGGGGATCGAATTAATTGTCACACCTTGCAGTCATAGTCATCACTTCTCTGGCGGCTATTTTTGGGATGGAGAAAGTCATCTTAGCGCGTGACCCCAGGATTTCATTTCTGTAGTCTGTGATCTTGAGATGTATCCAAATGACTTTTGCACTTTGGTGGGTCCTGGGAGTGGTGGGCTTCTCCAGGGCTCTCCACCTGTCAGGGGCTGGGCAGAGGAGGAGGAATGATGGAGACCGCCTCCCCATCCGGACCCTTCCAGGGAGGAGGAAGAGGAAGACGGTATAAATTTACAACAGGGGGTTGAGGGAGGTCACAGCTCAGGGGCAGATAAGGAGGAAAGTTGGGAAATAATGGGAGAGGAGGAGAAGGAAGCAGAGCCGGATCAGCAGCTGGCTGACATGTCGTCACTAGAAAGCATTCCAGACCCTCCATCTCCCAGAACCCGGTGAGCCTTAAAAGTAGGAGAGCAAAGAGCTCAAAGACAGAGGGTTCAGTAACTGATTGATTGATTGATTGATTGACGAATGGGGAAGTGGGAGAGACAGAGGGTGGAGATTCACTCGGGACAACGCCATTATCCAAGAGGCTGGGTTCTATAGCCTGTCTCTGTAGAATTTGAAAATGGTGCATGCTCTGGTTATCTCCCACTTGTACTACTGTAATGCGCTCTACATGGGGCTACCTTTGAAGGTGACCCGGAAACTAAAACTAATCCAGAATGCGGCAGCTACACTGGTGACTGGTGACTGGGAGTGGCCGCCAAGACCACATAATACCGGTCCTGAAAGACCTACATTGGCTCCCAGTATGTTTCCAAGCACAATTTGAAGTGTTGGTGCTGACCTTTCAAGCCCTTTAAAGCACAGTATACCTGAAGGAGCGTCTCCAGTCCCATCATTCTGCCCGGACACGAGGTCCAGCTCCAAGGGCCTTCTGGCTGCTCCCTCACTGCAAGAAGCAAAGCTACAGGGAACCAGGCAGAGGGCCTTCTCGGTAGTGGCACCCACCCTGTGGAACGCCCTCCCACCAGATGTCAAGGAAATAAACAACTATCTGACTTTTAGAAGACATCTGAAGGCAGTCCTGTTTAGGGAAGTTTTTAATATTTGATATTTTATTCTGTTTTTAATCTGTTGGGAGCCACCCAGAGTGGCTGGGGAAATCCGGCCAGTTGGGCGGGGTATAAATATTATTAATTCATTAATTAAAAAGGACTGCAAGAAACTGTTCCTTGTCTTTATACCTTCCTGGGCAACCAGCCGGGAGCTGCTGACAGCAGTCTGACACTACCAAATTCATCTCAACGCTGGAATTCTGTGCTGTGAGGCCTTCCCTGTGGAGAAGACCTTCCTTCTGCTTCACTCATCTGCAGGGGAACTGAAACTTGCCACGATACAAAATAAAAAAATAAAAAATGCTGAAGTAAACATATTCTTGTCAGGCTCCCCTGCCAGACCCAGAGAGACAGACTCTGCAGCATCCACCCAAAAGACAAGTTGTTCTCCGGAGTCACACAACTCCTTTTGATTCCTCCTTGTGAGGAGTTTTCTGCCATCTTGCCTGTGCCTGAGAATAACAGTGTTTACAATGTGGACCTTCTGACCCTCAAGAAGCCAATGCCAACCCCTTTGAAGCCACACTGCCCTGGTTCCTCAGTTGTATCTATATTTGGATCTCGCCTTGTTGTAAGAATATTAAGGCTATATATATATATATATATATATATATATATATATATATATATACTTGTTATAACTGTACCAAGCAGACACGTATACACATGTGTGGGGCACCACAGGAGAAACAGCCCTGAGAGCCATTTTTCACTCCCAAACTGACAAACTGCTTCTCTGCAAGGAAGGAGGGGTTGGGGGAACCTTCCCATTATCTCAGGAATTAAAGTGAAAATCCTTGGCATCCTGATACCAGTGCCAGACAAAAGGATGTGGCTGGGAAGCGGGGAAATGCAAATATCTCCCTTGTTTCCACTTGATGGGTTTTGTGGAGGGCAAGAGGAGGCAGGGGGCAGGGTCCGGGTTGCTCAGATTACTGCCACCAGACCTCCCCCTTCATGATGCGTCCATGATGTTTCTGGGGGTGGCATTGAAGGCAGCGGGGGAATTTTAAATTGTCTATATAAGCTCAGGCAGACCTTTCTTCTGGGTTCCTCCTCCATCCAGCATGTGGTGGGTGAGGACCCTGTTACAACAGTTTTTTGTTAATAAAGATCAGGCTTAACTAGCCACCTTGCTTTCCATTAGAACTCTGGCCTGGTCTCTGTCTTTTCTGCGCAGGCAGGGGTTTCAAAATAACATTCAGGATTCCACCCGGAATCGAACCCTTTATCTAGATAACCCTTATAAAATTCTTACAACACCCTCAAACGACTTCCTCTCCAAAAATTGCAGGGCACAGGAAGGAAGGGCAGCACTGTGGAAGCTGCAATTGGGCAAGTGGGTCACTGTGTGCATGCAGAAGCCTTTCTGGGTCGTCGTCCTTCCTAGTGGGTGGGATGGTGGAATTTGTTGCCATGGCAAAGATAGCTTTCAGTGCTGGAAACCAAGCAAAGGTATGAGGACTGTGTGTGTGTGTGTGTGTGTGTGTGTGTGTGTGTTTTAAGAATAATTATGCAAGAAAATTTATTTGCACAATGAGGACCTAAATTTCTGGTTGTTGTTTTTAACGTCGATCAAGTCTGCTAGAAAAGCGGGTTTCTGCAACCTGAAACCCCCACCCCCCCCCCCCCCAATCTGAAATATGAGGAAGGTAAACAAGATGATCAAGGGTCTGGAAACCAAGCCTTATGAGGAACGGTTGAAGGAGCTGGGTATGTTAAGTGTCAATGAGAGGAGACTGAGAGGAGATATGATAGTCATCTTCAGATATCTCAAGGAAGAGAGAGCAAGCTTGTTTTCTCCTGGAGGGTAGGACTCGAACCCATGGCTTCAAGTCACAAGAAAGGAGATTCAGACTAAATACACGGAAAACATATGGAAAAACCTTCTGACAGAAAGAGCTGTACAACAGTGGAATGGTCTTCCTCGGGAGGTTGTGGACTCCCCTTCCTTGGAGGTTTTTAAGCAGAGGTTGGATGGCCATGTGTCATGGATGCTTTAGCTGAGATTCCTGTGTTGCAGGGGGTTGGACTAGATGACCCTTGGGTCCCTTCCAACTCTACGGTTCTATGATTCGATGATCTTACACGGGTATTGTCAAAGATAATTCAGGTGAACTAGCCCCCCACTCCCAAGTTCCAATAAGGTGCAGAGGTCATTTTGATACATCTCAAGATCCTAGAATCACCCGCTAAGATGGTTTTCCCCATCCCAAAAATAACCGTCAAAGGAACGATGACTGACTGCATGGTTCAACACTTGACCCAGCTTCTCTCATTCCTGTTTCTCCAAAATCGGATTCCTATAGCATCCATGAATCCTGGATCTAAAGAGCTTCAAGAGACAGACAGACAAATCATTTTCCAAAATATATCAGAGAGAGAGAGAGAATTTGTCATCTGCTTTCAGGGTTAAAATGCCTTGCACTGCTCTAATTTCCCTATTTTACTGTGATTTCATACTGTTAACCACCTCACAAATTAGCCTGATTAAAACAAGCAACATGTAAATACTTCAGATAATAATACTTCAAATAAATAAATGTTTTTTTAAAAAAAAATCTCACCACTTTAACGGCTCATATATCTTTCAAGCTTATCTCCACAGCAGCAAGGGTATGGAAACCAAAATTCTAAAGGAGCTGACTCTAGAGTCCAAATCCCATGCTTACCACCACACGCAAAAAGAGGCAGATATTCCTTTATTTAAAAAACGGTTGAATTGCTGTTCCAGTTCAAAGTAATATACATGAAAGGGATTAAACCGCATAAAACCCAACGATAAAAATCACAGCATGCCATTGCAGACACTTAGCCAAAACACAGAAAGTGAGCCGAAGTTGGAAGGCAAACTTAAAAAAACAGTCAACATGGGAAGAGAAATGTATTATTCTGGCAGCGGAATGAGGGCAGTGAGGGGTCAACCGGTATGCTAAGCCGTTCTTCTTACTCCTATTTCCCTGCCTCCCCACGGAAAATTCACCACTCATTCTGTCCGTGGCAGGAAGTTCAAATGGGGATCATAACAAACCACAGCCCAGAATCCCCCTGGTCCAAGAACCAGGTGGCCTTGGAGAGCCATTTCTGAGCCTCTGCCTGCTGTATTATAACCCCGTGGCCCACCCCAAACCATCAGTTCTGGGCAATTTAGGCAGCTGCTCAGACATGAGGCAACCCTCCCTTGCTTCTATTCTACCCAGTGGCATAGCATGGGTTGCCAGAGCCCAGGGCAAGGCAAATATCATCCTGGAATGAAGGGGCAATAGCTCAGTGATCTGGGTGGCAGCCGTGGTGCCCTGTGCATGTTGAGCACAGCGGAGAGCAGGACAGGATTGGTCAGGAGAGGGTATGCTATTAAAATCCATGCAGAGGGCACCCTGGCAACCAACCGTTGCCCAAATCTGCTCCCCAGACTGCTGTGTGAACAATGAGAGATTTTATGTGTGAGGGGCAGGGCATGCCATTTATTTATTATTACTGCTTTCTCCTTTTTCTTTTGAAATGTTGTGCCCCTAAGAACATTACACCAGGGCAACTGCCACCCGTGTCCCCACCCATGCTATGCCACTGGTGCCACCTCCATCCTCACTGCAAATTACCTATCACCTCTCTGCTTGCTGGGGCCGAAGGCATTGCCAGGATCCAAGGGCACCTGAGGCTTTGCATCTATTAGAGGCCCTGCATTTGGGGTGGCACCACAATGCATCTGGGATCTTAGAAGCCTTTTTGAGATCTCGCAAGACAGTGTTTCCCAAGTAACTGCGTGTTCAGCCTTGCTAGCGTAACCCCTTGTCGAGCAAAGATCATTTGGGGCTAGTTTTTTCAGTGCTATCTGATCTCCGAATTGTTTTCTGCAGCTGGGGGGAAAAATGCGATGGAGTAAAGTAGAAATTCAGCCATGTACCCTTGAAACCCCTTGCATGGACGCCTGTGCCACATTGTGGGAATGCAGTGCCATAAGGGAAAGTTTCCATTGCTGAAGGTTGTGCTTTGAAAGGAAGACTTCATACAATGTGTTGTGCAATGAATTTCGGGAATTCTTTAGTAGATATTGTGCCATGGGTCTGGGGGCCAAATGCAGTTTTCCAGGTCTCTCTGCCAAGACTGGTAAAGAATAGACTTCTTCATGTGGTGCACATTTAACCATGGAACACCTTCCCACAGGAGGCAGCAAAGGCCACTAACCTAGTGTTAAAAGAAGACTGGACATATTCATTGACAAGAGGGCTCATGATGGCTATCCTCTGCCTCCATGCTCAGAGGCAATAATGCTTCTGAATACCAGTTGCAGGAAACCAGAGGAGGGTAGAGGGCTCTTGTGCTCGGATCCAGGGTTTCCCACAGGCAGAGGTGTAGCTAGCTGCTCCGACACCCGGAGCGGCACACATGCTGTGCACCCGGGGGCTGGGCGAGCGTCCCAGGGGGCTGGGCGAGCATCCCAGGGGGGCGCCGCCTGCAGCGAGTGTCCCGGGGGGGTGGGGCGGCAATGTCACCCCCTCAGGGATGACATCTGGGGCGGACCGGACCACCAGCACCCCCTTCCTCTGCCAGTGCCCACAGGCATCTTGTTGGCCACTGTGAGAACAGGATTCTGGATCAGATTCAGCAGACTTTCCCTATGTTCTTCTGACACACAGACACACACACCCCACACACCGAATCTGTGGGCTCCACACCTCTCCCAGTTTCTTACTTCTTTTCCTTTTTAATAGCCTAGACAAACATCCTCTGAAACATCCTAACTCCGCACAGGAAAGTTGTGCGTGCGTCGAAAACTCCAGCCGCCTCTCTCGGAAGACGAAAACAACACGGCAGGTCAAATCTGCATTATGCTGACAATATATTACTGTGTGCAAACATTTTCTGAAGACGTGTCGCAGACTACAATCTGAAACAATGAGGTGGGAAGTTCCAAATAGCTTCTGATGAATGTAATGGCAGCGAAATTACTGTAGATAAGAAATCCGGAGAGCAGGGGCAGGCGTGACAAATGATGGAGGAGTCAAACGTGACATCCTTCAGACAACTTTGCTTTGGGAAAGACAATGAAAGTGAAGCGGTACAAGAATGAGAATTGCAGAGGCCAAGCAAAGCAATGCATGATAGATGAGCAGCCAAGACAGCCTCTCCGGAGCCCCTCGGAGCACTCTGCTGCTGCCCCCACCCCCGACACACACAGAGACTTATGGGAAATAAGAGAAAGTCACCCCGGGATCTTCTCTGCACCCCAAACTATTGCTGTGCTGGAATTTATTTGTTTTTTAAATAGTTTTTAAAAAAGTTTTTCTAATTTACATTTCAAGATAACTATTTAGACAACCTTAAATCAATGACTTCCTTTCTTCTCTTTCCGTGGTTCATTCTGCATACCTTACACCCCTGCGTATTGTTACGGGAAAAATCCAGCTACGAGGCTACTCAGCTACCTGGCCGTCAGGCAAAAAGCCTGCGGGTTCCCGAGGAGAAATAAAAAGGAGTCCAGCCACCAAACGGAGCAAAAGCAAAGATCAAAGTTGATTGCACAACAGGTTCAAGTCAGGACTGAACACCTGGGAATAGGTTGCAAGAACTTTTCAAAACTTTTCTGGTTCCCACAATGCATCTTGTTACATGTCATAATTATGTCACTACTACATAGGTGAAACGTCAGAAAAGGGGCGGAAAGGGGAGGGTTATACATGATTAACATACTGGTAAACAAGATCAACATGGAGGAAATGAAATGCAAATCAGTGGTAAGCCCTGATGTATTCATCTTGAGTGTTCCTGGGAATAGAACAATGGGATTGCCTGGCCAGGTCTATCACCCTTCAATGGGTCCAGAGGAAGGAGATATGGCCTGTGTTTAACTGTCAATTGCCCTCTGGAATGTCGGCTGTTTTCCTGTGTCCGTGCCTTCCCGCTCAAGGGATCATGGCAGAGGCTGAGCAGTCTTGAAGCCCTTGACCAAAGTGGCAAGATGGCGGTGGAACCAAGACTCTGGGAGTTTGTGTACTGCCCATGTAACAATGTGTCAGGGGCAAGGGGACATTGTCTAGAGGGGCTCCCTTGAGGGCATACATTCGTTCCTTACTGCTCAGCTTGGGAGACTTCGTTTAGGTGACCCCCCGCCCCCGAATTCCATAACAGTATTTTACATGAACTAAACCATTCAGTAATCCAGGGTTACACCATCAAAACATATTTACACTGTTGAATTTATCTTAATGCTACCAGTGTTTGTAAATGTACACAACTTTCACCCAAATAATCAGCAAACATTTCCCAGTCTTCTTTAAACATATATTCTTCTTGTTCTCTTATTCTATATGCTAAGTCTGCAAGCTGTGCATATTCCATCAATTTAAGTTTCCATTCTGCTTTGGTTGGGACCTCACTCGTTTTCCATTTTTGGGCTAGCAAAATACAGGCCCAGTAGTGGCTTACATAAATAATCTTTTTTGACACCTGGGAATTTCCATCTGAATTATCCCCACCGAAGAGGACTCTGATACTTTTAAACATTTTTTTTTTCAATTCATTATATATCATTTCCCAATACTCTGTGCTGGAAATTTCCCCCAACCCATCTTCCATCAACTGATAAGGAAATTGATGGTCTGTATATTTTAGGGTGGGCAATGTTTACTTTCCAGCCTGAAGGCTGAATTCCTTTGTGCAGAACCTTAGGGTGGCCGTATGCCAGTAGCGGGTGGGGCCAGAGGAAAAAGGGGCGGAGCTACAGTGGCCTTTGTACAGTAGACTCCATTCCAGGCACACAAAAGTCAGGGGTTTCTTTCAACACAGACACAGACCCCTTCTCATCCTCTACCCAAGTAAACGTAATGTTCAAGAGACATAATTGTAGTTCTAGGACACGTTCCAGTCAGGTCAAAGCCCTCCAGGGAGTGAGGATTGGGGCCTGGGCAGGGAAGGCGTGGCCTAGGGGGAGTCCAGAAGGCACTGTGATCTCACACAATTTCACATCGCAATTCCTCCGCCAAAAGAGGGCTTTTTCAGGCATGGTACCCAAAAACACGGAGACTCTTGAGAGTCCCATGGACTGCAAAAAGATCATACTTATCCATCCTTAAAGAAATCAGCCCTGAGTGCTCACTGGAAGGGCAGATCCTGAAGTTGAGGCTCCAGTACTTTGGCCACCTCATGAGAAGAGAAGACTCCCTGGAAAAGACCCTGATGTTGGGAAAGATGGAGGGCACAAGGAGAAGGGGACGACAGAGGATGAGATGGTTGGACAGTGTTCTCGAAGCGACTGGCATGAGTTTGGCCAAACTGCGGGAGGCAGTGGAGGATAGGCGTGCCTGGCGTGCTCTGGTCCATGGGGTCACGAAGAGTCGGACATGACTGAATGACTGAACAACAACAACAACAACAACAACAACAACCCAAAAACACACATTTTGGAGTGCCGCACAAAATCAGACCCCCACCACCACCAAAAAAATGCTTTTTCACAGGGGATCACGGGATGAAATCATGCAAGGTCACAGCGCCCAAAATTGCCGCCGGCCTCTTGTGAGAAAAAAAACAGGCTGGCCCATTTTTCTGGGACATTTGCAGGGTACGGGATAATGAGGCTTATTGAGACACATTCAGTTTCCAGACCTGTGATTGCTCACCCCTGAACAAAATGACCCTGCCGTGGCCTAATGTGACTTTATCTGTTCGGTGATGGCTGCGCCAACCTCTGGGCTGAACCGTCTCAGTTCATGTTCCCACAAAGCCAGTGGGTTACGGACTGTCAGCCAAGCATTGCAGAGCTGTGTATGTAATCAAAACCACCCCGTACAATTCCCAGGATGAAGGAGAGAAGAAAGGTCTTGGGATGTTGGCCGGACCTCCTTCTGGCACTGGCAGGCCCTTTTGAGAAGCGCCAACGAAACCGGTCTAAAGCAAACACCCTTTTTCGCGGGGAAAAGGCAGCCGTTGGAAAGGGCACAGTGGGAGAAAGCCTTCCAGAGAAAATAGCAATTAATACTCTCAGATGGTGACAGATGCTGGAGCTGTTTCTTTCAACATCATCAAACGCCAGCAGAATCAAACCCCTAGCATATAAATCAAAAGAAAACGAGGTCCCCATGGCCCCAGGGCTCACTGTTTATTTCATTTGTAAATGCCCAGCCTGCTAGTCTTCCAAAAGATGACCTCAAATTGGGTGACTTCAGGCCCCATCCTGGAAACCATTGACCGTGCTATCCTTCTGGGGCAGCTGTCTGAGTTAAGGGTGGGTGGCACCGCTTTGCGGTGGTTCCAGTCCTGCTTTGATGGTCATTTCCAGAGGGTGATGCATGGGGACTGCTCTTCGGCCCCATGAAGTCTTCAATGTGCAGTATGTTCCTCAGGGCTAATACTGTTTAACCAGGACCGGTGCTAGGGCTTCTTGCGCCCTAGGCGAACCACCTTCTGGCGCCCCTCCGCTGTAGCAGAGAAACTGCTGCTCCCTCGCCCCCCGCCCAAGCCTGCTTTAGCGGGAGCCGGGGGGTGGTGGTGGTGTAGGGGGCAAGCAGCACCTCTCCGCTACAGCGGAGAAGCTGCTGCTAGCCCGTCCCGCCCAAGCCTGGCCAGCGCCCCCTCCATTTTGGCGCCCTAGGCAATTGCCTAGTTCGCCTAAATGGACGCGCCAGCCCTGTGTTTAACATGAAACAACTGAGTGGGGTTATTCAGAGGTTTGGAGTACCAGAATAAAAAATTGGGGGCGGGGGTGCAGGTAGGCTGCATCCCACATAATCAGTCACCAGGTGCAGTGCATGCACACCATTTGGGTGGGCCGGCCCCCCAGATATTTCATTGGTGGGCTGAATGGGCCTCAGTCCCTGGGAGTTGGTTTCTATGTTGACAGCAATATGCTGGTGACGAATGTCCTGGACCGTTGTCTTGTTTCGGTAATTGACTGGATGAGAGCCAACAAACCATAGCTCAATCCTTGGGCTGATTAACATCCTATACCCCTTCCAATATGTTTGTGGGAGGGAGTGTTATTGGTCTGCTTGGTTTCTGTTATTATTGTGTATTTAGGTGGACCGTCTGGAGATCTACTAATTTAATAAATACATAAGAACAGCAATGATAATAAAACCCACATTGGCTTGCAACACTGGTAGCCCAGGGAGCATCCTCCAGATGTTGTTGAACTACAATTTCCATCGTGCTTAGAATCATAGAATCATAGAATCCTAGAGTTGGAAGAGACCACAAGGGCCATCCAGTCCAACCCCCTGCCAAGCAGGAAACACCATCAAAGCATTCCTGACAGATGGCTGTCAAGCCTCCGCTTAAAGACCTCCAAAGAAGGAGACTCCACCACACTCCTTGGCAGCAAATTCCACTGTCGAACAGCTCTCACTGTCAGGAAGTTCTTCCTAATGTTTAGGTGGAATCTTCTTTCTTGTAGTTTGAATCCATTGCTCCGTGTCCGCTTCTCTGGAGCAGCAGAAAACAACCTTTCTCCCTCCTCTATATGACATCCTTTTATATATTTGAACATGGCTATCATATCACCCCTTAACCTTCTCTTCTCCAGGCTAAACATACCCAGCTCCCTAAGCCGTTCCTCATAAGGCATTGTTTCCAGGCCTTTGACCATTTTGGTTGCCCTCCTCTGGACACGTTCCAGCTTGTCAGTATCCTTCTTGAACTGTGGTGCCCAGAACTGGACACAGTATTCCAGGTGAGGTCTGACCAGAGCAGAATATAGTGGTACTATTACTTCCCTTGATCTAGACATTGATCATTGGCTTGATCATTGGCCATGCTGGTTTGGGCTGATGGGAGTGTGATGCCAGCTGCAGAGCATCACAGTAGCTCACCCAGTGAGCTAATCCAGTGGACTTTGCAATGAATGAAAATAACTGGGTACTGAACAAAAAGGTCCAAAATAAGAACTTACACCCCAGTTAACAGTGGCCCATTAAAGTACGCTTCCAGCAGAGTTAAAGATTAAACGCAACAGAAAAACTGACTTGGCTAAAGCAGGCACCAGGAGTAAAGAAAAAAGGCTTTTCTAAACTAGAGTTTAATTTGCGTAAACAAAGTAAGAACGTGAAATCATTTTAATTGTTCTTATACGTGAATATGCTTTCGATAAGATCCATTGTGGATGGCTTGGACCGTCCTTTCTCTTAGCTTGTAGAATCCCGTCTAGTCACTACATATGGGAAACATTCCATAAATGAAATAAAGAACAAGGAGCAAATATAATCACATTGCACACAAATCACATCTCTGGGACTTGCTTCCTCCTGAGTAGTTACACAGAGGATTGCCCTGTCACCCTCCTCATTCACAGATTGATTTGTTTACAACGTTCCAAATCGGTGTATCTCTAACATGCCTTTTGTTTTTGACGGATGGCTTCTATCTGCCTCTTAATTTCCTTTGCTACTCCATTGCACCGTTTTGTCATAGTTGCAAGCGCTGTTTTTCGTTATTCCAGGGAAGCCGCTTAAGCAAAATTCCACCTGGAAAGGGGACAAGGCGTTCCCAACAAGAATGAATGCAGAATCTGGCGATCCCGGTCCACTGAAGAGCAAGCTGTGTGTAGAAACACACCTCCATCCATGAACCCCCATCTGGATTAGAACAGAGGAACCTGCCTGAGATACGCCATCAGGTAGTTTCTCCATCTAGCCCAGTATTGTCGGCAGTGACTAGCAGCTGCACTCCAGGATTTCAGGCAAGGGGTCTTTCCTGGTTCTCCTTGGAGCATTGAACCTGGGTCTTCCGCATGCAAGTGGATGATCTTCCACTGAGCTACAGCCCTTTACTCAAGAATCAGGCCCTATATGGCAGGGGTGGCCAACTCCCAAGAAACTGCGATCTACTCACAGAGTCAAAAACTGTCAGTGATCTACCCCCTTTTGGGGGGTTCAGGTCAAAATTGTTGAGCTTTTTTTTAGGAAGGAAGAAGGCCTATTTTGGGGGGGTTCGGGTCAAAGTTGTTGAGTTTTTTCAGGGAGGAGGTAAAATGTTGAGCTTTTTTTAGGGGAGCCACAGTTGTTCAGCTTCTTTGGGGGGAGCCAATGATCTACCAGTGATCTACCGCAGCCGTCCAGTGATCCACCAGTTGGACATGCCTGCTATATGGGATGGAGAGGAGATCTGGCATTTGAAGCCTATGAAAGTGTTGTCCTGGGAGGCATGGGTTTTTTTATATTCATCCAGAGCCCACCCAAACAGTTTCACTGCCTAGGGTGAAGGACAAGATGGAACATACGCTATGTATGAAAATCTCCAGCTGGGCAGCAGCTGAATCTTATTCCAGAATTGGCTGCATCTGACATACGCAAAAGAAGACTGATCGCCAAAGAATTGATGCTTTTGAATTATGGTGCTGGAGGAGACTCTTGAGAGTCCCATGGACTGCAAACTTATCCATCCTTAAAGAAATCAGCCCTGAGTGCTCACTGGAAGGACAGATCCTGAAGTTGAGGCTCCAGTACTTTGGCCACCTCATGAGAAGAGAAGACTCCCTGGAAAAGACCCTGATGTTGGGAAAGATGGAGGGCACAAGGAGAAGGGGATGACAGAGGATGAGATGGTTGGACAGTGTTCTCGAAGCGACTAGCATGAGTTTGGCCAAACTGCGGGAGGCAGTGAAAGATAGGCGTGCCTGGCGTGCTCTGGTCCATGGGGTCACAAAGAGTCAGACACGACTGAACGACTGAACAACAACAACATACGCACACTAGTTTGGGGAAGCAGGTGAGGCTGTGGGGCACACAGAGTTCTGTCCTCTTCCTCCAATTACTGGAACATACAACATTCCCTTATTCTTGAATCAGACTGATGGTTTTCATATTTCTTGTAAACCTCGAACATAAAAATGGAAAACATAATGCTGGTGGTCAAAAATAAGAGGTTCAAAGACTCTCTCAAAGCAAATCTTTTAAAAATGTAGTATAAACACCGACAACTGGGAAACACTGGCCTGTAAGCACTCCAGTTGGAGAACAGCTTTTACCAAAGGTGTCATGGACTTTGAAGATGCTCAAACTCAGGACGAAAGGGAGAAACGTGCTAAGAGGAATGCGCGCTTGGCAAACCCTCATCGTGATCAACTCCCATCTGGAAACCTATGTCCCCACTGTGGAAGGACATGTGGATCCAGAATTGGCCTCCACAGTCACTTACGGACTCACTTTTAAAACCGTGTTTATGGAAGACAACCTTACTAGGCTACGAGTCATCGCCAAAGAAGAAGATAATTTTCATTAAATGGTAATTTAAAAGAACAGGCGTGGGCAAATGCAAAGCTGCAGCTTCGGAGCTGTCTTCAAGGGTAACCCCACGCAAAGCCCATTACAGTTATCCAGCTGGGAGCTCACCAGTGCAGTGTGGCAGTGACACTATCCTTGCACAAGCAGAACCAAGAGACAGAAGCCTCCGGTGCGAAAGGAGAAGCGGTGGAAATGAAAGGGGCAGACCACATGGCTTTGCTTGGAGAGGTCCGTCCACCTTTTCTGCCTGTCTCATAAACTGGTTGCATCTCTCCAAAGGATACATGACCATTATAATCTTTTGTTCCCAGTCTGGTTTCATTTTCATCTCTTATCAGCCCGGCCCCAAAAAGCTCTATTTTAAAAAGAGGGAACTCGGCACAGACGCATGTGAGAATGTGCACCCAGGAGATAAATGTATCCATTGGGACTGATTAACTAGTAAACCTGTTTTCCAGAAGTTGCTGATTATTTCTGCAGAGAAGTGAGCTTGCCTGCTGAATTAACAATGAATTTGCAGAGATGTCCCAGCTTCTGTTGGCTCCATTAAATTTCCTACAGAGTGAAATGACTCCAGCTTTCTCAGCTTTCATGTTTGAGAGAGAAAAATAACCACATCACACCAGAACAATAATCAAGTCCCATTGCCATTTCTCCACAGTAGGGTTGTGCTGGGGGTGTGAGAGAGATTGACTGACTGAACTCCCAAAATGCTCACTAATGGTTCCTCATCATCCTGGGGGGGGGGAGTGACAACTGGGGTGCTGCAGGGTTCTCTCCTGGGTCCATTGTTGTTCACCATCTTTGTAAATGACTTGGATGAAGGAATTGAGGGGGCAATCATCCAGTTTGCAGATGGCACCAAACTGGGAGGGATAGCCAATGCCAGAGAAGACAGAATCAGGATCCAAAATGACCTTAACAGATTGGAGAAACAAAATGAATTTCAACAGGGAGAAATGTAAGGTTCTATACTTAGGCAGGAAGAACCAATATAAGATGGCGGACACATGGCTTGCTGGTAGTACATGTGAAAAGGATCTAGTGGTTTTTGTCAACCACAAGCTTAAGACTGTGTGGTGCAGCAGCAAAAAGAGATGAAGTTATTATAGGCTGCATCAATGGAAGTATATTGTCCAGATCAGAGGAAGTAATAATGTTGCTCTATTCTGCCTTGGTCAGGTCACATCTAGAATACTGTGTCCAATTCTGAGTGCCACAATTTAAGAAGGATATTGACCAGCTGGAACGTGTGCAGAGAAGGGCAACCAAGGTGATCAAGGGTCGGGAAACCAAGCTTTATGAGGAACAGTTGAGAGAATTGGGTATATTTAGCCTGGACAAGAGGATACTGAGAGGTGATATGATTGTTGTTGTTCAGTTGTTCAGTCGTGTCCGACTCTTCGTGACCCCATGGACCAGAGCACGCCAGGCACCCCTATCCTCCACTGCCTCCCGCAGTTTGGCCAAACTCATGCTAGTCGCTTCGAGAACACTGTCCAACCATCTCATCCTCTGTCGTCCCCTTCTCCTTGTGCCCTCCATCTTTCCCAACATCAGGGTCTTTTCTAGGGAGTCTTCTCTTCTCATGAGGTGGCCAAAGTACTGGAGCCTCAACTTCAGGATCTGCCCTTCCAGTGAGCACTCAGGGCTGATTTCTTTAAGGATGGATATGTTTGATCTTTTTGCAGTCCATGGGACTCTCAAGAGTCTCCTCCAGCACCATAATTCAAAAGCATCAATTCTTCAGCGATCAGCCTTCTTTATGGTCCAGCTCTCACTTCCATACATCACTACTGGGAAAACCATAGCTTTAACTATACAGACTATATGGTGATATGACAGCCATCTTCAAATACCGGTATCTAAAGAGCTGCCACATGGAAGAAGAAGCAAGATACAGTGGTACCTCGGGTTACAGATGCTTCAGGTTACAGACTCCACTAACCCAGAAATAGTACCTCGGGTTAAGAACTTTGCTTCAGGATGAGAACAGAAATCGTGTGGTGGCGGGGCAGTGGGAGGCCCCATTAGCTAAAGTGGTACCTAAGGTTAAGAACAGTTTCAGGTTAAGAACGGACCTCCGGAACGAATTAAGTTCTTAACCCCAGGTAACACTGTAGTTTTCTTTTGCTCCAGAGGTGAGAACTCAAACCACTGGTTCAAGTTACGAGAAAGGAGATCCCAACTAAACACCAGGAAGGACTTTCTAACGGTAACAGCTGTTCAGCAGTGGAATATCTGCACTGATAAAATTACCAGTGAAAGCTGTTACCAATTTAAAAGATTTTTAAAAACCACAAAATCAGCAGCAAACTTAAAACAGATTAAAAGACACATCAACATATCTGAGTCGGCTTGTCCAAACAAGGAATACTTGTTTAACAGGTGCCGAAAATCCAGAGAAGGCATGTGCCTGATATCAAGAGGCAGGGAGTTCCAAAGTCTAGGTGGTGACATACGAAAATACTGGTTTATTACAAAACTGGAACAGGGCCAGTTTTGTTTTCACCAATTTTAACAGGCATCCAAAGAACCTCCCAAGACCTTCTGGCCATGGAAGTTTTCCAAAATGGCAGCTTTGGTGTGACACCGCCCTGGGGCCTCCTCAGACTGTTGCAACGTGTTTAACTAGAAAGGAACTTCACTGCAATATCCCCCTTTGCATATATATATATATATATATATATATATATATATATATATACTTGTTTGTGTTTTGTTTACTGGCATTTCTATGCCAATATTTGCTCTGGAAGATCCCCTCTCTTTCATAAATGTTTTTTTCCCCAATGCAACAGCAGTTACTTGCTTGTTTACCAGTTTTATTTTAGACGTGGGTATTAAACCAGCATCACTCTCTTGATAATTATTCGCCTCTGCCTCTCTTCCGCTCTCTCTTTCTCTCGTTCCAATTCTCCATGACAAAACTGCAAGGGTATTTCACATTTTCCACCTAATTGAGCAGATCTAAACACCCGGAAGCTAGCACACCCCTGTCATAGAGAGAGGCTGCCTATTTTTACTCCTCAGGGGAGACACATTTAAATATTGATGTGTTCCTGAGTTATAGTCAAAATAGTCATAGAAAAATGTAAAAAAAAAAAAAAGGAAAGAAAGAAAGCAGATAGTCATCCTTAGGCCAATTTCCTCGTCTCTCTTTCATTGTAAATGTTTTCAAGGAAAGAAAGATAGAAAGTATTAGGGCTATCAATTAAATCTTTCAGTTGATTAATCACCTCTCTTTTAACTGACTGATTAAATTTAAATAAATTTGCACATTAACAAACCCTCAGAGGATCTTGAAGGATGGGTGTTGTTTCTCAACATACAGCTTGATATATAAAAACTACCTCTAAGTGTTACAAACAGATGCTATGGTTTGCACAAAGCTGGGGTTCTGGAGGCCAGGCTATTTCTTGGTTTCTGCAGAACCACCAAGAAGAACTCCACGACTGAACAAATTCAAGCCCCATCAGTGTTTTGGGGGACTCAGATTCAAAGAAGCAGATTGCCATTGGTTGAAAGTAAGCACCATCAACTACAAGTCAACTCAAATCTGAAGCCCGAGAAATCACCCATTTTAAGGCTTGGGAAACTGCAAGCATTGGTGAGATATACCGGTAGGTGCAAATCCAGCACAAGCTGGATTTCGAAGGGGCAGAGGAACCAGAGACCAAATTGCGAACATGCACTGGATTATGGAGAAAGCTAGAGAGTTCCAGAAAAACATCTACTTCTGCTTCATTGACTACGCAAAAGCATTTGACTGTGTCGACCACAGCAAACTATGGCAAGTTCTTAAAGAAATGGGAGTGCCTGATCACCTCATCCATCTCCTGAGAAATCTCTATGTGGGACAAGAAGCTACAGTTAGACACAACCTTGATGGCAGAAAGTGAGGAGGAATTAAAGAACCTTTTAATGAGGGTGAAAGAGGAGAGCGCAAAATATGGTCTGAAGCTCAACATCAAAAAAACTAAGATCATGGCCACTGGTCCCATCACCTCAGAAGGGGAAGAAATGGAGGCAGTGAGAGATTTTACTTTCTTGGGTTCCATGATCACTGCAGATGGTGACAGCAGTCATGAAATTAAAAGACGCCTGCTTCTTGGGAGGAAAGCAATGACAAACCTAGACAGCATCTTAAAAAGCAGAGACATCACCTTGCCGACAAAGGTCCGTATAGTTAAAGCTATGGTTTTCCCAGTAGTGATGTATGGAAGTGAGAGCTGGACCATAAAGAAGGCTGATCGCCGAAGAATTGATGCTTTTGAATTATGGTGCTGGAGGAGACTCTTGAGAGTCCCATGGACTGCAAGAAGATCAAACCTATCCATTCTTAAGGAAATCAGCCCTGAGTGCTCACTGGAAGGACAGATCCTGAAGCTGAGGCTCCAATACTTTGGCCACCTCATGAGAAGAGAAGACTCCCTGGAAAAGACCCTGATGTTGGGAAAGATTGAGGGCACAAGGAGAAGGGGACGACAGAGGACAAGATGGTTGGACAGTGTTCTCGAAGCTACCAACATGAGTCTGACCAAACTGCAGGAGGCAGTGGAAGACAGGAGTGCCTGGCGTGCTCTGGTCCATGGGGTCACGAAGAGTCGGACACGACTAAACGACTAAACAACAACAACAAAGGTTTTCCCAGTGGCTTGGCCATCTTTCAATAAGTCTTCTCCAATGGAGATCCACCCTGTCCACTTCCTTCCAAGAGGTTGGTAGACACCTCCTTGCTGAATCAAGAGAATGTTGCATCCTATATCGTCCAACACTTTGAAGCAGAAATTCATGACACCATCTTCCCATTTTTTATATATATTAAGCGCACCACAGCCATTTTGGTTGCTGTCATCTCATGCGATTTCATGCCACACATTGCCCAAAAAAGCACCTTTGCGGGGCACAGCACCCAAAAAGGTGAGTTTCAGGACACCACACAAGATTGCAGCCCAAAAAAACTGCTTTTTTCAGGAGGCAATTGTGCAAAATTGTGGCGACCAAAATGGCCGCAGTTCCCTCGCGATAAAAAAAATGAGATGTCCCATTTTTTTCGGGACACCTGCTGGGTATGGGAATCACATACCCTCCAACTTTTCTCTGATGAAAATAGGGACATCCTAAGGGGAAGTGGGACGCTCCAGAATCAAATCAGAAACCAGGACGGCTTCTCTAAATCGGGGACATCCCTGGCATCAGAACACTTTGTTTGTGGCTCATCTTACATCTGTCTCTGAAATATTCTTTTCCATCATGTGGTTACTGGTTGCTTTAAATAGATTCTGTGATCACCATTTGAGACTTTTCTTCATGTGCCTCCTCCACAAGGGGTCCAGAGGGCGGCAAAACGAGAACTCATTGTGGGATGCTCTCATCAGAGAGGCTCTCCTGGCGCCTTCATTATATATCTTTAAGTGCCAGGTGAAAACGTTTCTCTGTAACCCAGCCTTTGGCTGATTAACATTCTATGTCTAATAATAATAATAATAATAATAATAATAATAATAATAATAATAATAATTTATTTGTACCCGCCCATCTGGCTGGGTTTCCCCAGCCACTCTGGGCGGCTTCCAACAGAGATTAAAATACATGAAAATATCACACATTAAAAACTTCCCTGAACAGGGCTGCCTTCAGATGTCTTCTGAATGTAAGGTAGTTGTTTATCTCTTTGACATGAGATGGGAGGGCGTTCCACAGGGCGGGTGCCACTACCGAGAAGGCCCTCTGCCTGGTTCCCTGTAACCTCACTTCTCGCAGGGAGGGAACCGCCAGAAGGCCCTCGGAGCTGGACCTCAGTGTCCGGGCTGAATGATGGGGGTGGAGACGCTCCTTCAGGTATACAGGACTGAGGCCGTTTAGGGCTTTAAAGGTCAGCACCAACACTTTGAATTGTGCTCGGAAACGTACTGGGAGCCAATGTAGGTATTTCAAGACTGGTGTTATATGGTCTCAGCGGCCGCACCCAGTCACCAGTGTAGCTGCCGCATTCTCGATTAGTTGTAATTTCTGGGTCACCTTCACAGGTAGCCCCACATAGAGTGCATTGCAGTAGTCCAAGCAGGAGATAACTAGAGCATGTACCACTCTGGCGAGACAGTCCGTGGGCAGGGAGGGTCTCATCCTGCGTACCAGATGGAGCTGATAAACAGCTGCCCTGGACACAGAATTGACCTGCGCCTCCATGGACAGCTGTGAGTCCAAAATGACTCCCCAGGCTGTTCACCTGGTCCTTCAGGGGCACAGTTGCCCCATTCAGGACCAGGGAGTCCCTTTAAGTGTGTTTGTGGGAGAGGGTTTATTGGTTTCTTTTCGTTCCTATTCTGGTTTCTATTATGTATTTTGGGTTCTCATTTCGCTCATTAATGCCGTAAACCGCCCTGAGATCTTCAGGTGAAGGGTGGTATATAAATTTAATTAATAAAATAAAATAAAATAGATAAGTATTCCTCATCACTAAAAAAAAAAGCTTGGAAGGAAGAAAACAGCAACAAATAAGCCAGCCAAATTGCTCCCAAGTTGTTCTCAAAAGTGCATCTGAGCAAATTGTGCTGCTGTTGCCAGGTTGTGTTTGCGTCGTTGCCGTCATTCCTCCCGCCTTACCCTGTTGGAGCTGATTCTTAGTCGCAAACCGCTTCCGCTCCCTGCCAGGACTGTCACTGAGTGTTTACTCCGGTTCCACGCTGAAAATGGGACGCCAGCCAGACGGGTTAACGGAGGTGGGCAAACGCTGGAACAACTCATTTACCGCCTTGTGCTGAGTGTCATAAATTTATTAGCAAGGAGGCCGAGCTGACACCTCGGTGACAGGATATAATTCCTTTACCCAAAAGCCTTAACAGCCCTTGACACAAAAAATTAAGCTAAATTACATTATTTTAAAGGAGCAGATGGGGAATGCTAAACGTTTACCCAGAGAAACGGAGAAGCTACCTCGACACAGTCCATTACGACTGCTAAGGAACAAGAGACTGACATCTAATGCCTTCCATTAGAGACTCCCGGGGAGAAGTCCCAGGTAAGAAGATTCACCTAGGAGCTGTTGTAAAAACTGTATAAGAGCTCGGCCATGGGTTGGGCAAAAGCATTGTCACACCCCAAGCTGAAACTAGTTGTCTGATTGACCTGTGTGTCTGTACTGTGCTAGAACAGGGGTGCAGATATTATTATTATTATTATTATTATCATTATTATTATCATTATTATTATTATTATCATTATTATTATTATTATTCCCCACCTTTTTCCCTGACAGGGATTCAAGGTGTCTTACAGATAAAATAAATCAAAAAATCTGAAGAAGTGTGCATGCACATGAAAGCTCATACCAAGAACAAACTTAGTTGGTCTCTAAGGTGCTACTGGAAGGATTTTTTGATTTTTAGAGAAAATAAAGGTAAAGGTAAAGGTACTTTGGCCACCTCATGAGAAGAGAAGACTCCCTGGAAAAGACCCTGATGTTGGGAAAGATGGAGGGCACAAGGAGAAGGGGACGACAGAGGACGAGATGGTTGGACAGTGTTCTCGAAGCTACCAACATGAGTTTGACCAAACTGCGGGAGGCAGTGGAAGACAGGAGTGCCTGGCGTGCTCTGGTCCATGGGGTCACAAAGAGTCGGACACGACTAAACAACAACAAAAAGGTACCCGACTGTTAGGTCCAGTTGCGGATGACTCTGGGGTTGCGGTGCTCATCTCGCTCTATAGGCCGAGGGAGCTGGCGTTTGTCCGCAGACAGCTTCTGGGTCATGTGGCCAGCATGACTAAGCCGCTTCTGGCGAACCAGAGCAGCGCACAGAAATGCTGTTTACCTTCCCTCCAGAGTGGTACCTATTTATCTACTTGCACTTTGACATGCTTTTGAACTGCTAGGAGCTGGGACTGAGCAACGGGAGCTCACCCTGTCGCGAGGATTCGAACCACCGACCTTCCGATCGGCAAGCCTTAGCCTCAATGGTTTAGACCCCAGCACCACCCGCGTCCCTCACAGATAAAATAGGAACAGATAAAAATAGAGGGCAGGGGAGACAAGCATTCAAAAACAATTATACATTAATTAAAAGCACATGTACATAGAAAAGATCTATTAAGAAACATACAGATAATTACAATAAAAACTCCTTGGCACCAGCTCCACTGAGCATGCCTGTGAGGGTTGTGGGACTGAGAGAAGGGCCTCCCCTGAAGATCTCAAAACTTGAGCAGGTTTGTATGAGGGAATGTCTTCATATACCATCCTATTCCACCTAGTGTTGTATCTTGGGGCTCCAGCACCCATCAGCCCCAACCAGCATGGCCAACAGCCAAGGTTGATGGGAGCTGTAGTCCAAAGATTTCTGCAGTGCTATCTCTGTCCTACAGTGTCCTGGACAGGGGTAGCAATGCTTCCGAATACCAGTTGCTGGAAACCACAGGATGGGAGAGCACTCTTGTTCACCATGAGAACAGGATGCTGGACTAGATGGACGACTGGCCTGATCCAGCAGGGTCTTCCTATGTTCTCTATTCAGGCAAGCAAGATGCATTATCAAAGTTCAAGGGCATATCTTGGGAAAACACTCAAGGTATGAGACAGGTGTTGGCGAAAAGCAATTACGTTTCCTTCTCTTGAGCTTTTAGTTAATGCATGTGTTACTTTAAAGCACATGAGGGCATTGTTTGTCTAGTGATCTAACCGCCTCTTGCTCTCTGTGTAAGCTCTGTCCTTAAAACCTGATACTTTTTTTTTTTGCTGCCTCCCAACTTATTGAAACAATGTCTGCCATTTCTCTCTTTCATTTCTAATGATCCTGTAAATATAAATATAAATGTAAAAATAAATTGGCTCCTGCATGAATAAAGCCTCGGAACTCCAGAAACTGTAAGTGATTGTTTCAGTCTGACTCAGCTGAGCTGCAAGCTCTCCTAACATCAGGGGCAGTGAAAGATGTGCTATGGCAGGGTCCTAGGGTGTGATAGAGACACCTGGAGGCCTGCCCTTAGACTAACTCTCTGGTGCTGATTCCTGGCTGGTCCCAGGGCATCTGTTTCAAAACCCAGCCCTCATCAACCCCTAACCTCTGGCCTTTGGCAGAAGGCATGAACACAGCTTCGCCCACTCCCCTTTTCCTTCCAAAAACTCAGCGAGCGTGGTTTGAAGGTGAGAACAAGACTGAATGTGGCTGAAAGTGATACTGTTTTACCGACAGGGTTGTTTTTTGTTTTTTAAGGCACCAACAGATGGTAATCTACAAAGAAATAAAACCAAAAGGGAAAGAAAACTCACATTAGCAATCAAACCAAGGCATTGGAAAAAACTAACACACACAGAGAGAGAGAGTTGTAAAAGCAGGGAAGAGAGAAGCTGATGGCCTAATTAATGAGAAGAGAAAACTCAAAATAATGGCAAAGGAAGGGAGGAAAATGTTCGTAGCTAGCAATAAAGTTCCCATCCCAAAATTGTAGCGAAGGTTGGAAATGGGAACTTAACTATGATCTGCTATGATACTGTTCAAGCAGATCTAAGAGAAGAGCTAGGGAAGAAAGTATTCTTTTTTAACAGAAGCAGCCGAAATTTTTAAATATTTTTCACCTGCTTACACACACACACACACACAGAGAGAGAGAGAGAGAGAGAGAGAGAGAGAGAGAGAGAGAGAGAGTTTTGTGTATCCTGCAGGGAAAGAGGTTTGGGAAGCATTTACATTGTTGAAAGACAGAAAGAGAAGTAGATCTAGCACCTTAGAGCAGGGGCGGCAGTGCGGAGGAGGCACCCCCTGGGGGCGGGGCGTCCTGACGTTGTGTCACGACGCAACGTCAGGACTGAGTGCGCACGCTCAAAATGTCGCGCGTGCGCACTCCGTTGGCTGGACTCCCGCCGCTGCTGCCGCTTCCGCAGCGACGTTGCGAGCCCTCTGAGTGAAAAGGCGGCTTGTGGGGCTGCCGCGTGATCGGCAGCTGCCCACAAGCCGCCTTTTCACCCGGCAGGCTCGCAACGTCGCCGCGGAAGCGGCAGCGCCGGCCCAGACGGAGTGCGCGTGCACAAAATGTCGCGCATGCGCACTTGCATCTGGCCCGGCGCTGCTGCTTCCGCGGTGGCTCGTGCAGCAGGGGCGGGGCAGCCCCATAGCGGTGCCGGCAGGCAGGCCCCGCACGAGCCGTGGGGAGGAGCGGCCTCGCTCCGCAGCTTGCTCGGGGACCGCCGGCGGGGTGGGGCGGCCGAAGTGTGCATGCACACTTCTTCAGATACACTGAAACAGAAGTCACCAGACCCTTATATATAGTGAGAGGGTGGGGAGGGGTATTACTCAGAAGGGTGGTGGGAATGGGTGATAGGTGTGGAAAACCTGTTGGCGACTGTTAACGACTGCAATTGGTCTTACAGGGAAAAGCAAGGGGTGAGATGGCTAAAATAGCTTTGTCATGTATAATGAGATAAGAATCCAATGTCTTTGTTCAGACCAGGTCTCTCCGTGGTTTTAAGTTTGGTAATGAGTTGCAATTCAGCAACTTCTCTTTCCAGTCTATTTCTGAAATTCCTTTGTAGTAAGACAGCTACAAAATCCCTGTTTTGCATCCAGAAGGACCTGGGTTCAATCCTTGGCCTTTCCAGCCAAGAAAGACCAAAAGCAGCAGCCGGTGAGAGCAGCTTTGTGGGCAAATCGCCAGCTTCCTAGTTGTAGTAAGACAGCTACAAAATCCCTGTTTTGCATCCAGAAGGACCTGGGTTCAATCCTTGGCCTTTCCAGCCAAGAAAGACCAAAAGCAGCAGCCGGTGAGAGCAGCTTTGTGGGCAAATCGCCAGCTTCCTAGTTGGCTTAAAGAGAGCCAAAGGTATTCTCAGGCTTCCCCGATCGGCCGGTCCCATCCCCTGAATAATTTTAGCTGCTCTTTTCTGTCCCTTTCCCAGCTCTCGGATATCAACCCAGAACTGTTTGTGGCGTTCTAAATGTAGCTGCACCATCGATTTCCAGAAGGGAGGAAGTGTGTTGCTACCACCACTATATATAACCCAGAGAAGAGCTTTCTGACAAAGAAGCATGATGATCGTCTTCCAAAGCAACTACTCTATTCCGAACTTGAAAATGGAAAGCATAATGCTGGTGGTCAACAAAAGAGGTTTAAAGACTGTCTCAAGGCAAATCTAAAAAAATGTAGTATAAACACTGACAACTGGGAAACACTGGCCTGCGAGCGCTCCAGTTGGAGAACAGCCTTTACCAAAGGTGTCATGGGCTTTGAAGACACTCGAACTCAGGACGCAAGGGAGAAACATGCTAAGAGGAAGGCACGCTTGGCAAATCCACACCGTGATCAACTCCCGCCTGGAAACCAATGTCCCCACTGTGGAAGGACGTGTGGATCCAGAATTGGCCTCCACAGTCACTTACGGACTCATTGTTAAAACCGTGTTTATGGAAGACAATCTTACTCGGCTACGAGTGATCGCCAAAGAGGAAGTCATAGAGTTGGTGGGGACCCTGGGTGTCATCTAGTCCAGCCCACCTGCAATGCAAGAATATGCAGGCACCAAATACACGGGGGACCAAACCTGCAGCCTTGCCATTATCAGCACCAGTTGAGCTATCAAGTTTAAAGTTTGGGGCAAACTTAGAAGTCTGTTTGCTTAGAGAGCAGCTTTCAACAATGGTGGGGGGGGAACACAACCTTCCAGATGTTTTGGACTACATCTCCCATCAGCCCCGCTGCTGGTCGAGGCTCCTGGGAGTTGTTGTCCAAAACAGGACTTCTTGACTCAGTACTGTTAAATGATAGAACTCAGTCAATCAAACCTTTATCGTGCTAGCCAATGGTATGACAACATCCATAACTTCAACAGGTAAAGGTGAAGGTAGAGAACCTCTGGATGGTTAAGTCCAGTGAAAGGTGACTATGGGGTGCGGCGCTCATCTCGCTTTTCAGGCTGAGGGAGCCGGCGTTTGTCCACAGACAGCTTTCTGGGTCATATGGCCCGCATGACGAAACCGCTTCTGGCGCAACGGGACACCGTGATGGGAACCAGAGCACACAGAAATGCTGTTTACCTTCCCGCCGCAGCGGTACCTATTTATCTACTTGCACTTTGACATGCTTTCTGTGGGAATGTTTTGGGATGCAGGAGAGGATATATTGTTTAAGATGTCCTATTTCAACTTGTGTTTACAAGTCCCAGAAATTAGCAGAGTTCTCATTCCCCTTTTTATCACACACGCAGCAGATGTCCTGTTATTTTTCCCATTAATCCCTCTAAAATAAGACATTACAGAGTCTTCTATAAAAGCATAAAGAGTTTACTCACCAAAAATCATCTGTTCACAATTGGATCCCAGACGGCAGACTTAAACTTAGTAAAAGTTACATTTACTCAGGAGACTGTTCCATAAGGAAAACAGTTCCTTTGTGGTCTCTTGGCTGGAAGCCAAGAGAGCATCTTAGCAGTCTCACTTCTTTGAGAGTGTGGTCCAAAAGAGGAAGATGGAGTCTCGCCCCTGTGGTTTTGTGTTAACCTGCCCAGGTGAGACCACACCCATCTCCAGTTACACAGAGGAAGTCCATCCCAGCCCAGGGGAAACAGCGAGTTCCGACTGGCTGGCCTAGAGTTCCCTTTCTATGTCCACTCTAGCAATGTTGTGTTTGACTGCTCCTGCGTTTTACATCCCACACTTTTGAACTGCTAAAATAAAATTTAAAAATTCCTTCCAGTAGCACCTTAGAGACCAACTAAGTTTGTTCTTGGTATGAGCTTTCGTGTGCATGCACACTTCTTCAGATACACTGAAACAGAAGTCACCAGACCCTTATATATAGTGAGGGAGTGGGGAGGGGTATTACTCAGAAGGGTGGTGGGAATGGGGATTGGCTGATAGGTGTGGAAAACCTGTTGACGACTGTTAACGACTGCAATTGGTCTTACAGGAAAAGGCAAGGGGCGAGATGGCTAATGAGATAAGAATCCAATGTCTTTGTTCAGACCAGGTTTCTCCATGGTTTTAAGTTTGGTGATTAGTTGCAATTCAGCCACTTCTCTTTCCAGTCTATTTCTGAAATTCCTTTGTATTAAGACAGCTACTTTGAGATCTTTTATAGCAGTGTTTTTCAACCTTTTTTGGGCAAAGGCACACTTGTTTCATGAAAAAAATCACGAGGCACACCACCATTAGAAAATGTTAAAAAATTTAACTCTGTGCCTATATTGACTATATATAAAGTAATTTTCCCACGGCACACCAGGCAACATCTCGCGGCACACTAGTGTGCCGCGGAACAGTGGTTGAAAAACACTGTTTTATAGAATGTCCTGGGAGATTGAAGTGTTCTCCTACTGGTTTCTCTGTCTTGTGATTCCTGATATCAGATTTATGTCCATTTCGAACTGCTAGGTTGGCAGGAGCTGGGACACAGCAATAGGCTCTCACCCCATCATGGGGATTCGAACCACCGACCTTCCGATTGGCAAGCCCAGGAGGCTCAGTGGTTTAGACCACATTGCCACCCGCATTGACAGGCGCTAAATAGACAATAAAACCACAATCAGAACCAACAGAATTTCCAAGGATACATAAATGGAGTGTGCAAGTTGCAGCTCAAAGTCCCATTGCCTTGGATGGCTTTAAAAGAGTATTGAGCAAATCTATGACTACATGCCCTCCAACATTTCTCCAATGAAAACAGGGATGTCCTCCTCCATTATTATTATTATTATTATTATTATTATTATATAATGCCCATCCGAGGGCCTTCTGGTAGTTCCCTCCCTGTGAGAAGCGAAGTTACAGGGAACCAGGCAGAGGGCCTTCTCGGTGGTGGTGCCCGCCCTGTGGAACGCCATCCCGCCAGGTGCCAAGGAAATAAACAACTGTCTGACTTTTAGAAGACATCTGAAAGCAACCCTGTTTAGGGAAGTTTTAATGTTTGATGTTTCATTCTGTTTTTAAGAGCCAGTGTGGAGTAGTGGTTAAGAGCGGTAGACTCGTAATCTGGTGAACCGGTTCGCTTCCCCGCTCCTCCACATGCAGCTGCTGGGTGACCTTGGGCTAGTCACACTTCTCTGAAGTCTCTCAGCCCCACTCACCTCACAGAGTGTTTGTTGTGGGGGAGGAAGGGAAAGGAGACTGTTAGCCGCTTTGAGACTCCTTCGGGTAGTGATAAAGCGGGATATCAAATTCAAATTCCTCCTCTTCTTAATCTGTTGGGAGCCACCCAGAGTGGCTGGGGGAAACACAGCTGGATTGGGTATTATTATTATTATTATTATTTGTTTTACGGAAATTATGGGGGGGGGGTCACCTAAGCAAAGTCTCCTCCTGAGTAAACTCATTTGGGGTATGGAGTGATGCCCTTAAGGGGACCCATCTCTCTGCCATGATCCAGTAGGCGAGAGACCACGTACACAGGGAAATGCCTCAGCAGGTAATCTCTGGGTGCTTCAGGCTAATATCCCTCAACCAGAATCCCATTGTTCTCTCCCAGATAAGTGCTCAAGGTATCCTTGCCAATACTTAACACCCATTCACACTTCTCAGGGCTATCTCCCTGATATTGCTCTGTTTCCCCCATATGCTAATCTTGTCTTTCCTGTTTTTCCTATATGTAAATCATGTATAACCCTTCCCTTTTGTGAGGTAGTGATGATGTAGTGATGATGTTTCCAAACTGTATTCTGGGATATGATAGGAGTTTTAAAAGTTCTTGTAACACTGTTCTGGGTGTGCAGTTTGACTGTAACCTATTGCGCAATAAACCCTGTCTTGTCCTTGCTCCAGTGGCTGGACTTCTTTTATTTAACTCCGCAGAAACCAGTGGGCCTATCCCTAAGGGCCAGGTGGCTGGGCAGTTCCACACCTGGGATTTTTTCCGTAACATTATTATTATTATTATTATTATTATTATTATTATTATTATGTTGTCCATTATTATTATTATTATTATTATTATTATTATTATTATTATTAGGTTGGCAGGGGATTGGACTGGATGGCCCTTGAGGTCTCTTCCAACTCTATGATTCTAACAGGCTGTTGGACTAGATGGGCCATTGGCCTGATCCAGCAGGCTCGTCATATTTATGATCTGAAGGCTGTTATTCTTCCTATATTGTACCTGTCGAGAGGAAGAACTTTAATGTAACCATCTTACGGATTGGCAAAGCTGCCTGAGCCTTTTCAGGGTTGAGGAGGACATCCCTTTTAACGGAACAAGCTAGCACAAAATACAAACCTGGGAGGTCAAACGTAGTGGGGATTTCTTTTTTTGCTCCTGCGCTTTGAAGATATTGTTTCTGGGGTCAGAGTGGCAATAGGAATTCAGTGTCCATGAAGTGCTCCGTCTCTTCCGAAAGAGCATTTGACAAGGTTTGACTCTCGGAGATAAATGCCTGGGAGTGAAGAGGCTGGGGAACAGGTGGAGAGCAGCGAGGGCGCCTGGGGTTTAAGCTGAGATAATACCAACATCTGCTGGGTTAAAGACACCTTTCAGAGCTGGAGAATGAGCTCGGAGCGAAAAGAACACAGAGAGACACACAGAGAGAGAATAATTAAAGAACTGGTTGCAAGGGGGGGCGAAATGTGGAAAATGGCGATATTTGCAAGCTGTTAGTCAGGAGAACACTTAACAGGGAGGTTTTAAAGAGCTGCTGAGCTCCTAGTGCGTTTTTTAAACAAAATTAAATCAAATGCTTCTGAGCACTGACCCTTTGGGTGACTATAACGGTCCCTCTCAACCGTCTTTCTTAAGCTCATCTGATCTGGAAAATCAGCAGCGTCAGCAAGCATTTCCCCTCTTTCATTAAAGCCTAGCTTTGCTTTTTTTAAAAAAAAATGCTTTGAGGCTTCATTTTCCAATGCTCATAAAAGGAATGGAGCAGGTTCTGCAAAGGTTCTGCCGGAGTTTCAGGTAGTGTTCTGCAAATTTTGGTTCCCAGATGTGGTTGGTCTGCCTCTCAAATAATGGAATCAAGGAATTGTAGAGCAGGAAATGACCCCAAAGGTCATCTGGCCCAACCCCGTGCAACGACCGAGGAATCCCTGAGAGATGCCATACAGCCTCTGTTTAAAAACCTCCGATGACATAGAGTCCACCAACATCCGAAATAATCCGTTCCACCGTCAAACATCTCCCTGATGTTTAGTCAGAAACTCCTTCCTTGTCATTTGAATCTGTTGGTTCAGGTCCTTCCCTCTGGAGCAGCAGAAAGCAAGCTTGCTCCACCTTCCATGTGACATTGTGACAGCCCTTCAGATTTTTGAAGATAGTGAGAACTGGACCATAAAGAAGGCTGATCGCTGGAAAAATTGATGCTTTTGAATTATGGTGCTGGAGGAGACTCTTGAGAGTCCCATGGACTGCAAGAAGATCAAACTTATCCATTCTGAAGGAAATCAGCCCTGAGTGCTCACTGGAAGGACAGATCCTGAAGCTGAGGCTCCAATACTTTGGCCACCTCATGAGAAGAGAAGACTCCCTGGAAAAGACCCTGATGTTGGGAAAGATGGAGGGCACAAGGAGAAGGGGACGACAGAGGACGAGATGGTTGGACAGTGTTCTCGAAGCGACTAGCATGAGTTTGGCCAAACTGCGGGAGGCAGTGGAAGACAGGAGTGCCTGGCGTGCTCTGGTCCATGGGGTCACGAAGAGCCGGAAACGACTAAACAACTAAACAACAACATCATATCACATCTCTGTCATCTCTTCTGATGGTTAAACATACCCAGCTCCCTCAACTGTTCCTCTGAGGTCATGATGATTGACATGGCTAATCTCCTACTTGATAAATCCAGACGTTTCTCAAGTCTAGCATTTGGGTAGAGCTGGTGGCACTTGCTAGCAGCAACCAGTGAGGAGATCTGAAAGGGGATCTTCTCTTTGGATCCCTCCTTCCACATGTAGCAAGGACACTCCCAATGAGCAATTAGTTGTGGGTGGGCTTGGTCTTCGGTGAGAAACTGGAGGGCCTATGGGGACGAGGAATCGAGTTTACCAGGCTTCCAAGTGAGAGGTGAGAAGCCATTGTGGAGCTGTGCCTACGGTGAGACTAGAACTCATGGACCTCCAATGAAGCTGAATGCTGGAAGATGCAGGACAGATAAAGGGAACAAGCAATGTCATAGTTAAACCGCGGAACTCCCTGCCACAGGAGGCAGGGATGGCCAACAACCTGGATGGTTTTGAAAGAGAATTAGACAAATTCATGGAGGAGGGGGCGATTGATGGCTACTAGACATGATGACTGTCCTCTGCCTCCAATATATAATGCTTCAGGATACATGTTGCTGGAAAGCCCAAGAGGGGAGAGTTGCTCTTCTGCTCAGATCCTGCTTGCGGGCATCTGGTTGGCTACTGTGAGAACAGGATGATGGGCCATTGGCCTGATCCAGCAGAGCTCTTCTGTTCTTACGAGAGCATGAATGCAGCTCATAGAATCACAGAATCATAGAATCGTAGAGTTGGAAGGAACCCTGAGGGACATCTGGTCCAACCCCCTGCAAGAATCTCAGCTGAAGCATCCATGACGAATGGGCCCTCCAATCTCTGCTTAAAAACCCCCAAGGAAGGAGAGTCCACCACCTCCCGAGGGAGACTGTTAATGCTGTTAATTGCAGGCTCAGGTTGTATATATGTGCACACAAACTTCGGAGGAAGACCGTTCCACTATCGAACAGCTCTTCCTCTCAGAAAGTTCTTCCTGATGTTGAGTCGGAGTCTCCTCCCTTGTACCGTATTTTGCGCTCCATAAGACGCACCTTTTTCCTCCTAAAAAGTAAGGGGAAATATCTGTGCGTCTTATGGAGCGAATGGTGGTCCCTGGAGCTGAATTGCCCAGGGGCCAAAAGAGGATCATGCTTTTTATTTTACAAAGAGAAAAGGGGGTGTTGAAAGGACCCCGCTCAGCAGCTGATCAGCAAGAGATCGGGAGAGAGATAAGAGTCCCGGCTCCCTTTCAGCCCCGCCCTCCATTGTTGAATGTGCTGCAGAGGGAGGTTGTTTGTTTCCCCAGCGACATGTGACTGGCTGATTAGATTATCTGTCTGGAAACTGTAGAAAAGGCTCCCTTTCCTTTAGAAGCTGCAGAAATGTGAGTTGAACCCCATAAAAACGGGGCTTTTCCTCTTTGCTTTTCCCCCTTTGCAAAAGGAGCTTTGCTTTTCCCCCTTTGCAAAAAAGCTGCAAAATCTTTAGCTGATCCTCAAAAAACCAGGGCTTTTCCCTTTGCAAAAAAGCTGCAAAACTTTTAGCTGATCCTCAAAAAAAAACAGGGCTTTTCCCTTTGCAAAAAAAGCTGCAAAACTTTTAGCTGATCCTCCAAAAAAACCAGGGCTTTTAGAGGAGGAAAACCAGACAAAATATTTTTTATCTTGTTTCCTCCTCTAAAAACGAGGTGCACCCTATGATCCAGTGTGCCCTATGGAGCGAAAAATACGGTAACTTGAAGGCATTGGTTTGAGTCCTACCCTCCAGAGCAGGAGAAAACAAGCATGATCCCTCTTCTATGAGAGAGCCCTTGAGATATTTGAGGATCTAGGGAGCACCAATCTAGTATGATCAGCAGACATTTTGTCCTTTTTGCTGTTTTATATCATTTTTGATGGATTGATAGGATTTGCTGTGCTTTTGCTGTTTAATTCTTTTGTACCGATCCGTTGTTGTTCATTGCTTCAGGAGGGCATCTGGGCCAAGCAACGTTATATAAACAAACCACCCCAGAACAATGTTCACGATGCGATATCTGCAGTGCCAGCATTTTGACATTCCTGCTCCGTACAGTTCAAACCTGATGTACCTCTGCCATTGTGTCAGTGAGGTTGCTGTCAACAGCCCACCCCCCGAATGAATTTGCTGCCGGCCGAAAGCAGGCATGGACCATCCATCATGGCAGGTGCTGGAGGGGGCGACATATGCCACCGATTACTGACAACGAGGAAACCGCAGAGGGAGGTGGAGCAATCTAAGAGGGACCCAAGGCCCACAGATGCAAATATTTTAAAAAAAACCCTAATATAATGCAATCAATGCATTTTAATTAAAGCAGTTATTAAAATGAGGCATGATGAGGTTGCTGAAGTGAGCTGCTATGGAAGAGAAGGAGATGGTACAGAAGAAGAAGAAGAAGAAGAAGAAGAAGAAGAAGAAGAAGAAGAAGAAGAAGAAGAAGAAGAAGAAGAAGAAGAAGAGGAGGAGGAGGAGGAGGAGGAGGAGGAGGAGGAGTTTGGATTTGATATCCCGCTTTATCACTACCCGAAGGAGTCTCAAAGCGGCTAACATTCTCCTTTCCCTTCCTCCCCCACAACAAACACTCTGTGAGGTGAGTGGGGCTGAGAAGCTTCAAAGAAGTGTGACTAGCCCAGCAGTTGCATGTGGAGGAGCGGAGACGCGAACCAGGTTCACCAGATTACAAGTCTGCCGCTCTTAACCACTACACCGCACTGAAGAGGTCAGGAACAACGGGGTCGAGGTCAAGTTTTCAGGGGCCTCACAATGGGACTGTGACACTCTGGTGTGGAACATAAGAACTGGCTGGACCAAGCCAAGTGGCCATCTGGCCTGGCTTCCCGTTCTCACAGCAGCCTGTGGGAAACCAGTGGAACCCGGTCACATTAGTGTTCCCCCTTCCTGTGGTTTCCAGCAACTGGTATTCAGAAGCATTGCTGCCCCCAACTGGGGACAGCCGTGTTGGTCTGCCATAGTCAAAACAAAATATAAAATCAAAAAATCAAAAAATCCTTCCAGTAGCACCTTAGAGACCAACTAAGTTTGTTCTTGGTATGAGCTTTCGTGTGCATGCACACTTCTTCAGATACCAAGAACAAACTTAGTGGTCTCTAAGGTGCTTTTTGTTGTTCAGTCATTCAGTCGTGTCCGACTCTTTGTGACCCATGGACCAGAGCACGCCAGGCACCCCTATCCTCCACTGCCTCCCGCAGTTTGGCCAGACTCATGCCAGTCGCTTCGATGATAAGGTGCTACTGGAAGGATTTTTTTATTTTTGAGTTTATATTTTGTCCCAACTGGGGAGGCAGTGGCCTGATCCAGTAGGCTCTTAGAATGATAGAATTGTAGAGTTGGGAGGGAGCTCAGGGGTAATTTAGTCCAACCGCCTACAATGCAGGAACCTCAGCTAATGAACTTATGTTCTCAAATGAAGAAATAAATGGGTCATTGGGGCTACCGGTTTGCGTCCATTTGTCTTGGGAGGCGATGGAGGAGTGCACGATTGGGAATAAGTCTTTTTTTTCTTTCTTATTTATTGCAAAACATTTTACATAAAACATAAAAAACAGCACAAACAAACCATTACCATACCCACATAACAACTAGAAACTAACAAAGAACATATCATTTAACATCGCACACACTTTCGAATTGCGATTCGCCTCATTGTAGTTTTTACACATTATTGGTCTATACCCACTTCCTTGTCCGTCCATCCCCCCACCGCCACCCCCGTTACACATCAAGAGAAATATTTGCTTTTATAATTTCCTTGTTATTCAAGAGCTTTACATTTTCACAGTACTTTTTAAGGAGCTTTACATTGTCACAGTACTTTTTAAGATATTCTTTAAATATTGTCGAATCTTTACTCACTTTCTGGTTTGAGTTTCCTCTTATTCTCCCAGTCATTTTCGCAAGTTCTAAATATTCCATCATCTTCGCTTGCCAGTCAATTTTTGTGGGGATTGAGTCACTTTTCCGTTTTTTTGCTATTAAAATTCTAGCCGCTGTGGTTGTGTACATAAGAAAGGTTCTAAAGTTGTTGTGTTTTGTTTGTATTTCAATGGGCATAATGACTAACAGATTCGCTTCGGGAGGGGGGGGTTGAAAGGAGAATTTAAATACCTTTTGGAGTTTGTTATATATTATGTCCCAGAATTCTCGTACCTTCACACAGATGAAGTCAAGCAGTTGGAAGGTTACAGCGCCTGCCGTGGCTGTAGAGACCGATACGAGAGAGACATGTTTTGTTGCAGCTGGGGCAGATGAAGGCTTCCAGTTTTGCTGTTTGCAGATGCACCGAGATGTTTCTTCTCTCTGCATTCCTCTTAACAGTCATTCCTCCTCTGGTCACTTCTATGGGTACAGGACCTGACTGTCTCCAGGCACTGCAGTCGTCAGCAAGGGATTCCCACATGGCAGGGTTCGTGTTGCCAGCTTTCATGTCTCACTCATCTTTGCAACACAGAGTTGGTCTGCCAATGGGCCTCGTACTAGAAGCCAGCTCCCTGCAGAACACATCCTTGGGAATCTCCCATCTTCCATTCTGTGGACATGACCAAGCCGGTGTAAATGTCGCTAAGGCAGGAGTGAGAACATGCTGGGAAGGTGGGCTTGGGAGAGCTCGTCTTTGTTCGAGACTGTGTCCTGCTGTGTGATGCCTGTTATGTATTGAAGTTCTCACCCTAGGCCACTAGGGGTGTGTGTATATAGTTCATTCTGCTGCAGTTTTCACTCAGGTCCGCATATGCAAATGAGGGATTGTAAAGTGACGTTCAGGGATTGGGTTAACTACAGAAAGTTGTTACTGTTGCTTTGTAGCTGAGTTCTATATAAGCAGGCTGCTGAGGCCTTCAGCTCACTTCTGTTCCAGCCTGAGAATAAACAAGAGCTGCTTGGAAATCACTGTGTCGTCTGCTGTGTCCACCCACAACTTAACAATGCCCAAAATATTTTTGACATGGTGCATGTGGAAGATGCTGAAGCATTGCTCCCATACCCTCCAACATTTCTCCGACGAAAATGGGGACACCCTATTCCAAATAATGATAATAATTTTATTACTTATACCCCGACCATCTGACATGGTGGCCTCAGCCTCTCAGGAGGCTTCCAACATATACAAAACACAATAAAACATTAAACAAAACTTCCCAAACCGGGGTGTCTTCAGAAGTCTTCTGAAGGTTGTATAGTTATTTATCTCCTTGGCTGGTGGGTCACATAACTTCACACCATCCAACAATTCTCCGATGAAAATAGGGACGTCCTAAGGGAAAGTGAGACATTCCAGGATGAAATCAGAAACTGGGACGGCTTCTGTAGACCTGTGATTGTCCCTGGAAAATAGGGACACTTGGAGGACCTGGTGGGTTTGGAGTCACATAAAAGGTAAAGGTCCAGTCGTGTCCGACTCTGGGGTTGCGGCGCTCATCTTGCTCTATAGGCTGAGGGAGCCAGCGTTTGTCCGCAGACAGCTTCCGGGTCATGTGGCCAGCATGACTAAGCCGCTTCTGGCGAACCAGAGCAGCGCACGGAAACGCCATTTACCTTCCCGCCAGAGCGGTACCTATTTATCTACTTGCACTTTGACATGCTTTCGAACTGCTAGGTGGGCAGGAGCTGGGACCGAGCAACGGGAGCTCACCCCGTGGCAGGGATTCGAACCGCCGACCTTCTGATCAGCAAGCCCTAGGCTCTGTGGTTTAACCCACAGCGCCACCTGGGTCCCTTTGGAGTCACTTAGATCCCAATTAAAGTGAAACTGAGAGAGGCCTGCTACACTGCGCATCCAAGGTATTGTAGGTCTAAATGGTGAAAATTGTCACTCAAAAACACAGTGTTGGTGGAATGAGGAAGGCGATAGCTAATGATAGTCCCCATCCTTTGCATTCAGGTATAATGCCTATCCGGAGACCCTTGAGAGTCCCATGGACTGCAAGAAGATCAAACCTATCCATTCTGAAGGAAATCAGCCCTGAGTGCTCACTGGAAGGACAGATCCTGAAGCTGAGGCTCCAATACTTTGGCCACCTCATGAGAAGAGAAGACTCCCTGGAAAAGACCCTGATGTTGGGAAAGATGGAGGGCACAAGGAGAAGGGGATGACAGAGGATGAGATGGTTGGACAGTGTTCTCGAAGCTACCAACATGAGTCTGACCAAACTGTGGGAGGCAGTGGAAGACAGGAGTGCCTGGCGTGCTCTGATCCATGGGGTCACGAAGAGTCGGACACGACTAAACGACTAAACAACAACAAATAATGCCTATCATCTCCATGTAGGGATTGAAAAAACTTTTGTATGAACCCTGGAGAGTCAATTCTAGTCACTTTTGACAATACTGAGCAACATGAATTGATGGAGTACCTGTATACAAAGCAGCTTCCAATGTCCTTAAGATAAGGAGGCAGTAACCACTCAGCATTTTCTTTCATCTTGAGTTGAAGGGAAAATGCATTAGTAGAGTATCAAGAGGATCCCATCAGGTTTAGCACTGGTGGTCATTGCAGATCCTTATCCCTGAATTAGTTGTGATCTCGTATTCTAAGAAATAGACCCCTATACAATGTTGTGCTGGAGTCATCACCAAAAATAACTCAATTGTGTTTACAAACAGCCTTGACTGAATTGAGGTGTATCTGCCATTAGCATCAGATGAGGCAAGTCAAGCACTTCCCTGAAAGCCAGCAATGGGAATCGTAGAATTGTAGAGTTGGAAGGGAACCTGAGGGTCATCTAGACCAACCCCATGCAATGCAGGAATCTCAGCCAAAGCATCCATGGCAGATGACCATCCAAACTTCCAAGGAAGGAGAGTCCACCACCTTCCATCCCACTGTTGAACAGCTCTTAATGTCAGAAAGTTCTTCCTGATGTTTAGTTGGAATCTCCTTTCCTGTAATTTGAGTCCACTGGTTTGGGTCTTAGCCTCCGGAGCAGGAGAAAACAAGCTTGCTCCATCTTCCATGGGGAAGTCCTTGAGATAACCTGATCAAGTTTTCAGATGACACCAAATTAGGAGGGGTGGCTAATACCCCAGAGGACAGGATCACACTTCAAAATGACCTTAACAGATTAGAGAACTGGGCCAAAGCAAACAAGATGAATTTTAACAGGGAGAAATGTAAAGTACTACACTTGGGCAAAAAAAAAATGAAAGGCACAAATACAGGATGGGTGACACCTGGCTTGAGAGCAGTACATGTGAAAAGGATCTAGGAGTCTTGGTAGACCATAAACTTGACATGAGTCAACAGTGTGATGCAGCAGCTAAAAAAGCCAATGCAATTCTGGGCTGCATCAATAGGAGTATAGCATCTAGATCAAGGGAAGTAATAGTACCACTGTATTCCGCTCTGGTCAGACCTCACCTGGAATACTGTGTCCAGTTCTGGGCACCACAGTTCAAGAAGGATACTGACAAGCTGGAACGTGTCCAGAGGAGGGCAACCAAAATGGTCAAAGGCCTGGAAACGATGCCTTATGAGGAACGGCTTAGGGAGCTGGGTATGTTTAGCCTGGAGAAGAGAAGGTTAAGGGGTGATATGATAGCCATGTTCAAATATATAAAAGGATGTCATATAGAGGAGGGAGAAAGGTTGTTTTCTGCTGCTCCAGAGAAGCGGACACGGGGCAATGGATTCAAACTACAAGAAAGAAGATTCCACCTAAACATTAGGAAGAACTTCCTGACAGTAAGAGCTGTTCGACAGTGGAATTTGCTGCCAAGGAGTGTGGTGGAGTCTCCTTCTTTGGAGGTCTTTAAGCAGAGGCTTGACAGCCATCTGTCAGGAATGCTTTGATGGTGTTTCCTGCTTGGCAGGGGGTTGGACTGGATGGCCCTTGGGGTCTCTTCCAACTCTATGATTCTATGAGAGTCATCTAATGCAACCACCTGTGATACAGGGAAACTGAAGAAGACCTTCAACGCCAACCACAATTGGTCCACCAAGTCGAGTAGACATTGTTTTCCAAATTGCACTACTGCACAGAGAGTGGGTCTCGTACAAAGTCGTCCGCATGCTATAATATCTTTTGGTGGTTAACGGCACTGGCAGCAGCTCGTGAGTCTGCAGATTTATTTGCATCTTTATTGCTCTCAAGCGCTAGGGTGACGCTGTTGCTCTATTTTGACTAAATAGGCCAAGAAAGATGTTGTGTAGTTTTCCTTGAGCGAAGAGAGATTATGTCCAATTACATGTTCGGTGCCTTCCCCTTCCCCCCCCCCTTCCCCACACACATATATACATCTGGCATCTCGCCTTTCTCCCAAATTATAGAGCCGCCCTGCAAGTTATTCAAAAGAGACATTAAAACGCAAATGAATATCATTTGCGCGAAATGGAGGAGAACATTGCAACTCAAGTCAGATGATTATTATTATTTTGTCTAGACAGGTTGAGAAGGGAAGAGCTTAAAGGAATTCTCACTCGCGCTCCAATCAGCCCTGCGCCTGCTCAGGAGAAGGAGCTCGGTTTACAGGGGCGTAACCAGGATCAAAACTGAGGGGGGGGGCAAGCCATGGTCGTTCAGGTTCAAAAACAGCTTCAAAAAACAGAAAAACTCTCCCCCCCCAAACAGAAAGCCCCAAATGGCTGAAAAACTCAGTTTCCCAGGATCCTCAGTCCTCGCAAAGGAACTACTCACCATGCAAGGGAACTCAGTTTGCCAAGCTCCCTTGCAACGATGAATCCCGGCAACGATGAATTCGCCCCCTGACACTGCCCAAGTCTCAGCCTGCATCCCCATTTGACCAAGCAGGGTGCAGGCTAGGATCCGGTCTCTGATAGGCACGCCAGCTCTTTGTCGGCATGAGGGAGGGGGAAACAGCCGGCGCAACACACACACACACACACACACACACACACACAGTGGCCAACTGCCTCGGCAAGAGCGGAAGAGCTCAATTGTTATTGAGATTTTGGGAGGGGGAGAAAGACCAGTCTTGAGCTTTTTTCCCTTTTAGGCTGCTGATAACCATTTATTTTTATATATATTTTTGCTTCTGGGGGGGCAGCAGCCCCCCTGCCCCCCTGGGTACACCCATGCCAGTTTAGGGGGGGGTTGCAGAGAATTTTTTTGGGACAGGGGAAAAGGTTTTTGTACTGGCGACCACTTCGAGAGCATGACCTGGTGGGTGGATTTCATTCGGATTGAGCATATGCTAAGCAGAGCGAGATGATCTGTGCTGAAAAGGGAGTCTGTGGGTGCCTCTGGTGGATTATGGAACCGGAGGACAGATTGGGAGACAGGTGATGGAAAAGACTTCTGGAGATACGCTGCCAGTCAGAATATTGGCAATGCCAAGTTAGATGGAGAAATACTTGGACTTGGTATAAGGCAGATTCCCCTATTTGTTGTGTGTTCAAGGGAGAATGTCTTTAACGAAGAGGGGACAGCAGGAGAGCTACTCCCCAGTGAAGAAAGCGTGCAGTGTTTGGGACTTTTTAGTTTAAAGAAAAGGCAATAAAGAGGAAGACACGGTAGAAGTATTAAATAGTGGCGGACATGGTATCTGAAGAAGTGTGCATGCACACGAAAGCTCATACCAAGAACAAACTCAGTTGGTCTCTAAGGTGCTACTGGAAAGAATTTTTTTATTTTGTTTCGACTATGGCAGACCAACACGGCTACCTACCTGTAACTGGACATAGCACTATTAGTGCTATGTATAGCAGTATAGCATCTAGATCAAGGGAGGTAATAGTACCACTATATTCTGCTCTGGTCAGACCTCACCTGGAATACTGTGTCCAGTTCTGGGCACCACAGTTCAAGAAGGATACTGACAAGCTGGAACGTGTCCAGAAGAGGGCAACCAAAATGGTCCAAGGCCTGGAAACGATGCCTTATGAGGAACGGCTTAGGGAGCTGGGTATGTTTAGCCTGGAGAAGAGAAGGTTAAGGGGTGATATGATAGCCATGTTCAAATATATCAAAGGATGTCATCTAGAGGAGGGAGAAAGGTTGTTTTCTGCTGCTCCAGAGAAGCGGACACGGGGCAATGGATTCAAACTACAAGAAAGAAGATTCCACCTAAACATTAGGAAGAACTTCCTGACAGTGAGAGCTGTTCGGCAGTGGAATTTGCTGCCAAGGAGTGTGGTGGAGTCTCCTTCTTTGGAGGTCTTTAAGCGGAGGCTTGACAGCCATCTGTCAGGAATGCTTTGATGGTGTTTCCTGCTTGGCAGGGGGTTGGACTGGATGGCCCTTGTGGTCTCTTCCAACTCTATGATTCTATGATAGCAGACGACACAGTGATTCTCCAAGCAGCTCTGTTTATTCTCAGGCTGGAACAGAACTGAACTGAAGGGCTCAGCAGCCTGCTTATATAGAACTCAGCTACAAGCAACAGTAACAACTTTCTGTAGTTACCCAATCCCTGAACGTCACTTTTCAATCCCTCATTTGCATGTGCGGACCTGAGTGAGAACTGCAGCAGAATGAACTATATACACACACCCCTTAGTGGCCTAGGGCGAGAACTTCAATACATAACAAGAATGTTGGAAAATTACACTTGGCGTGGAGAAAGTCGATAGGGAAAAGGTCTTCCTCCCTCTCTCATAAGACACTCATGAAGCTGAATGCTGGGAGATGCAGGAGAGATTAAAGGAATGATTTTTGCACACACAGTGCATTGTTCAACTATGGAACTCCCTCCCCCAGGAGGCAGCGATGGTCGCTAACCTGGCTGCCTTTCAAAGAGGATTAGACAGATTCGGGGAGGAGAAGGCTAATTGATGGTTACTAGTGATGATGGCTGTGCTTTGTCTCCACAGCTGGAGGCATCAATGCTTCTGAATTTCCTTTGCTGGAAACCACAGGAGGGGAGAGGAGGGCTCTTGTGTTCAAAACCTGCTTGTTTCTTACAGGCATCTGGTTGGTCCCTGCGAGAACAGGGCGCTGGACTAAATGGGCCATGGGCCTGATCCAGCAGGCTGTTCTCATGAGAGCGCTGTTGCCTTCATGCCCTGCTTGCAAACATCTGGCAAGCTGATGTTGGAAAGAAGATGCTGGACTAAACGAACTGGTGTGAGACCCAGGCAGGTTTTCCTTCTGTTCTTGCAGGGGGAAAAACGACCAAGGAATCCTGGGGATGTGAGGCAGGAAGAACTTCATCTCTGCAACAACTGTTTTCAAGCAGCTAAGTCTCTAAGAGCTTGTTTTTAGGGTTAATGGCAGGCAGGGAGGGGGAATTGAGGGAACTTGGATGCTTTTGCATTCTGTCACTCATTTTTCAAATCCCTCTTGAAAACAAGGAAGCCACGCTTTCCCCCATAAAGCACAATCCCTTACTCCAGGAATGGGTAATTTCATGCAACCCTTGGCTTAATTTCAAGTGGGTTGGGGGGAGCTCACCATGGGGGGGGGACACAGTGGGGAGAGAGCTGAGATTGATGCAGTGATGGAAAGGGGGGGGAGGGTCCACTTTGCCCCATATATCTCTGCATTCTGCAGACGGCACAATCTGATGTGCCCCAGAGATGTGACTAGTATATACCAGAAATCGGACTTTTAGTGTTGCAGCTCCAGCCCCCTGGAATGAGTTACCAACTGAAATCAGACAATCGTCGAGCTTCTGGGTATTTAAGTGGCTGTTGCAGATTATTTTCCAAAGAAGTATTTTCCTGAACTTTGTGTGACACAGTCATTTTATGGAATAATAATTGTGCAATTGTTGCTTTTTTATTGCTTTTGCGTGGACAGGCGGAATCCCCCAAACCCCAGGTGACCCCTGAGTGGAATAATGACACAAGACAACATGCTATGGGGTTAAAATTGGCCACAACTTTATTAAGATTCAGATGGCTCAGGCATTGGGCGTTTATCCTTCCAAGCCCCCAGCCGAGGATCTGGGAAACTTCAGGGTTATCCAGAATGTGTGGGGATTGGGCTGGCTCTGGAGAACTGGCTCAAGAGAGATGGCCCCCCCCGTTCGCCGTCGCTGGAGGGGGAGGGCAATGACAACCTCTCGGCATATGGTCATGTTGTGCCTCCCCCTAAGCCCTTTAATGGAGAGACCCTGGTATCGCAGCCGCACTGGGGGTGTGGAGTCGCCCCCCGTCCCCCATTTAGGAAGATGACTAAAGGATTCCAAAGGCCTGAAACGCCAAAGTTGTGACGTTTTGCTACGGGAAAGGCGATGGAGGGGGCTGCCAGGGCAATGACAACCTCTCATATGTCAATGCCTCCCCTCATAGCGCCCTTTAATGGGAACCCCTGGTATCGCAGCCGGGAGTGGAGGGTGTGGAGTCACCGCCCCACGCCCCTAGGTAAGTTAGGAAGGATTCTATTGTGTGGGGTGCCAAAGTTGTGACGTTTTGCTACGGGAAAGGCGAAACCTGCCAATGCAGGGAAATTCCTTTCCGGCCCTTCAACAGCGGCCTTGACATAGCAGTGCCTGCGTACCTGTGGAGAAGAGGTGGATAACCTGCAAAATTAAGAGTTAATTGAGGGAGTGGAGGGTGGGAGAAGCTCTGGAGCCCGACTGCCATTTCCCCAGGTAAGCTACGCCTTTTATTGTGTGGGCTGGATGGTCCCTCCCCTTACCTGGCCAATCCCCCTGGCAATGTGGGGACTCTCCCTCATTGGAGGTTTTTAAGCAGAGGTTGGATGACGACCTGTCATGGATGCTTTAGCTGAGATTCCCACAGTGCAGGGGGTTGGACTAGATGACCCTCAGGTCCCCTTCCAAGTCCACAATTCTACGGTTCTATGGTTCTAACACAAATGCTGGGAGTAAGAAGCCAAACAAGTGGGAAGGAGATCAGCTTTCAGCACATACTGGGGGCGTTATTAAATCTACACATCCTATTCATTCATACTCTGTTTGCCTCCAGATTATTGATGAGCAGGTTATCTCCCTACTGTGGCTTTGTACTCGTACATTTCGGTGTTGATGGCAGGAAACAAACCAGGTGGGTCTCCTCGCCCTGCAGCAGGTACTGGCAGGCCGGGCACCTGCTGCCTGCTGCTTACACAGTGGGTTGAAGTAGCTCTTCATCCAGATGGGGCTTCCTGCCACCTGCCCGTCAAGGAGGCTCCCGCGAAAGGGCCGGATAAGGATCCTTGGGGGAGCATCAATCTCGCGAAAGGACAGAAAGGAGCCACAGCGCAAACAGTTGGAGAGGGAGACCTTCCCCACTAAGCAGCTGGCGCGGTGGCACTCCAAAGCCATCTGCACATCTCTCTGTGTGCTCCAGCGCTTGAGATCCTGAACTGTCCCATAACTGGCTTCCAGATCTGCCAGCCTAGCTAGCCGCCCATGTGGTCCCAAGTGGGAAGATGAGCTCCCGGTGGCCTGCCAGCCAAAGGCAGCTCCAGGTTTGCTTCTCGTGCTCTTTGAGTGTGTTTCCTGCAACAGGTCCTTGGCTGTGTTGGCCACTTTGAGAACAGGATGCCAGGCAAATGGGCCACTGGCCTGATCCGGGCAACTCTTGCATTCTTACAGTATCATGGTCCTAATAGCCCTTGGCTGATTTAGCCTCCATTAGAATCTGACTTAAATCCCCTTTAAAAAGGAACTAAGCTGGGGGCTGCAGGGACGGTGCTAGGGTTTTTTGCGCCCTAGGCGAGATCACCTTCTGGCGCCCCCCCCCCGCCAATCCCTAGCACCGGCCCTGCGGAGAAGCCCGATTTCGGGCTGCTCCCCCCTCCCCGCCACTCTGCCGCTGGCGGAGGGGGCGGAGAAGCCCGATTTCGGGCTGCTCCCCCCTCCCCCCACTCTGCCGGGCGGAGCGGCGGGGGGCAGGCTGGCCAGCGCCCCCTCCATTTTGGCGCCCTAGGCAACTGCCTAGTTCGCCTAAATGGACGCGCCGGCCCTGGCTGTATTTTTATATATTTATATTATTATTATTATTATTATTATTATTATTATGCAGCCCTATACCCACAGGTGTTGGAGTGGTACACAAGATAAAATCCAATATGAAAACTCTCCTTCTTTGCAGGTTTTTTTAGCCGAGGTTGGACGGTCGGCAGTTCGAATCCCCGCGACGGGGTGAGCTCCCGTTGCTTGGTCCCAGCTCCTGCCCACCTAGCAGTTCGAAAGCACATCAAAGTGCAAGTAGATAAATAGGTACCACTCCGGCGGGAAGGTAAACGGCGTTTCCGTGCGCTGCTCTGGTTCACCAGAAGCGGCTTAGTCATGCTGGCCACATGACCCGGAAGCTGTACGCCGGCTCCCTCGGCCTATAGAGCGAGATGAGCGTGCAACCCCAGAGTCGTCCGCGACTGGACCTAACTGTCAGGGGTACCTCTACCTTTAAGCAGAGGTTGGATGGCCATCTGTCATGGATACTTTAGCTGAGATTCCCGCAATGCAGGGGGTTGGACTATAGGATCCTTGGTGTCCCTTCCAACTCTACGATTCTATGTAAACACAAAATACATAATAAAAATATAAACAAGAACAACCCAATAATGCCCCCTCCCAGACTCAATTTAGAAGGGGATTGGACGTCAAGGCCTGGTTAAAGAGGAATGCCTGGCGCCTAAAGGTGTCTAATGAAGGCACCAGCCGAACCTCCCTGGGGACAGCATTCCACAAATGGGGAGCCACTGCAGAGAAGGCCCTGTTCTTGTTTTGCCACCCTCCAGAAGTGAGCTATTCCTTGTGTGAACAAGTGTTTCCTCCTGAGCCTAAGGCAGGGGAAATTGGCTCAGTTCTCCCTTTGATGTAAACCTGCTGCATTTTTGCCTCTTGAATCAATACGTGAAGGGGAAATGCATCAAATCCTTTGAAATCTGCACCTCTTCAAGTTTTGCACCGCGGTTCTACAGCCAAGGAATATATAAAGAAGCGTCCATTGTAGTTAATATACTGCTTAACGCCAAACTAGGCTTCTGAAAACGAGCCTAGAATTGCATGTACCAACAAGAATATCATAGAGAAATTCATTATTTTGGGGGAAATTGCTTACCTAAAAAAATAAAATGCTTGCGTGTATTAGGCAAAATTGTGGAGTCGGCTAAATGCACCGTCACGAGGACTTTTGTAAAATAAAAGTATCCCAACTAATGCAGAACTTGTGCAAGCTGAATAAATAAGTTGGGGGGGGGTGGGGGGGACGAACTGAGAGAAGTCACAGAATGTCAGTCTTGTCCATCTCTACTTGACCAGACAGTTAATCAGTTTGACACGCAACGTATAAGTCCTTGAGTCACAGGTGGCCTCATTCTGTGTCTCACCAGGGCTCCAACCAGCCTCCACAGTCTGCTGTCAGACTGGAAGAGTAACAGCAGGACTTCTACTGCATGCACTCCCTAAGGCACAATCCAAGGCCCAGTCAGTTTCCGGGAGCCTGGAAGTCTATTTTGACAAATAAACTGACTCTTCAATGGGCTGTCAGTTCGACGAAGCAGTAATGGCCGCACGGCAGCTAAGGCCCATTGCTTAGTGGCGAGAAAAACATTTCTCCATCCGCTTTCTCCATGCCATACATAGTTGTGCAAACTTCTACCATGTCGCCTCTTTCTCACCTTTTCGCTAAACTAAGAAGTCCCAAATGCTGCAACCGTTCCTCCAACCCCTTGATCATTGGGCTGACGTTTTCTGATCTCTTTCCAACTTTGAAGTATCCTTTTTGAGGCGAGCCAATCGTGCACACTGCTCCAAAAGCAGTTGCACCATAGAGTTGTACAATCGCATTGTAATATCAGCTGTTTTATATTCAACCATCTGCAGTGTGGAATGTGGCATTTTTGCACATAGGCTCCCATCGCCAGAGCTGAAGCACAATCCCAGACCCTCCAAGCGTCCCTGCTTTCCAGGGACAGTCCCAGATTTAGAGAAGCCGTCCTGGTTTCTCCTCTGATCCCAGAATGTCCCACTTTTCCTTAAAGGGACCCCTGACCATTAGGTCCAGTCGCGGATGACTCTGGGGTTGCGGAGCTCATCTCGCTTTACTGGCCGAGGGAGCCGGCGTACAGCTTCCGGGTCATGTGGCCAGCATGACTAAGCCGCTTCTGGCGAACCAGAGCAGCGCATGGAAACGCCGTTTACCTTCCCGCCGGAGAGAGGTACCTATTTATCTACTTGCACTTTGACGTGCTTTCGAACTGCTAGGTTGGCAGGAGCAGGGACTGAGCAACGGGAGCTCACCCCGTCGCGGATTCGAACCGCCAACCTTCTGATCGGCAAGCCCTAGGCTCTGTGGTTTAACCCACAGCGCCACCCGCGTCCCTCACTTTTCCTTAGGATGTCCCTATTTTCATTGGAGAAATGTTGGGAAGTATAGAGTTATGTGACCCTCAAGCCAAGGACATAAGTAACTCTACAACCTTCAGAAGACACCCCCAGGCAGCCTGGTATAGGGAAGTTTTCAAATGTTTAATGTTCTGTTATGTTTTTAGTGGTACCTTGGTTCTCAATTGCCTTGGTTCTCAAATGCCAAAAACCCAGAAGTAAGTGTTTTCAAACCTTTTTCAGAAGCTGAACATCTGGTGCAGCTGTTGGCTATTGTTTCCAGGGCACCTGCAACAATCAGAAGCTGCGCCTCGTTTTCAAACATTTCGGAAGTCAATGGATTAAGTTTGGCGCTTTTGTTCTTGCTAGTTATTTTGCTTTTCGGCTTTTCCAGTTAATTTGTTTTTGTGACAGTGTGGAACGCAGTTCAGCTACTGATTGATTGATTGTGTGACTGCAGAAATGGATAAAAGCCCCCCATCCAAACAATGACTATCATCAGTGCAGGTAAGAAAAAAATAATAATTTTAATTTTTATCATCTACAATACTGTCTTATTTATTTTATAGTACAGTACATTGATTATTGCTTTCATTTTATGGATCAATGGTCTCGTTAGATAGTAAAATTCATGTTAAATTGCTGTTTTAGGGGTTGTTTTTAAAAGTCTGGAATGGATTAATCCATTTTGCATTACTTTCTATGGGAAAGCGCGCCTTGGTTTTGGAACGCTTTGGTTTTGGAACGGACTTCCGGAACGGATTAAGTTTGAGAACCAAGGTACCACTGTATGTTGGAAGCTGCCCAGAGTGGCTGGGGCAACACATTCAGATGGGCAGGATATAAATAATAATAATAATATTCTTATTCTTATTATCTGTACATGAAGCCAGGCATCCTGGTCCAGCCTTCAGCTGCAGAGACAGAGAAACTCTCCCGCAACCTGATTCATGCCTGCGTTGTGTTAGTTCTTCTTCCGGTGTTGTCACTTTGCAAATTTGCAAAAAGGAAAAACGAAAAAAACTGCACAACACACAGAACTCATCCGCACTCCTTGATTTGCTGAGGGATTCAATAAGCGCATTGTCAAAACGAAAGCCAAACATGGTCTATCATCCAGCAATAAGACACAGCGACTTCGAGATAAGCCTATTTATCTCCCTGCAACTGCCACTCAATAATCATCATAATAAAAATAATGCTGGGTTATTATTTATAGATTGTTCTACGCCTGCAGCCATTGGGCACTTAATAATACATCAGTAAAATCAAAGTAATCCAGTGACTTTTAAGCAGGGAGGAAGAGGGGAGACACAAAGGGAAGCTTTTATTGTCTCAGGTTTGCTCCGGAGTGGCAACGCCTCCAACCGCTTGTTGTAGAGCTTGCCCAATGATGCCTATGGGATTTCTCTAGAGGAAGCAGTTGTGCTCTCGATTGCAGAGCAGCCCCAACCCCCAGATCCCCAAATAGAAATATAATAATAATAATAATAATAATAATAATAATAATAATAATACAGTAATAATAATATATTTATACCCTGCCCTCTCTGGCCAGGGCCGGGCTAAGGGCAGCTAACACCAACTATAAATTACAATGAAACGTAATAGGGGAAAAAAACAGTTAATTAAAATACAGCTTAAAATGCAGCCTCATTTTAGTAGTAGCCCATAAATCAAGACCATAAAGGGAGGAAACATCAGATATTCACCCGAGCCAGCTATCCATGCTGGTCCTACATGGGCCAGCAAAAAAGCCAAGGGAAAATTTATATACCAAATCCCATATAAGGGGTCAGAGTGAGTCTAAGCCGAAGGCCAGGCAGAACAGCTCCGTCTTGCAGGCCCTGCAGGAAAGATGTCAAATCCCGCAGGACCCTGGTCTCTTGTGACAGAGCGTTCCACCAAGTCGGGGCCAGTGCTGAAAAGGTCCTGGCCCTGGTTGAGACCAATCTAACCTCCTTGGGGCTTGGGATTTCCAAAGTTTTGTTATTTATGGACCTTAAGGTCCTCCGCGGGGCATACCAGGAGAGGCGGTCCCGTAGGTACGAGGGTCCTAGGCCGCATAGGGCTTTAAAGGTCAAAACCAGCACCTTAAACCTGACCCTGTACTCCACCGCCCACAGAAAATATCAAACCACCAGCTGAGAAAAGGGGCATAGCGTGGGTTGCTGGTGCCCGGGGTGGGGCAAGTGTTGTGCTCCCCTGGTGGACCGGGCAGCGGTCAGTCGCTTCACCAACCAGCATCTTATCATGGGAGTCTCTCCTTGCAAATGAGCCCCAACCTGGGAACAGAGATAAGGCAGAGAAAATCGAAGCCGGGAGTGCCCCTGTGTCGCCTCACCTTCTGTCGTTGCAGCGAGGCACTCAGGGCAACGCATGTGGCTCTGGCAGTGGTTCCTGCCTTCCTCTTCCTCCCTCCTCAGCTGGAGGTGGTGGCGCCCTCTCCCTCCAACCGTCTTGGGAAGCCCAGGGGCAGGGCACCCGTGGGCGACCCTTTGCCAGCCATGAGGAGAAGAAGGAGCACATACCGCCCTAGCCCTGAAGGCCCCACCTAGGCATGACTGACCTCCCAGTGGCTCCTGCCTTGATGAGAGAGCCTGGGGTCACAGCCCCCTTGCCCTCCCCCCTCGCTATGCCACTGGCTGGGAATCATATAGGGAAAGGTCCCAGGGTGGAATTCATCCCAATAGAACAATATAATGCAAAATATGGACGGTAAACTGTTAAAACAACAATCATGAATGAATAGAATCCTTTGCAGGAAACAATACAGTCTGAAAGGCCCCAGTGATATACTTGCCTTTGCATGTTTGGGGGAAATTCTCGGGAATAATGAAACTCGCAGAAGGAGAATGCTTTTATTTTTGGCACTGTCATTATTTGGAAAGGGAATCTTTGCATGACTTAATGCTTTATTATCCCTCAGCAGCTGTGCTGCAATTTTGTGTTTTTGTCTGTGATTCTTTGCTTTTTGTTTTTCCTTTTTTGTTTCGCTTGCGCTTTGTTGTTAATAAATTAACAAAGAAAAGAAAAGGAAAGGAAACCGCCCCAGTTTCTGATTTGACCCCACAATGTCCCGCTTTTCCTTAGGGCATCCCTATTTTCAAATGTTGGAGGGTAATGTGATCCTCGAGCCAAGGGAATAAGTAACTGTACAACCTTTGGAAGTTTTTTTTATTGTTCAATGTTATGTTTAAATATATGTTAGAAGGCACCAGGGCCATCTTAAGGATATCCGGCGCCGTGGCTCAAAGATCCCTCCCCCCCCCCCCCCCCCGTTTCACCTTTTTACATACATACATATCCTTTATTCAACCGATAGTCAGAAAGAAAAACATTTCTCAATACAAAATTATAAAACTAAAAACATCAGAGGGGTACACAAATGAAATGTTTCACCTTTTTACAGCGCTGCCGGCAGCTTTGTGGAGGTGGGCAGCGGCTGGAGGGCGGCTCCTCCAGTGAGGAAGAGACAGGGGTTCCGGGCGCGGCGCTGCTTCAGCATGGCGGGCAAGGACGCCGCACCCAGCCTCCGCCTCTTCCCTGGCGCCCGTGCCGCGGTGGTCACAGCAGGCAGAGGCTCCGGGCGAGGTGCTGCTTTGGCGCAGCGGGCGAGGGCAGTGAGCTGATGCCGGGAGGCACCGCGACCAACCTCCGCCTCTTCCCAGGCTCCCTCCAGAACTTGGTGCGAACTTAGCGCCCTGGCTCCCCGCACCACTTGCCTCTATGGGCAAGATGCCCCTGGAAGCTTCCCAGAGTGGTTGGGGCAACCCAGTCTGATGGGCAGGGTTGTAAATATTATGATGACAACAATGATAGTGATGGAACAGAACACCCTTATTTTCATCACAGAAATGTTGGAGGGTATGCTTCTTGTGCATTTTTGTAGTCCTTCCACAAATGAAATTTCTCCCCGAGCAAAGCCTATCTTTTAGAGAGGGCTGGCAGATGAGTCCCGATCCAAACTGAGCTCTTGCATTTCCACCAACCTGGGAGTTTCTTTGGAAGCTCTTGTAAAATGGTGCCTATCTCTCTCCTCCTCTCTTCCCCCCCCCCCGCTTTTCCTTCCTCCTTTCCATTAACCATTTGAAAATAAAGGTTAGCTGTTCCACTCCCCAGGCTGCCATTACATCAAGGCTGAATGCTGAACCGGCAGACACAATGCATAAGTCAAGCGATTGCTCCTTAAAGACCAGAGCCGGCCCCCGCGGAAAACTATGAATAACACTTTCTAATGAGAAATGCAATTCGCTCCCAGGCTTCTTCTTCTTCTTTTCCATAAGTCTCTCCTGGCCTTCCCACCTATGGCTGGTCTCTCACAATGAAATACAGCTCTGCCTCCTCCACCACCCACTGCAGAGCTAATGCAGGGCTTGGGCAGAATATAATCCCTAATTTGAGAATTTAAGACAGCTGTAAGCTTTGTGGTGGCCCCACCATGCCTGAATAAATCCACCCCTAATGGCCCTCCTTTTGAACTACACGCAAACCCCTCCAGAGCGCTGGTTTGATCACCGAGGAGGGGGCCGCAATCTGTCAAACAGAGACTCGGCCGCGCTTCCTGGCAGGATCAGGGCCTAGCAGCAAGGAAAGCTCCAAGCGGAGAAGCAGGACATGGGTGGTAGTAGATTTCTAGCAAGAACAGAAGATTATGAGAAGAGGCCAGGTGGATCAGGCCAATGGCACCTCGAATTCAGCATCCTGTTCTCACTGGAGTTATAGAATCATAGAGCTGGAAGGGATCCTGAGGTTCACCTAGTCCAATTGCAATGCGGGAATCTCAACTAGATCATACCATGGCTGTCAACCTTCCCTTTTTTTTGTGGGAATAGTACTGATAGGGGAATTTCCCGCCAAAAAAAGGGAATGTTGACAGCTATGGATCATACCCTGTTGGGGAGAGCGTGGTGCTGATAACGCAAAGTTTGCAGGTTCGATCCCCTTATGAGACAGCTGCATATTTCTGCATGTGGAATAGGAATTCCCTATTTTCATCAGAGAAATGATGGGTGGCATGTGATACGTCTCCGTCATCACACACATGCATGCACACTGTTATGTATAAAATAAAAAGTCCTGAATGTTTTAAGACAGTGTGACTCTGAACACTAGTTGCGTGTAAGGTGAAAAAAAGGTAAAGGACTATGCGGTTGCGGCACTGATCTCGCTTTTCAGGCCGAGGGAGCCGGCGTTTGTCCAGAGACAGCTTTCCGGGTCATGTGGCCAGCATGACGAAACCGCTTCTGGCACAACGGGACACCGTGACGGAAGCCAGCGTGCATGGAAACGCTGTTTACTTTCCCGTCGCAGCGGTACCTATTTATCTACTTGCACTGGCGTGCTTTCGAACTGCTAGGTTGGCAGGAGCTGGGACAGAGTATCAGGAGCTTACTCCATCTCGGGATTCGAACCACCAACCTTCTGATCAGCAAGCCCAAGAGGCTCAGTGGTTTAGACCACAGCACCACTCGCTCCCAACTAGTTGTGTGTATGTTGCGTGGGGCTGGAGGCAATAGAGAACCACTCTTGTGGTCAGAACCCACTTCTGGGCACCTAAAAGCCTCTGACTACCCACTGAGTGAAACTGGGTGCCGGGTGAGATGGATGCCTGGCCTGGCTCAGTTGGCCTCTTAAGATCCACCCCCCCCCCCCAAAAAAGGGGAAAGCATTAACGGCTAAACTGATGTGCTTCAAAGCCTCCCGAAATGTCAGCAGGCAAAAGGGCAGTTGAAGAAGATTTCCCGTACTTAACAGTGGGGACTTCAACATCCCGCATTGCTTTTTGTCCTTCCCGATGAGTAGTGGAAAAAAGAATAAATTATGCAAATTGAGAGCAATAATGCAAATTTGCTTATGCTGCATAATTTAGAGAAGATTGGCAATTCAGCTTTTCTTCACACAGAATTTGGGTTGCTTTGGTGCAAAACTGCCTTGCACTTTCCTGCAAAGCTTACAAACGGGCTTGGGGTTCATCTGACATAACCACCTCGCAGTCTAATATAGTGTGGTGTATGTCATGGGGGGGGTGGCCTTAGGGAGCAAATGTCCCCCCCTTTCCCAGACAAAGGTATCATTCCCCTCCCTGCATTGTTAGAGCTCTGTGGTCCACTTTTCACATACCAATTATTACTGCATCATAAACCGGAAATTAAAATATCCCTGCAATAATAAGCATGCTTCCTTAAAAGTTGACTCCATCAAAGTCTGTAGGACTTACTAAAAGGGATATAATATTACACATCACCCCAATCTCTGACTCATGCAAGAATCCATGACGCCTGTACTTCACCCAGGGTTTGTTTGCCTTGAAATGAATGTCGGCAGAGAAACTAAGCCTTATGAGGAATGGTCGAGAGAGTTGGGGACATTTAGCCAGGAAAAGAGGAGACAAGAGGAGATAATATAGCCATCTTCAAATATCTCAAGGGCTTTCACATGGAAGAGGAAATTTTCTCCAGCTCTGGAGGGTAGGACTCAAACCAAGGGCTTCAAGCTACAAGGAAGGAGATTCTGATTAAATACCGGGGAAATTTTCTGACAGTCCTTCTTCTTCTTTGGTGATCACTTGTAGCTGAGTAAGATTGTCTCCCATGAACACAAATTTAACAGTGTGCCCGTAAGTGACTGTGGAGGCCAATTCTGGATCCATAAGTCCTTCCGCAGTGGGGACATACTGTAGGTTTCCGGGTGAGAGTTGGTCACTGTGAGGGTTTGCCAAGCGTGCCTTCCTCTTAGTACATTTCTCCCTTTTGTCCCAAGTTCGAACATCTTCAAAAGCCCATGACACCTTTGGTAAAGGCTGTTCTCCAATTGGAGCGCTCGCAGGCCAGTGTTTCCCAATTGTTGGTGTTTATACTACATTTTTTAAGATTTGCCTTGAGAGAGTCTTTAAACCTCTTTTGTTGACCACCAGCATTACGCTTTCCATTTTTAAGTTCAGGAATAGAGTAGTTGCTTTGGAAGACGATAATCAGGCATCCGCACAACATGACCAGTCCAATGAAGTTGATGTTGAAGAATCATTGCTTCGACACTGGTGATCTTTGCTTCTTCCAGTACACTGGTATTAGTTTGCCTGTCTTCCCAAGTGATGTGTAATTTTTTCAGAGACACCATTGATGGAATCTTTTGAGGAGTTGGAGATGGCGTTTATAAGTGGTCCATGTTTCACAAGCATACAGTAAGGTTGGTAGTACAATAGCTTTGTAAACAAGCATTTTGGTTTCCCTGCGAATGTTCCAGTCCTCAAACGCTCTGCACTTCAATCAGGAGAAAGCTGCACTCGCAGAGCAATGCTAGATTTTGGCATCGATGTCAGCCTTTTTGGAAAGATAACTGCCTAGGTAAGAGAAGTGATGTTTGACAGTTGAAGGGATACCCTTCAAAAGTGGTAGACTCTTCTTCCTTGGTGGTTTTGTTGGCAGAGACCTGGTGTCCATCTGTCATGGATGCTTTAACAGGGCCGTCTTAAGGAGATCGGCCGCCATGGTGCAGTGATCCCTCCGGCGCCCCCCGCATACCGCCTCTCCGCTGCCTCCCTCTCGCGCTTGCCGCCCCTCAGGAGGGGGAGTGGGTGAGCAGGGGATGAGGGGCGTGGTGCTGGAGTGGCGCGGGGCTCTGCGTGCCCTTCCAGTGCTCCTGAGACGGGAGGAGAGGGCGGCCGGCTCTCAGCCCGCCCGGGACCGGCATGGGTGGCAGCGGTTGTGCCGCCAGCGCGTGAGCGCCCGGCCCACAGCCTGCCCTTGGGGGCGGGGGCGGGTTGGGGAGGGGGGCAGCCGGTATGCCGGTGGGCTCGATCCTTCCGGCGCCCCCATGCACCCGGGGTGTCTGGGGGAGAGCGCTGGCAGCGCAAGCACCCGGTCACCCGTGAGGGGCGGGGGGAGGCTGCCGGCGGGGCCGTGCTACTCCCCCCTGCTCGCTGCGCTCGAAAGACGGGGCTGTGCCGCCAGCGTGTGAGCGCCCACCCGCCCGTGGGGTCGGGTTGGGGAGGGGGTGCCCGGTATGCCTGCGGGCTCACGGGGGCGCCCGTGGGGGCCGGGCGCCCTCTTGTGCCGCGCCACCAGCCCAAATGGACGAGACGGCCCTGTGCTTTAACTAAGATTCCTGCATTGCACAGGGTTGGACTGGATCCTCCAGCAATTCTATGAATCTATGCTGAGCATAAGATGGAAGGACTCACAGCATTAACACCCCAACAAATTTTGGTTCTCGATTAGTCACAGCTTTGGATCTAGCACAGAGAAAGAAGGTCTCTGTCTCCAGTTCCCAGCCTGGTTATTATTCTCCTGCCTGGCAGCTAGGTGAGAGGGTGGAGGAAAGGCCCACTCATTAGCCTGGAGGGCACCGTCACAACTGTAACTCCTGCAACAGAGTTCATTTTTTTTTGGAATGCTGATGAGGACACCGAAGTGGCCAGAGAAGGTCATTGTCTTACACAGAAACTTCTATGAGTAGCTCAGCAACCACCTCGAACCCTCAATGGCTACATGACCTCAAGAATGGGAAGGCACTCAGGGCATGACTGACCCTCCAAACACACAGCAACAGGGGCATACCCAGGAACAAAACTAGGGGTGGGGAGCAAGCCATGGTCGTTCAGGTTCAAAAACAAAAACAGCTTCAAAAAACAAAAACAGCTTCAAAAAACAGAAAAACTTCCCCCCCCAAACAGAAAGCCCCAAATGGCTGAAAAACTCAGTTTCCCAGGATCCTCAGTCCTCGCAAAGGAACTACTCACCATGCAAGGGAACTCAGTTTCCCAAGCTCCCTTGCAACGATGAATCCCGGCAAATTCAGAAACTGTTCCTCTCTTGCCAGCACGATGTAGCGTGGATACAAAAAGCAGGCAGACGAGGAAGGATGAGAACCCAGGCTAAGACCATGGTCAGCCCTCGGATTCGCCCCCTGACACTGCCCAAGTCTCAGCCTGCATCCCCATTTGACCAAGCAGGGTGCAGGCTAGGATCCGGTCTCTGATAGGCACGCCAGCTCTTTGTCGGCATGAGGGAGGGGGAAACAGCCGGCGCAACACACACACACACACACACACACACAGTGGCCAACTGTGCCTCGGCAAGAGGGCAAGAGCTCAATTGTTATTGAGATTTTGGGAGGGGGAGAAAGACCAGTCGTTGAGCTTTTTTTCAGGAGGAGAGCTTTTTTTTTTCCTTTTAGGCTGCCGATAACCATTTAATTTTTTTTTTTTTGCTTCGGGGGGGCAGCTGCCCCCCTGCTCCCCCTGGGTACGCCCATGCACAGCAATATGTTGAGAATTAGTGCTTTAATGGGAAATATACTGTTATTTCATTTTCAGATTTCCAACCTATTACCGTGTTTCTCCTAAAATAAGACATAGTCATAAAATAAGCATAGCAGGATCTCTATGCATTTGCGAAATATAAGCCGTTCCCCGAAAATAAGCCATACCCCGAAAATAAGCCATAGTGACGCGGCACCTCCCATTAAAACAGCCTGGAGAGGCGTGGCTATGCAGCGTACCGATGTGACGCGGTTAAAATAAGACATCCCCTGAAAATAAGCCATACTGTGTTTTGTTGAGGGGAAAAAAATATAAGACGGTGTCTTATTTTAGGAGAAACACGGTAAATACAGCTTTAGCAGGCTCTCTCTCTCTTAATGCAGACCATTAAATTAAAGCACATCCCCCTCTCCCAAAGGAGTTCCCATCCTGGGAACTCTAGAGTGCCTGGAATTGGAGCTCTGTGAAAGATAAGCTACAGTTTCCAGGATTCTTGGGGTGAGGGGGTGCTTTGAATGAATTATCATTTATCATCATCATCATTTGTTAAATCTGTATACCACCTTTCACCCCAGGATGTGGGGTGGCGTTATTGTTTTGTTTTCTTCTTGTTCTACTTTTTATTATGCATTTTGTGTTTTTATCTTGTATTTCTATGCTGCGAACTGCCCGGAGGTCTTCAGATGAAGGGCGGTATACAAATTTAATAAATAAATAATACATAAAAACGAATAAGTAAATAATCAAATAAACCACAGGGCAGTTTACAGTGTGTGTGTGTGTGTGTGTGTGTGTGTGTGTATCAGACCATAACAACAAACAATACAACAGCTTCCACAACATGCATGCATAGAGCCCATTACACAGAGACACTGCTGTATTTGGTGCTTCCACTGCATTCTGGACAATCAGGCGCCTTCATCTGCCCTGGCTGCAATGAGACATGTCTCTCCTGCATTGGTCTCTACAGCCACAGCAGGTGCTGTAACCAGGGGTGTCGCTGGGGGAGGGGGAGGGGGAGGGGGTGGGTCGCCCCATGTTCCAGGGGAGGGGGGGTGACTCTCAGCATGCCCACCCCACAACTCATAAGTTGCTCAGTGCAGCAGCTGGCTTACACAGCACACACTTTGCTTTTTCCTTCCTGCTGGGAAGAGCCACAGAAGCACAGCTCTGCCCAGCCAGGGCTCCACCCAGCAGCCTGGCACATTTCACCAGGGCACTGCCCTCTCAGGGGGCACAAAGGTGCCATCTTCAAGGGGTGACATTTGGCACCTCCACCTAGAGCCTCAAGCACAAGCCAGAGCAAATCCAGTGGCTTTGGGCTTAGGACTCACCACAGCACTGCAAAAGCATTAGCTGTGCTTGCTTTACTCAGTCCACCTGGACCTGGGGTGTCCACCTGCCCACACCCCTTCAAGTCACAGTGAGTGTTTTGCGCCCCCCCACAATGCTTTGCGGTACCTCATTTGCATGTGAGGTGCCGCAAAGCATTGTGGGGGAACGCAAAACGCTCACTGTGACTTGAAGGGGTGTGGGCGGATGTGGGGGGGGGGGGACAAAAAAAAAATCCACACCGGGTACCAATTGGGCTTGCTATGCCTCTGCCTGTAACTCTCCAACACCCCCAAAGGTGCACTCCTCCATTGTCTCCCGAGACTGACGGATGCCAACCAACCAACCATCTGCATTCTACAAAGTGACACCATCCCAGTTGGGCACTGCCCAAAACTGGAACCATCCCGAACAGCCGGGGGCACAGGCATTGCATGGGGGGGGGGCTACCAGGGCAATTGCCCCAGACACACAATTTTTTAAAGGGGCACACCTTTGCAGCTGCTGCCCTGACTGGAGCCACTGTCCATCCTGCCCGCCTACTTCACTTGAGCAGAAGCTGGAAGAGCAGCGGAGGTGGGGAGATGGCGAGACAAATGGCAGTGGTGGTGGCAGTGCCACAGCCCAAGTAGGTGTGTATGCATGTTCCACAGCTCTATCTGCCGGCAGCGCTGCATGGAGGAGCTGGTTAAGCGGCACGATTCTTGCCTTAGGGAGTGCAATACTTTCCTTGCCCTGGTCGCTGGCAACCCATGCTACGCCACTAGACGGGCAGGGGGCTTGTTCTGCTTCCAGGCCGCCCTCTGCCGCAGCCAGAGGCCACTCAGCCAAGACCACCCTACTGCGGACTCGCTTGGCATCTCCTCCTTGTTAGGCTCACGTCATGCTCTTAACTTTTTCCAGGAGACCGAAGGAATCTAAGACGCTGGCAATTATGAAATGGAGGCAACGCGGACCTTTCCAAAAGGGAAGACAGCAGGGGGAATTAATGAGCGTGAAGGCAATCCAGTAATTAATTGATAAACGCCGCTGCGCAGCCTTCTGAAGAAAGGGAAGCCAACATGACTTATCTCACCAAAGGCAGAGGAGAATTTCTCTCGTCTTTCACCTTGTAGATAAGGACACAAAACTCGGATCCTTCAACTTTGAAGCTTAAGAGCGATCTGTAAGCTGAAGACAAAAGAAAAAGAGTGGGGGGGAGGATGGAAACCATGTGCAGACGCGCAAACTCTGCCACTGCCACATCCCTCCGCTCACGTGAAGGGAATGAATAATGCATGAGCCCGCTGAGAATGCTGCGCCGACCATGTTGTTGTTGATTAAGTTGTAAGCTTCAAAGAGCTTCTGCAGGATTATAAAGTTATAACTGCTGCAAATATATATATATATACATATAGGCGCCGCAGGCATGAAAGCTGGATGATGGGCATTTCAGCAGGTGAGCGAGATAAATCCATCCGGAAAGATGTGGGGGAAGGAAAAGAGGTTTGATGCTGCCTGTGTGGCAGCATGACTTTGGCACGGGAGGTGTCCTCATTTGGGATGTCTGGTGGCGTCTAGGAACATTTCAAGGGGCTAAATGAAGCAGAATCAGGTGGCTGGCTCACTTTTTCTATTCCGACCTCTCCTGGGTTTCTGCAGGGAAGGCTTTCCCCCATCAACTGGGGTGCTACCTGTGTTCATTTGAACCAGGTGTCACAGCTAAAGCATCCTTGACAGATGTCCATCCAACCTCTGTTTAAAAAATGAAGGAGAGTCCAATGGAAAGTCTCCAATGAAGGAGAGGCTACCACCTTCCAAAGGTGTTCCAACAACAATCTCCTCCTCCTCCTCCTCCTCCTCCTCCTCCTCCTCCTCCTCCTCCTCCTCCTTGTGTTCTTTACCTGCCCTTCACCCTAAGGTCCAGGGTGGGATCCAACAATTAAACACAAGATTAAAAACAGCTTAAAACAACGCAGAAGTGAGGTGGGTGAGGTCTACCACAAAGTCACAGCTCATTGGACATCAATTTATTTTTATTTCTTTATTACCTGAATTTATACCAGCGATCCACAAGTTCCCTGGGCAGCTCTCAAGAGCAATAAAAGGACTATCCAAACTAGCATACTTCAGATTTATGGCATGGTGATCGTTTTAAGAAGGAGGCGGTGAAGTGCTGGATAGGGAAATCTCCAAGCAGGAATGGCATAAATTTGACCACCAAAGACCTGCAAAAATCTCTGTGTGAATGTTAAGAGGAAGCGATTACAAATTGCTTTGTCGGTGGTATCCAGCATTTCACAGATGGAGCGAAATGTGCACTGGGTGTCAAGGCAAACGTCGGTGGTGTGGATCCTCGGGTGCAGGTATGAGTCACATTTGGTAGACATAGAACCATAGAATTTGTAGAGCCGGAAGGCACCATAAGAGTCATCTAGCCCAACCCCCAGCAATGGGGGCCCAAAGTGGGTCTCGAACCCATGACCCTGACTGAGATTAAGAGCCTGATGCTCTACTGACTGAGCTATCCTGCTGACTATTGATAAAGACCTATTGGGAAGAAGTGATCAGATAGATCACACTCATGACCTTGGGGATCCATTCTACCATCCGTTAACCATTTTTCTGGCAGGGCCGCCTTACCCATAGGCACTAGGGGTGCAGGGCACCTGAGCGCCAGGGTCTCAGGGTCACCAGGCTGAGAGTCCGGGGCCCAGATTTGGAGTCCGGGGACCGGGGAATGAAGAGCCATGCTAGCTGACAGCCATGGCCGAGCAGAGCAGAGTCCGTCGGAGTGCCACAGGCTTTGCTGCTGCGGGCGCTGAGGCAGCCAGCCGGCTCTGCCCTCCTGCACACCTGAGATTGGTGGGCCGTTGAGAGGCCCGCCCAGCTCACGCACGCTGCTCACACGAGGCACACAGCTTCCTTCCCAAAATGCTCTCCACCCGCAGCGGCATGGAACAGAGTTGCGTGACCCCCCATCCCCTCAAAAAAAGCCCAAAAACTTTGGGCTGCTCCCCCCCAAATTAGAGGCGCTGGGCAGTTTTTTGCCCCCCGGCGCCGCATATGCAAAAGACGTCCCTGTTTCTGGGTTATCTAAATCAGGGATGGAGAACCAAAGGCACAGTGAGGCCCTTGTAAGCTCGGATCCAGCCCTTGACGCCCAGGCCACCCCCCAGCCCTGATTTGCACCTTCCTTGAGTGTTTTTGCCTGGCAATAATGTTGCCTTGAATGCTGACAATGCCTCTTACTTGCTTGCCTTGATGGAGGATAGACTGGGGTGTATTTGTGGAAACTAGACTGCTGCACATGGGTAAAATTCACATTTGTTGCTCCACCAATTTCTGTTTTTGGCCCCGCCCACCTCTGATTGGCACATGGCCCTCCGGAGACTGTCTGGAAGGAATTCCGGCCCCCTGGGCTGTAAGCAGTTTCCAACCCCTGGTCTAGATGATCAAATAAAACCCAAAGAATTGATGAGGAATCTTGTCAGACTCTGCCCATCTGCGAAGAAGCTCGGAAACGGAAGAACAAGGTGTCACCTATGGGAAAAAAAGAACGGTTAGTTTGGAGACAAAAAGAAATTCAGTCACCTAAAGAGCTTGTCATACTGCATGATCTACTCTATATTTTGGAGATGTGATACTTTGCTGCTCATTTAGACCCCCCTAAGAATCATTTGTTGTTTAGTCATTTAGTCATGTCCAACTCTTCGTGACCCCATGGACCAGAGCACGCCAGGCACTCCTGTCTTCCACTGCCTCCCGCAGTTTGGTCAGACTCATGTTGGTAGCTTTGAGAACACTGTCCAACCATCTCGTCCTCTGTCGTCCCCTTCTCCTTGTGCCCTCCATCTTTCCCAACATCAGGGTCTTTTCCAGGGAGTCTTCTCTTCTCATGAGGTGGCCAAAGTACTGGAGCCTCAGCTTCAGGATCTGTCCTTCCAGTGAGCACTCAGGGCTGATTTCTTTAAGGATGGATAGGTTTGATCTTTTTGCAGTCCATGGGACTCTCAAGAGTCTCCTCCAGCACCATAATTCAAAAGCATCAATTCTTCGGCGATCAGCCTTCTTTATGGTCCAGCTCTCACTTCCATACATCACTACTGGGAAAACCATAGCTTTAACTATACGGACCTTTGTCGGCAAGGTGATGTCTCTGCTTTTTAAGATGCTGTCTAGGTTTGTCATTGCTTTTCTCCCAAGAAGCAGGCGTCTTTTAATTTCGTGACTGCTGTCATAGAATGGCAGAATTGGAAGGGATGCTTTAGCGGGGATTCCTACATTTATTAATTTGTGAAATTTGTACACCGCCCTTCATCCGAAGATCTCAGGGCATATCCCACCATAAAAATTGCAAAATAAAAACACAAAATAACCCACATACGGTTCTCCAGGTAACTGAGGTGCCCTGGGAGAAATCCTTATGCTATGTAAAAAGCAGGAGTTTACCCACAAGATAAACATGGGAAATATCCAAAATGAGAGGTGCCTAACAAGTGAATAGCAATACATTAGGCTTCATATTATTGTTTTAAAAGAGGTTGCTTCATGGGAGGTGTTTAGACTAGATGATCCTTGGGGTCCTTTCCAAAACTACGGTTCTATGAGTCTATGACTTCCATTGCAAGGAAGGAAGCACAGTTAAGAAACCATAACTAAATTCTGCCTGGTGGCTTTCCATAGAGTCTGGAGATCACCTGAATAAAGGTCCGTTCACATGTTTGCTTGATCCGTATTTCCGATCTTACAGTCCCCCTACTAATCCCCCCTGGTCCGAGAAGTTATCTCGTTGTTCCGTGGCTGTGCCTTGAGAAAATTCTATCTTGCCTGCAGAATCAGATCTCATCAGATTTTTCAGGAAATCCAGTGAGAGATTTTGCTTAGCTTCGATGCAGCAGGTTACAATCAGATTCTCGGAAGGCACAGCTGTGGGCCAACAAGAAATGCTCTCAGATTCTGGAGGAATGAATCTGTACATAATACAATCAAGTAAAACTGCGGATGAGCCTTGTGGCTATCACTGAACAGGAATTAGAATTGATATTCTGTTTTATTGACAGTGTTCCTTAAAGCACACACACACACACAACATCCGCCCTAATGCAAGGAGATTGGGATGCTTGGCAAAAGCTCAGCTTCTGCTGCAGTTGGGGGCATGACCCAGGAAGTGTCTGCAAATATTAGTTTATCCATCTCTCTTCCAGAGGCGTCCGCAAGCAGAATCCCATTTTTAAAGTGTTTTTGCTGAATCCAAAGAGCTGACCCTCCACCCTCCTCTCCTTTTAAGTGCTGTCTTTGTTCTGCATCCCTTCGCCTCCCATCTCCTCAGCCTCTCTCTCATCTTGGCAGAGCATATAATTTCCTTGAGACTTTCCCGTCCCGTCCCCCCCATTTATTTGAGATCCCCTCGTTCTCCGTGTCTCTCTCCGTTTCCCAGCTCCTGCTCCCTTGGTTTTTGCTCTGCTCGGCTATGGGACAAAAACCGAACTCTCCCACAAGGTCAAATTTGGGATAAAATTTCCCCTGTAACTGAAAGGAACTTGAGAGAGAGCTCCTCCTAAGAATTTGAAGGGGAGTCAGAACTGTCTGGATAAAACCGATGCATTACTGAGGCCCAAAACTGGAGGTTCCTCCTTAGGAGAAGGTCTGAGGAATTATGATGAAAGCCAAAATCAGGGGTCAGCAACCTTTTTCAGCCATGGGCCAGTCCACTGTCCCTCAGACCATGTGGTGGGCTGGACTATTTTTTTTTTTGGGGGGGGGAATGAACAAATTCCTATGTTCCACAAATAACCCAGAGATGCATTTTAAATAAATTCTACTCATGGACACATAACCCAGAGGTCTACAAATCATATCTCTTCTCAGTCTTGGGATTATGGAAGGCTGAGGAGGTGAAGCAGGGCAACCCTCATCCCTTCCTCCTTCCTCCAGGCTAAATAGTTAAAGCATCCCAGTAGTAATGTATGGAAGTGAGAGCAACTCCCTCAACCATTCCTTGTAAGTCTCAGGAAGGACAGATTTCCAGACCCTTGATCATCTCAGTTGCCTTCCTCTGCACGCCTTCCAGTCTTCTCTCATCCAGCTAAACATCCCCAACTCCCTCAACCATTCCTCGTCAACATCCTTCTTCACTTGTGTCAACATCCTTCTTCACTTGTGGTGTCCAGAATGAAGCATTGTTTGCCCACTCAACAACTTTGTGAGAATTTTTTTGCCCTGCACCACCCAAAAAAGCATAACTTTCCCGCCATGAGGGCTAGGAGCTTGTTTCCAAACGGAAGTTCTCAGGCCATGGAATCCTTCAGCGAAAGTTGTCTTTAAGACTGCGGCATGTGTTCTCCCAGCCCAGCTCTGCACAAAAGCAGCTGATGATGATCCAGCGAGGTTCGGCGCATCCCAGACACTGAAGTGAGCGTCCCATTTCCTTCCGAGAATACCAATTGTGATTATTATACGCTCTGCCAACATGACATCAAGATAATGGGGGCAGCTGATGGTTCTTTGGGTATCGCCTGTCACTTAACATTCTGCTACGTTTCTCTCCTGTCATTTCTGCCGCGCTAATGGCTCTCCTGCGATTGGCTGCATCGCGTGACCCCAAGGATGTGCTGCGGCGTTTAATGGAAGGCTTTGTTTTAATAGAATCTAAATGACACCTCTCTGGTTAAGACAAGGAAGGAATTAGACAGGAGGAGAGTGGAACCTGTGCATGCCTCAGACATGTTTTTCTGAGCCCTCCGGAAAATAAAGGTGACCTCTTTGTCCTTCAGGAGAGATGCTTTGCCTCTGGAGATGAGGTGCCATCAAAGCCGAGGCGTTCTAGGGTGGGGGACGAGCATCGAAAAGTTCCCATGTGTGTCGTTTCCTCTAAATTCCTTCTGTGGGTTTGCATTTCTGCACCAAGAAGCCAGGCATTTTGGTTTGTGGTATAATCACAAAATGTGCTTTCTCTGCAGATGAAAAGTGGGAAACAATCCAATACCTGGGGGTCATGAGTAGGAGCAAAATTCTCCTTGGTTGACAAGCTTGGTTGACAGAAGGGAGAGAAGAAGGCATTGATTTCCATTACAGCCCTCATCGCTGTTTCTGTTCCTCCGCAGTTTGGCTTCTCTATTAGTCTCATTGGAGGAATTGATATAATTCATAGACTCATAGACTCACAGAATCATAGAGTTGTAAGGGATTTCAAGGGTCTTAAGGGTCAAACAAATGAAGCACCCATGACAGATGGCCATCCAACCTCTGCTTGAAAGCTTCCAATGAAGGAGAGTCCAGCACCTCCTGATGGAGTCTATTTCATGGTCAAACAGCTCTTACCATCATAAAGTTCTTCCTGGTGTTTACCGGTAGTTGAAATCTCCTTCCTTGTAACTTGAAGCCATTGGTTTGAGTCCTACCCTCCAGAGCAGGAGAAAACAAGCTTGCCCCATCTTCCATGTGACGGCCCTTGACGTATTTGAAGATGCCTATCGTATCTGCTCTCAGTCTCCTCTTTCCCAGGCCAAACATACCCAACTCCCTCAACCATTCCTCATAAGGCTTAAACTCCAGACCCCTGATCATCTTGGTTGCCCTCCTCGGCACACGTTCCAGCTTGTCAATATCGTTTTTTAAATTGCAGTGACCAGAACTAAGACACAGTATTTCAAGTGTGGGCTGACATGCTCCCTTTAAAAAGTGAGCCCGAAATTGCGTGAGATCCTGGCGGCCATTTTGGCCGCTGTCCTCTCACAAGAAGAGAAGAAGAAGAAGAGTTTGGATTTGATATCCCACTTTATCACTACCCGAAGGAGTCTCAAAGCGGCTAACAATCTCCTTTCCCTTCCTCCCCACAACAAACACTCTGTGAGGTGAGTGGGGCTGAGAGACTTCAAAGAAGTGTGACTAGCCCAAGGTCACCCAGCAGCTGCATGTGGAGGAGCGGAGACGCAACCCCAGTTCACCAGATTACGAGTCCACCGCTCTTAACCACTACACCACACTGAGAGAAAATGGGACGTCCCTTTTTTTCTGGGGTAGTTTGATGGGCATGGCATACATAGGCTGGTAGCTGTTGATAGTCTCGTCTTCCACGAATTTGTCTAAGCCTTTTTTTAAAACCATCCAAGTTGGAGGTGGCTCATCGAAAGAACGGCAAACTGTCCCCGGTAATGAAGAGCACATTTTGAAAATTAATGAAGCAACGGCTTCCCAATTGATTGTTTGCGACTTCGGGCAGCGGGGCCGACAGCGTGTCTGAACCGATAAGTGGTTTTCCAGATGGCTGAGCGGTTCTTTGCGGCGGCCGTGATTTTGCCGTGCGACATCGCTATCGTCAAGGCCCACAGAAGTGATGGGGGGTGAGGTGAAGGTCGGGGAGGAAGGGAACGGAAAGGGCTTGCAAACTGTGCCGTTCATCAGCGCCTCTTCTGATTAAAGACCGCTGGGCGGCCTTTCCCTTCCTCTTGTTTAACTTGATTTCTTTCTGCTTCGTTCCAAGGGAGGCAGGAGAAAAATACAACTCTTTCCGAGCGAGCGCCAAAGATGGTCGAGACTTCTCCTCCCCCCCCTTTTTTTCACTCCCCCCACGGCCGTCATTAAAATGAAAAAGTAGCTGAGCGTGTGCGTGCGAGAGCGAAAGAGAGTGCCAATAAAACAGTAGGCTAAATGGCTCTGTAGAGACCAGGCTGAGTTTTACCTGTATATCTGTAATAGTAGAGTTCCCAGCTGAGAAACCATACAGGGAGGTAAAGACCCGTTTGCAGGCCAATCCTTAGAGTTTGTGGGGCGAGGGGAGGAAATTGCTCCAGCGCTACCTGAGTCCCGAACAATAACTCAACTCTCATCTTCCGGCGTTGGCTTTCCTTTATTTTCTTCCGGAGGGGAGGGTGGGAATCAAAAATAGAAGCTGCTATTGCAATGTTCAGGCCCAGTGGAAAATGAGCCCATTTGCCAAATTATTGTTCATTTTATATCCATTAAGCCCAACCTAGTGTAGAAAAGCCCCACATGCGAACACCTTGGTGGGAGCCAAATTAAGGTCTCTGTTTTCATGCCAACAGCTGCAGCCACGTTCTTCCCACGGAGGGAGCCAACTCGCCTCTGGGAGGTGCTGCTTCAGGGCCAGCAGTGACACACAGGACCAGACTTCCTTCCAGAGAAGCACAAAGCTATCTGCGCAGAAAGTTAGCATGCCATAAGAACACAGGAAGAGCCTACTGGGTCAAAGCTCAGGACATGTCGAAGACGGCATTCGGTTCTCACATGGATAATAATAATAATAATAATAATAATAATAATAATAATAATAATTTTTTATCCATCCTTAAAGAAATCAGCCCTGAGTGCTCACTGGAAGGACAGATCCTGAAGTTGAGGCTCCAGTACTTTGGCCACCTCATGAGAAGAGAAGACTCCCTGGAAAAGACCCTGATGTTGGGAAAGATGGAGGGCACAAGGAGAAGGGGACGACAGAGGATGAGATGGTTGGACAGTGTTCTCGAAGCAACTAGCATGAGTTTGGCCAAACTGCAGGAGGCAGTGAAAGATAGGCATGCCTGGCGTGCTCTGGTCCATGGGGTCACAAGAGTCGGACATGACTGAACGACTGAACAACAACAACAACAACAACAACAAAAATAATAATAAAATAATAATAATAATAATAATAATAATAATAATAATAATATTATTTATACCCCCCCATCTGGCTGGGTTTCCCCAGCCACTCTGGGCAGCTTCCAACAAAAGATTAAAAATACATTAAAACAGTCATTAAAAACTTCCCTAAACAGGGCTGCCTTCAGATGTCTTCTAAAAGTCAGATAGTTGTTTATTCCCTTGATATCTGATGGGAGGGTGTTCCACAGGGCAGGTGCCACTACCGAGAAGGCCCTCTGCCTGGTTCCCTGTAACCTCACTTCTCACAGCGAGGGAACCTCCAGAAGGCCCTCGGAGCTGGACCACTGTCATCACATACATAAACAGTACTTTCTTGCCCTTCGGTAATTCTTCTCCTATGTTTCTTATTTTAGTTCTAGTCTTGCATTGTAAGCCTGCTTTGAGACACTTTCAAAGAGCAATGATCATAATCGTAATAAACCTGAGATGATCCAGGGAATTATATTGGGTGAGCACTCCTTTGATTACTGTCTCCCAGGCTACCTGACTTTCCTAACTCAAGCGATGTCGACACAGCAGGTGATTGCAAACCCAATTTTACCGTGCAATGTAGCCAAGAGCTACTGTTCTGAGACCAGGTGGCCATGCTTGGCTAGCTGGTTGCAGGTGCGGACCTCAAAATACAGCAACAGCTGGCTTTGCCACTTTGGGGGTGCAGGGATATATTTGCAAAAAGCTTTGAGATCTTGATTAGCATGGATAGGTCTATCTCGGTAGTTTTGCCTGACAGACTAATGGGCAGTCGGAAACTTGACAAAGGAATATTAATGGTCCTTAATGATGAGGAATGCTTTCCTTAATGGCCTGGAAATCTCTCTCCCTTGTCTCCTGAATGTGGCATGTTCAGCGCTGCTGAGAGGGCCAAGAGAGAGAGAGGGAGAGTTTGCAGCAAGTTGGAGCACAGAGAAAAGTTCCTCAAACTTTTTTTAAACAACTCTGGGGGAAGTGGGTGTTAGCAAAGTCACTTAAATGATGTAGATGGAGTCCAGAGAGAAAAATAAGTCCTGATAATACAGTTGTACCGGTTTGCAAACTTTCTTTTGGAACCTGAACATCCAACAGGGCTTCTGCGGCTTCTGATTGGCTGCAGGAGCTTCCTGTAGTCAATCAGAAGCCGCGATTTGGTTTTTGAATGTTTTGGAAGTCGAACAGGCTTCTGGAATGGATTCCGTTCGACTTTGAAGGTACGACTGGATGTTACTGAACAAAAACAGCAGTAAAATTCGACAGCATCTTAAAAAGCAGAGACATCACCTTGCTGACAAAGGTCCGTATAGTTAAAGCTATGGTTTTCCCAGTAGTAATGTATGGAAGTGAGAGCTGGACCATAAAGAAGGCTGATTGCCGAAGAATTGATGCTTTTGAATTATGGTGCTGGAGGAGACTCTTGAGAGTCCCATGGACTGCAAAAGATCAAACTTATCCATCCTTAAAGAAATCAGCCCTGAGTGCTCACTGGAAGGACAGATCCTGAAGTTGAGGCTCCAATACTTTGGCCACCTCATGAGAAGAGAAGACTCCCTGGAAAAGACCCTGATGTTGGGAAAGATGGAGGGCACAAGGAGAAGGGGACAAGAGGACGAGATGGTTGGACAGTGTTCTCGAAGCGACTAGCATGAGTTTGGCCAAACTGCAGGAGGCAGTGAAAGAAAGGCGTGCCCGGCGTGCTCTGGTCCACGGGGTCACGAAGAGTCGGACACGACTGAACGACTGAACGACTGAACAACAACAAGGAACAGAGAGGGTTTTGTCTCTTAGTGGCAGGTCTTGTTGAGAACAGGGTTGCATATACATCTAAGGGCTTGACCACACTTCAGCTGGGGCCATGTCTAAAAAGCACGGGGCCAAGCAATTTCCCCCTTGCCCCTCTCCTTTCTGAGGGAAAACCCTCTCTTTAGTGATAGATCAGAACAAATGGCAATCTGGGGGGAACCCCAATTGCTCCAGCTGAATGCTAAAGAGCAGTTTTCCCTGGGGGAAAGCAGAGGGACAAGGGGAAGTGTTGATAAGCCCTAAGACCTGAAGAGAAACACGCAGAACTACACAATCCATCAGAACATAAGTAACCTCCCTGAATATCATGACACTCTTCTTTTTTACTTTTTGCAGAGGGAAATGCGAATGCAAGTTAGCTAAGATGCACGCATAGGACAGTCTCAAATAAGTGTTGGAAGTGTATGCAGGTGGAAGGTGCCTATTTCCATACCTGGTGGACTTGCAAAAAATAACAACAACAACAACAACAGGGCATTGGGAGATGATATACAAAGAACTGAAAAAGATGTTTAAAACAGATATGCTGCCAAAGCCAGCAGCATTTCTTTCAGGAGTATATGGAGGCGAGGTCCCACAAAAATCGGTAAAATTGTTTTAGTGTGCCAGCACGGCAGCCAGAATACTCTACTCACAAAAGTGGGAAACACCAGAAATCCCAACAAAGGAAGAACAGGTAGCTTGAGTACTCGGAAATGGTGGAACTCACAGCTAAAATAAAGAATCAGAAAGAGGAAATATAGGTGGAAGAACGGAGACCCTTTTCAGGCTATATAAGAACTCAATGCTAACCTGCCTCTCCGCCCCCCCCCCCTTTTAACATGGAGAGACATTCAAATAGCCTTGTGCATACAGGCTGCTGCTACAGGTGTGGATTGGGGTAGTAGTCCCACACTGATGTCAGAAGGCGGATTAAAGCAAGAGGATTAAAGCTGGGGCTGATGATATTTGTAATTCGAAACATCAGGAGGACACCAGATTGGCAAAGTCTTCTGTAACTTCTCTTACTGTGAATAGCAATTCCCCTTGATAGAGGAAGAAGAGTTTGGATTTGATATCCTGCTTTTCAGTACCCGAAGGAGTCTCAAAGTGGCTAACCTTCTCCTTTCCCTTCCTCCCCCACAACAAACACTCTGTGAGGTGAGTGGGGCTGAGAGACTTCAGAGAAGTGTGACTAGCCCAAGGTCACCCAGCAGCTGCATGTGGAGGAGTGGAGACGCGAACCCGGTTCCCCAGATTACGAGTCTACCGCTCTTAACCACTACACCACACTGGCTCCCCTGACCAGAAATTTGCAGTCGTTAACAGTCGTCAACAGGTTTTCCACACCTATCAGCTGATCACCCATTCCCACCACCCTTCTGAGTAATACCCCTCCCCACTCCCTCACTATATTTAAGGGTCTGGTGACTTCTGTTTCAGTGTATCTGAAGAAGTGTGCATGCACACGAAAGCTCATACCAAGAACAAACTCAGTTGGTCTCTAAGGTGCTACTGGAAGGAATTTTTTTTTTATTCTGTTTTGTCTATGGCAGACCAACACGGCTACCTACCTGTAACTCCTTTTCCACTAATTGACATGGGCCACAATTCACCAGGATGTTTGGCTGCTCCAGATCTCCTTCAAATGCAAAGGTTCCTTTTAACAGAGTGGGCACAAGAAAATACCAAAATGGTTGGCTCCCAATAGCTGAGATCTGTCTCACCTCTGCCTCCAATCTAGCCCCTGGTGGGACGTCCAACTTACCCTGAAGGTAACCCCATGTCGGATGTTTGTGCCCAATTACCTGTTGGGTGGCTGCACACAGTCAGAAGTTTAGCAAAGCGATGAAACTTCCCACAGCAGACAAAGTGTAGCAGAGGTTGTTTTACTGAGTAAACACAAAACTCTGTATACACACACACTATACACCATGGGTAGGCAAACTAAGGCCCAGGGGCCGGATCCGGCCCAATCGCCTTCTCAATCCGGCCCATGGACGGTCCGGAATCAGCATGTTTTTACATGAGTAGAATGTGTCCTTTTATTTAAAATGCATCTCTGGGTTATTTGTGGGGCCTGCCTGGTGTTTTTACATGAGTAGAATGTGTGCTTTTATTTAAAATGCATCTCTGGGTTATTTGTGGGGCATAGGAATTCGTTCATCCCCCCCAAAAAAAATATAGTCTGGCCCCCCACAAGGTCTGAGGGACAGTGGACTGGCCCCCTGCTGAAAAATTTTGCTGACCCCTGCTATACACAGTTGCTTTTTTAAAAATAATAAAAGCTCCTTTCTCTGAGCCCAGAGAGGGTTTTCAGCTTTCAGAGATCTGACTTAAAGTTCTCGGTAAGTTCAAAGATGCAACTTCAGTCTTCTGTTTCTTCTTCACAAGGCTTCCTAGTTCTGTCTCCAACAATCATTTTCCAACCATTCCTCCAACCTGGGGAATTGTGGTTGTCCTATCAGCAGTTTCATGTAGATGTTAAACAGCATAGGGGATCAAATTGAACCCAGAGGAACCCCACATCGAAGGCTCCATGGGGTTGAGGGGCACACCCCCAAGCAACACTCTCTGAAAACGTCCATCCAAGTAGGAATGGAACCAGCGCAAAGCGGTGTCACCTACTCCTAACTCACACAGCTGCCCCAGAAGAATATCTTGGTCGGTGGAATCGAAAGTCCCATTTGTGAAATGCTCTCCCCAAAGAGGATTGCCTGGCACCTTCATTGCGTGTCTTTAGGTGCCAGGCAAAACCAGGCCGTTTGCTGTTAAACAATCCATGGTCTTTTAAATGTGGGAGGGAGGTTATTGGTTTTTGGTTTGGTTTTGTTGGCTTTTGTTGGTTACATGTTGTAAACTGCCTGACTTGCGAATAAGGTCAATAGAGACAGTTTCAAATAGTATCAGAACAGTATCGTTTCACTTGTCCTAGAACTTTACCAAATGACAGGGTTTCTGGTCATGAGAGGCCAATCATTTATGATTTAATATAAAGAGGGCTTAGCTGTTCGAGCAGAAACCAGGTTGCCATAATCCTTGAGGCATGACAGCACGTACACACCGAACCCTGCCCAGCGGACACTTCTACCATGGTGGGGCCAGACGCTGGAGCCATTTATTCACAAAGAGCCACCATCAAAATGTTAGTTGGGCTTGGAACGAAACAAAAGACAACCATCAGCATGCCATTAACATGGCCTGTCCCAGGCAGGAACTCTGAAGTGCCCTTTGTCTTGCAAAGATGTATGTCCGGGAGGGGCCGGAGGAGGAACAGGATAGGTGTCAAGATTACAGGTGGGTAGCCGTGTTGGTCTGCCATAGTCGAAACAAAATAGAAAATTCTTTCCAGTAGCACCTTAGAGACCAACTGAGTTTGTTCTTGGTATGAGCTTTCGTGTGCATGCACACTTCTTCAGATCATCTTCAAGTGTCAAGATGATCAAGTTTCTGCCTTGAACCCTCCTCCCTCAGTGATGTTTCTATGACGATATTGATGTATCAGGTGACGTAGGTTTAGGGGTGTATTCTGGTGGTGGGAAGTTGGGATCGCCAGAAGCAAGGAGCTTCCATCTTCTTCTCCCTTTCTTCTGGGTGGGTGGAGGACCGGTCGCGACTGAAATCTTTTAAGATAAATAAAGACCAAGCCTACTGGCTGCTGTTTTGCTCCAACTCCTTGGCTGTGCCTCATTTGTCCAAGTGAGCCCTCAGATTTCTCCTTTGTCAATGTTCTCATTTTACATTTCAATGTTGTGAACCGCCCTGTGACCTTCGGACGAAGGGCGGAATAGAAATTTAACAAATAAAAGTAGAGCAAAAAATGAATAAATACATTTATCGCCACCATTCTCCGCAACGGAATGCTGTCATTGGAGATTCTGATACAGGCCAACACTACTCTGCACGGCAGCTGAGATAAGATACTCGGAAGCTGCAGCCTGGAAAAATAACCTTTCGTACCAACTTACAGAGAATTAACTCATTCCTTAACAGCCGACACACTTGTTACCCTTGAGAAGCCTAACCCCTACAACTTGAGCAACGGGGGGAGGAAAGGTGGAAAAAGCCATTTCCTGCACAAATGCACTGAAAAGGAAGCTATGTGCTATTTCCCAAAACAAGATCTGGGGTCTTCAGGGGCGTAGCAAGGGGGGTGGGGGCGGGCCGCCCCAGGTTCTATAATGGAGGGGGTGACAAATTATCAAGGAACATTTTTTTTAAAAAAAAAAATCCTGCTCCGAAGGTCTTATTTTACTATACTAGGGATTATATAGCTATATATGAAATTTCATGCATATCGGTTAATATCTTGACCCTCCTCCACCAAAATAGCTGTTCACTTGGCTGTTTTCCTATGTCATGAAGGCTGAAATTTCAGTTCAGTGGAGCACTTACTGTTCCCAACCCTAACCCTGTGGAAAGCCATCTAATTAGACTTTAATTTGATTTTGAGATGTTTTTAGGAGGTAATTTAATTATTGTTTGATTTTATACCAATGTTATGTATCTGATGTTAGCCACCCTGAGCCCGACTTCGGCCGGGGAGGGCGGGATATAAATAAAAGTTTTTTTATTATTACTTGTTATTATTCCTTTGTAAGAAAATATGAAATAATGTAAAACCATTTTTGCAGGGGGGGAATCAATGGGGGGTTGACAAGAAATTTTCCGCACCGGGTACCACCTGACCTTCCCATGCCTCTGGGGGGGGGACAATTTTTTTTTTGCCCCCGGGTACCAATTTACCTTGCTATGCCCCTGCGGGTCTTGTTCAGCCTGAGGTCTGCATTTCTGTCTGAGCAACGGACTCCGTTGGAAGGCAGCAGATTCTCCTTCCTCGGAGAGGTTGGATGACCATCTGTCATGAATGCTTTAGTTGTGATCCCTGCGTTGCAGGGGGTTGGACTGGACGACCCTTGGGGTCCCCTCCAACTCTGCGATTTTACAATCCCGAAGATGAGAAGGAGGTAAAACTGTTTCACCCAGCAACCCTGCCATGCTCCGAATTTAATCGAGCCAAGGCGTTTCCGTTTCCCACATCTCTCACACATGCATGCATAGATACCTCATTCTGGCACCTCGCAGTGCTGTGAGTTGAAAGGCATTTATATCTTTGCAATTCTCCCCTTCCGCCTCCTGCTTCCCCCAAGTTAAGGAGACAAGGAAGAAGCTCGAGGCGATTTGGGGAGCGACAGCGGCGCTCCAGAGCCATATGTTTGGAGGGACGTCGTATATTTATGTATACACGTATATATTATGTGTGCCTGTTTCCCGTATATTACTTTGAAGGCATGAATAAACTCAAGCTGCGCTTTCAGTTCCACCCCCTCCTCTTCTTCGGTTAATGGCAACCACTGGGGGTGCAGGAGCAGAGATTTTGCTGCCCCCAAAGCCTTTGAAAGAAGCTTGGAAAGCAATTGCACTGTGTGGGAATTTTGGGGTGTTTTTTTTTAAAAAAAAAAAAAAGAGAAAAGTTAAAAAGTGATGAATGGATGAGACACAGTTTCCTGCAGCAAATCTTTTCTCCATTACCACTTCCAAGCTCTCTGGACTCTTTTATAAGTGACTCTTTTTTTCCCTCCCCTTCCCTTGGTGGCAAAAAATAACAATCGGGGTCTGCAACCGAATTTTGCAGTATGCAGGGCCGTTGGAAGATTCAGGACAGATATTCCTGCATTGCAAGGGGTTGGACTATATGGCTCTTGGGGTCTCTTCCAGCTCTACAATTCTATGATTCTATGAAGGACTTCTTCAAACATTGCATAGTTAAGCTATGGAACTCGCTGCCACAAGAGGTAGTGACGACCACCAACTTGGGTGGTTTTAAAAGAGGAGTAGACAGGTTCATGGAAGAGAGGGTCATCCATGGATACGAGCCAGGATGGCTATGCTCTGCCTCCACAGTTGGAATCAGTAATGCTTCCGAATACCAGAAAGGGCAGGAGTGAATGAACCCCACCAAGCCTGAACCAGATGCCAGCCTTTGTCCACAAGCTTCCATGCCAGGACAATGACAGCGTGACCGCCAAGGAGCTGTGCAAATGTCTCACTTCACCTCAAGAAAGATACTGCAGAGTTGGGAAAGGCTCAGGAAAAGGGCAACCGAAATGATTCAGCGGCTGGAACAACTCAGCATTCAAGAACTTTCTGACAGTAAGAGCTTGTTTTTAAGCAGAGGTTGGATGGCTATCTGTCATGGATACTTTAGTGGAGATGCCTGCATTGCAGGGGGTTAACCTTCAGGGTCCCTTTCAACTCTATGAAAAACATTTTTGTGATAGAATGGAAAGAAGGAGAAGAAATATAGGTGAATAACAGAGACTTTAGGGAAGTTTTTAAACTGTGATATTTTAAATGTATTTTAATATTTGATGGAAGCCGCCCAGAGTGGCTGGGGAGACCCAGCCAGATGGGCGGGGTACAAATAAATATTATTATTATTATTATTATTATTATTATTATTATTATTATTATTATTCAAATCATGCTTGCAGGTTTTCCCTTGGGGGCATATGGTTGCATCCACTGTGAGAACAGGATGCTGGACCAGATGGGCCATTGACCTGTCCCAGCAGGCTGCTCTTCCCAGAATCATAGAATTGTAGAGTTGGAAGGTTCCCAAGGGTCATCTAGTCCAACCCCCTGCAACACAGGAGTCTTTTGCCCAATGTGGGGCTCGAACCCAAAAACCTGATCTTAAGAATCCCATGCTCTCCAGACTGAGCTATCCCAGGGGGGATAATATTCTTATTCTCTTAATCGAACCAGATAGCCTTCAGGTAAGTGAAGATGTGTTATTTACACATATCTACAACCTTAGTATGAGATGGAGGTGTTCACGGCATTAACAGCGATGAATGCCAGATTGCCACCATGTACCCAGCCTGCTCTTAAGGGTCACTCTTTGTTGGGCTTTTGGTTTTAACTGGAAAAGCCTCAAAACCAGTTTAGCACTTGGAGTGGTGTCCAGCTACGCTTCCTCTGCGTTTTCCTGCTTCTCCAGTGCTTTTGCAGAGTTTTTCAGACTTTCTTACTTCTCCTTGCACAACAGTATGTGTGCCTTGTGCCAGCAATAAATTCCACAATGTCTGGGTTGTTTCAAAGTAAGCCCGCTTTATTTAAAGGTAAAGGGACCCCTGACTACCAGGTCCAGTCGTGTTCGACTCTGGGGTTGCGGTGCTCATCTCGCTTTCAGGCCAAGGGAGCCAGCGTTTGTCCGCAGACAGCTTCTGGGTCATGTGGCCAGCATGACAAAGCCGCTTCTGGCAAACCAGAGCAGCGCACGGAAACGCGTTTACCTTCCCGCCGGAGCGGTCCCTATTTATCTACTTGCACTTTGATGTGCTTTCGAACTGCTAGGTGGGCAGGAGCTGGGACCGAGCAACGGGAGCTCACCCTGTCGCAGGGATTCGAACCGCCGACCTTCTGATCAGCAAGCCCTAGACTCTGTGGTTTAACCCACAGCGCCATCTGGGTCCCTTCCGCTTTATTTACAAGCATATAAATCACGGAGCTTCTCCAGGAGATTCGGACGACATCTCTGCTCCGGTTCAGTCAAAAGTGAAAGTAAGACTGAACAAGAAATAAATGGTGCATCACATAAATCACATAGGCATTCGCATACAGCAAATACCCGGATGTATGACACATCTTTCTCCCTGTGGGAGGGGTGTACTGTTGAGCTTATTTAACCCTGAAAGCTCCAAACCTCACACTCTTAAGCTACTAGGGCAGCTTGCTGGCAGAGAGGGCTGGCCACATGAAAGAGAGGTTGGGTTGCCATCTCTCAGGGATTCTTTAGCTGTGATTCCTGCATCGTAGGGGGTTGGACTAGATGACCCTTGGTGGTACCTTCCAGCTCTACAGGTCTATGATTATTTTTGCTGCTCTGCAGTGCCACCCCAGTAGATGGCCTGAAGACAGTACTGCAATGTTCAGTTCCAGCAAAATTAGGAGACTGGAAGAGCAGATCGGTTTCCATCTGGCCTACTGCCTCTGGCCTGGCTCCTCAAGACTTTCTGGATGAAACGACCCAACTAGAGGGGTGTGAAGAGAGAGCTCTTTTTTTTCCTGTCTCCCAGGATGAACACAATGCCGATGTGAAAATCAACCATGTTCCATCCCGCTGCAAGGGATATTACTACCCACAAGTGCTTCAAACCACAAACCACCAGTAAAAACAATACAAAACCAAACATGCATTGCATGGGGTTGGACTAGGGTGGAATCTACACACCAATTAAAAAATGCTGTGAAAATGCTTTTTTAAAAAAAATAATTCAAAAATATATTGAATTTGACATAAGCTCTCCATCGCCATCTAGTGTCACATTTGTATAATGCATTTAAAACACACTTAAAACATTTTATTTACAGCAGTATGGCTGAGTCCTAGAAGACCCTTGCGGTCCCTTCAAACTCTATAATTTGGTAACCAGCTGGTTCCCTCTTCCATGTGACAGCCCTTCAGATATTTGAAGATGGCTCTTGTATCTCCTCTCAGTCTCCTCTTTTCCAGGCTAAACATACCCAGCTCCTTCAACTGTTCCTCATAATAAGTATTGGTTTCCAGACCCTTGATCATCTTGGTCTCCCTCCTCTGCACACCTTCCAGTTTATCGATGTCTTCCTTAAACTAGGATGCCCAGAACTGGACACAATGCGTGGCCTTGAACATGTCCGTTTTGTGTCATTCTGGGGGGGGGACTTTTTTGGGCAAAGGGGGTTAGCCAGTGGCGTAGTGAGGGCGGGGCGTAGGGTGCGGGGAGCCCTGGGTTCCAGGGGAGGGGGTGACACTTGCCCCGCAGCCTGCTCGCAAACCTGCTCGGTGGCCTGCAAGCAAGCCGCGGAGCGAGGCCACTCCGCCCCGCCCGCCAGCACTGCTATGGGGCTGCCGTGCGCGATTGGTGGCTCCTGGGGCTGCCGAGCCCCTGCTGCTTTTCGCTCAGCGGCTCACAAGGTTGCCTTGGAAGCAGCAGAGCCGGCCAGGACGGAGTGCGCCTGCGTGAAATCTAGCGCATGCTCACTCCGTTGTCAGGTCACCGCTGCTGCTCCTGTGGCAACCTTGCAAGCCGCTGAGCGTTCGGTGGCTCGTGGGGCTGCTGAGAGCGAGCGGCAGGCCGTGCTGCTTTTCGCACACAACAGCCCCACGAGCTGCCGATCGCTCAGTGGCTCGCAAGGTCGCCACGGAAACAGCGGTGACAGAGCACGCATGCACCGGATTTTGTGCATGCGCACTCTGTCGTGACGTCACGACACCCCACCCCCAGGGGGTGCCTCCGTTCGCTGCCCCGGGTAGCGAGGAGGCTTCCTCCGCACCTGGGGTTAGCATTGTTCTTATTTCGGGTTACCTATGGAGAGGTGCGAAGACAGGAGTGCCTGGGGTCACGAAGAGTTGGACATGACTAAACGACTAAACAACAGCAAATGGAAAAGGGCACACCATAATTTGCACATCAGTGTAATGCTGGTGGTCAACAAAAGAGGTTCAAAGACTCTCTCAAGGCAAATCTAAAAAAAAAATTGTAGTATAGTACAGTGGTACCTCGGGTTACATACGCTTCAGGTTACAGACTCCGCTAACCCAGAAATAACGCTTCAGGTTAAGAACTTTGCTTCAGGATAAGAACAGAAATCGTGCTCTGGCGGCGCAGCGGCAGCAGGAGGTCCCATTAGCTAAAGTGGTGCTTCAGGTTAAGAACAGTTTCAGGTTAAGAACGGACCTCCGGAACAAATTAAGTACGTAACCAGAGGTACCATTGTATAAATACAAACAACTAGGAAACACTGGCCTGCGAGTGCTCCAGTTGGAGAACAGCCTTCACCAAAGGTGTCATGTACTTTGAAGACACTCGGACTCAGGACGCAAGGGAGAAACATGCTAAGAGGAAGGCACGCCTGGCAAACCCTCACCGTGATCAACTCCTGCCCGGAAACCTATGTCCCCACTGTGGAAGGACGTGTGGATCCAGAATTGGCCTCCACAGTCACTTACGGACTCACTATTAAAACCGTGTCCATGGAAGACAATCTTACTCGGCTACGAGTGATCGCCAAAGAAGAAAGAAGAAGAATCTGCACCATCTTCTTTTCAACACTTGGGGCCTGATCCAGCTGGGCATTTCCACCACAAGACACAAATGCAACCGCCTCTATATTGCTGCGACATCAGCCTGCAAGCTCCTTGGCGTTTTGTGCTGCTGCAGCTACAGCCGACCGCTGGGTGGAGGCCAGAAAGTGAACAATTGAAGGGTTTGGGGTGGGGGGGTTGGCAACAGCGCTGGTGGTAATTACTTAATTGCTTAAGCACTGATTAATAAGCAAAACTTGTCTTTGCAGCAACATACAAATCGCCTCTAATGGGAAACCCAGGAAAAGACTCAGCAGGAGGGCTCCCCTTTATCTCTTTTTTTAAAAAAAGGGGGGGACTTGTTTATCAAGGAGCAGACAGGACAGACAGAGGAGGAGGAAGCAAAAGAGCGAAAGGCATAGAATTGTAGAGTGGGAAGGGGCACCCAAGAGTCATCTAGTCCAACCCGCTGCAGGACGTTGGGAGACAAGTCAAAGGAGACAAGAGGAATGGGGCAACACTGTCCCATCCTGACCCATTCCAGTCTACTCTACTACACATGAGTTGTTTGTTTGTTTGTTTGTTTGTTTGTTGTTGTTAATTCTGTTGGGAGCTGCCCAGAGTGGTTGGGGAAACCTGGCCAGATGGGTGGGGTTTAAATCATAAATTATTATTATTATTATTATTATTATTATTATTATTAGGGGTAGGGAACCTCCAGGACTCCTTGTTAAGACATTTTGACTCAGCCCTGCCCACCTGCCAATCACCTGGGGTCAGGTGTGGGCAGGTAAAACCTTTGATCGGCCGAACTGGCACTGCTGTTGGTGCCACGTACGGTAATACTCATTCTGCATTTTTAATGTGGCAGTACTTTGGAACTATCTATTTAATCTTAACTTTTCGGAAGTTTTAAATTATTGCTAAGTTTCCTTGTTTCCCCGGGGTTTCTTTTTCTTTTAACAACCAATGGGTGTATAAATGCCAATAAATAAATAAATCCTCTGAAATAAATAAATAGATAGACAGACGGCTGGGTCAGGCCCAGAGGGGCTTCTGAGGCACCACCGATTGCTGACGGTCAGAGATTCCATTCGGGCACTTTGACATCCCCAACCACCGGTGGATTGCTGGGTCTTCAAAGCAACGTTTCCTCCAATTTCACAACAACATCAGCAGGTTGGGAGTCCCAACCTGCTGTCAAACTGAGCCCGTGGCAGGTAGCGGAGGTAAGGATCTGGCCTGATGGCTTATACCAAGGGTGGAGGATGAGATGTTGCCAGACTACAGCTCCCATCATGCATGTTCCTTGGGATGTGCTGACTAGGGCTGCTGGGAGTTCGAGGCCACCACATTCCCGTCCTGCCTTATAGCAAGGCAGACCATTGGCCCAAATTGTCCAACATTGTCCTCTCGACAGGGCAGCAGGGTCTCAGATTCCTGAGTCTTTGCCACCTGAGAGCCTTTAGCATTACATTAAAAAAAAAAAAGGTAAAGGACCCCCGACAGTTAAGTCCAGTCGCAGACGACTCTGGGGTTGCGGCGCTCATCTCGTTTTACAGGCCGAGGGAGCTGGCGTTTGTCTGCAGACAGTTTTTCCAGGTCATGACTAAGCCACTTCTGGCGCAACAGAACACCGAAACCAGAGCAGCGCACAGAAACGCCGTTTACCTTCCCGCCGGAGTGGTACCTATTTATCTACTTGCACTTTGACGTGCTTTCGAACTGCTAGGTGGGCAGGAGCAGGGACAGAGCAACGGGAGCTCACCCCGTTGCGGGATTCGAACTGCCGACTTTCTGACCAGCAAGCCCAAGAGGCTCAGTGGTTTAGACCACAGCGCCCCTGCATCCCTTCAGCAATACATTAGTAGGTTCTAAATTTTCCAAACTGCCATCTGTATTGCCATTGTTTTCGAATTTAATTGTTTCAGTTGTCTCTCTCTCTCTTGAGGATTTCCCATAATTGGCATCTAGTTGGCCCCTGTGAGGGCAGGATGCTGGACTCGATGGGACATGATCCACCAGACTCTTCTTATGTTCAGTGCTTCACAGGAAGTGATGTTTAAGCAAAAGCATTCCTCTTTAGAATCATAGACTTGTAGAGTTGGAAGGGACCCAAGGGTCATCTAGTCCAACCCCCTGCAATGCAGGAACCTCAACTGAAGCATCCATGACAGGTGGCCATCCAACCTCTGCTTAGAAACCTCCAAGGAAGGAGTGTCCACCGCCTCCCATCGAACAGCTCTCACTGTCAGAAAGTTCTTCCTGATGTTTAGTCGGAATCTCCTTTCTTGTAACTTGAAGCCAAGGGTTCGAGTCTTACCCTCCGGAGCAGGAGAAAACAGCCTTGGGCTTAATAACCTTTTAAACTGTGTTGGGGAGGGGGGTGGGAACTATTGGGCTCTTCTTGTTTTTGTTTGTATTGTGTGTTTTTATATTGCGATTTTATGCCGCGAACCTCCCCGAGAGCTGCGGGTATAGGGCGGAATACAAATTAAACAGACAAACAAATAATACCGCATCCAGAGGGCATTGTCCTCATCAAAATGCCATCTCATATTGTGGAAATAATAGTGCGGAAATAATAGTGCAGTCGTTTTCAACCAGTGTGCCGTGGTACCCTGGGGTGCCTCGAATGCTGGTCAGGGGTGCCGCGGGCAACACTGTCCCTCTTTACCTCCCTCCTCTGATGCCCTCTAGCATCTCTGCCTCCCCAAGGCTTGAACAGCTGTTTGCTGCAGCAGCCCTGGCTACAAGCTCCCCAGGTGAATGGCGGGAGGGGGGGCAGCTCAGAGACCAGGGGCAGCAGCAATGGCTGCCCCGAGGACTCCCAAGGAGAGAGGAGAGGAGGGAGAACCCCACAAGCAGAGGCGTCTTAGTCATAGAGGCTAGTTCTGGAGGGCGCCAAGGAAGAGGAGGAGGCTGGATGCGGCGCCTCCTGGCATCAGCACGCCGCCCTCATCTGCCTCTGCCATGCCACGCTGTACCCGGAGCCTCCTTCCTGCTGGAGGACCTGCCCTCCAGCCCCCCCCCCAGCAGCGCTGCCCAGCCCGACCTCCACCATGCCGCTTTGCGGCTGGAGTCTCCTCCCTGCCGGAGGAGGCGCCCTCCAGCCATGCCAGCAGCGCTGCCCTCGCCCGCCTCCGTCAGCAGCCCTCTCCAGCCAAAGCGGAATACCTGGCTGCAAAGTTTGTGCCAAGCCCTGTGCCCTCCTCATGTTTGCTGCAGAGTAAAGAGTAAAGAAATGGAGGCAGTGAGAGATTTCACTTTCTTGGGCTCCATGATCACTGCAGATGGTGACAGCAGTCACGAAATTAGAAGACGCCTGCTTCTTGGGAGGAAAGCAATGACAAACCTAGACAGCATCTTAAAAAGCAGAGACATCACCTTGCCGACAAAGGTCCGTATAGTTAAAGCTATGGTTTTCCCAGTAGTAATGTACGGAAGTGAGAGCTGGACCATAAAGAAGGCTGATCGCCGAAGAATTGATGCTTTTGAATTATGGTGCTGGAGGAGACTCTTGAGAGTCCCATGGACTGCAAGAAGATCAAACCTATCCATTCTTAAAGAAATCAGCCCTGAGTGCTCACTGGAAGGACAGATCCTGAAGTTGAGGCTCCAGTACTTTGGCCACCTCATGAGAAGAGAAGACTCCCTGGAAAAGACCCTGATGTTGGGAAAGATGGAGGGCACAAGGAGAAGGGGACGACAGAGGATGAGATGGTTGGACAGTGTTCTCGAAGCTACTAACATGAGTTTGGCCAAACTGCGGGAGGCAGTGGAAGGATAGGTGCCTGGCATGCTCTGGTCCATGGGGTCACGAAGAGTCAGACACGACTGAACGACTGAACAACAACAAAAGCTCCGCGTAAACACGCCAAGCCCACACGCCTCGCAGGAGCAGGCTGCATGGCTGAAAGGAAGCACGCCTGCCACCCCCATCTCCCAAACACAAGGGAGGAATTGGTGCCCTTGGCAACTCCAGACCCCCTTACTTTGGCGGGTGGCTCATGAGCTGCTGCCTAACTTGCTAGTCTTATCAACCCAGAGCCTCCGTTCCGCGGGAGGAACCGCTCTCCAGCTGCTGCCCGCCCGGAGGGAAACGTGGGGGTGGGGGGCACAGGAGGGATCCTTGCACCACGGCGCCAGGTAAGCTTAAGATGGGTATTCAAAAAAGGGTGAGAGGCTGCCAGCTCTGCAGGCGAGGGATGACCTAACTGGGCTCCTGAGCCCCATAGGGGTGCCGCAGAAAGAATGTAGTTGGGCAAGGGAGCCGTGGACCCAAAAAGCTTGAAAACCTCTGAAATCGTGCATTGTGCTGTCCCCTAGTGGTATACAGTTCAAGATCAGCACCTACATTTCATGCATGGGCAATAGGGCCCTTTGCCCCCTGTACAGGTTGACTCTGGTTGGGATCTGGTCTCCTACTGCTTTTCACATGAGCAGTACATGTGAAAAGGATCTAGGAGTCTTGGTAGACCACAAACTTGACATGAGTCAACAGTGTGATGCAGCAGCTAAAAAAGCCAATGCAATTCTGGGCTGCATCAATAGGAGTATAGCTCTAGATCAAGGGAAGTAATAGTACCACTGTATTCCGCTCTGGTCAGACCTCACCTGGAATACTGTGTCCAGTTCTGGGCACCACAGTTCAAGAAGGATACTGACAAGCTGGAACGTGTCCAGAGGAGGGCAACCAAAATGGTCAAAGGCCTGGAAACAATGCCTTATGAGGAACGGCTTAGGGAGCTGGGTATGTTTAGCCTGGAGAAGAGAAGGTTAAGGGGTGATATGATAGCCATGTTCAAATATATCAAAGGATGTCATATAGAGGAGGGTGAAAGGTTGTTTTCTGCTGCTCCAGAGAAGCGGACACGGAGCAATGGATTCAAACTACAAGAAAGAAGATTCCACCTAAACATTAGGAAGAACTTCCTGACAGTGAGAGCTGTCGACAGTGGAATTTGCTGCCAAGGAGTGTGGTGGAGTCTCCTTCTTTGGAGGTCTTTAAGCGGAGGCTTGACAGCCATCTGTCAGGAATGCTTTGATGGTGTTTCCTGCTTGGCAGGGGGTTGGACTGGATGGCCCTTGTGGTCTCTTCCAACTCTATGATTCCTCCTCTGTCCGCTTTGGTGTAGACAGAAAAGGGGACGGTCTTTCAGCTGCAGCTCCAACCACGGCCTCTTCGTCTCCCTGCAGGCTTTGAAGAAAATTGACTCCAGAGACGGCGACGGTCTCCAGAACTCACCAGAGATGTTCGATTTGTTTCATGACAAAGACCGTCTAAACAGGATTTGGAGATGAGAAGGGTGGAAATCTGCGCACAAAGGGAACAGAGTCCCCGAGGAAGGCTGGCAAATGCTTTGAGACCCAGCCACAGGTTTAAGCGCTCAGCTGGGACAATGGCACTTTGCTGCCATCTGGTGCCAGCTGCACATGAAGATAAGCAAGTGGGCAGTGAACTGGCCAGTGAACTGGTCGGCCAGGATAGAATCATAGAATTGTAGACTTGTAGATCAGGGGCCAGCAAAGGTTTTTTGGAGGGGGCCAGTTCAATATTCCCCAGACCTTGTGGCGGGTCGGACCGCGTGTGTGCACACAAACACAGTGGAGGGAGCTGCTCTCTCTTCCCCTCTCTCCTCCCCCCCCCACCTACCCATGGTACTGCCGGCACAAGTGCTGGCTGGCTCCGGAGAGGCGCTGCACTCTCCCAGCCGCGGCTCCTGTGCCTGCCCTTGCGAGCGGCAGAGGCTGTCAGCGGCGGCGGGACGAGACAGCCCAAAAGGGCTGGTTGGCTCCAGAGAGGCACTGCCCAAAATGGCGGGGAGAAGCCAGGAGGAGGGAGGGAGGAGATGCCACAGTGTGTGAGAGGGAGAGGGGGGAATGGTGCCCCCCCAATGGCGGTGCAGGAAAAAAAATTAATGGAAAAAATTAACGAAGGAATCCACACGATCCACGGACCGTCCACGGATCCAGACAGCAATTGGGCCACATCTAGCCTGCAGGCCGTAGTTTGCCGACCCCTGTTGTAGATGATGACCTCCAAACCACCCTAAATATATTCGCAGAAGATTACGGAAAGCTTGGCTTATTGCTCAGTAGCCAAAAAACCAAGCACCAGAAATACATTTTGCTTTAAATTAATCTTTCTAATATATAGCGGTAGGATTTAATGTATTGGAACTTGTCGTTATGACTTATGGCACTTAACATTTGATGGTGGTTTAATAACCGTCATTTTAAAACTCTTTTTTTAAGAAAAGAAAAAGGCACACACGAACCAATCTAGATTTAAATAAGAAAAAGCCCTTTATTTCCTTGTTACCCTTCAGAAGGGAAATGGGGGTTCTAAAATCCTCGTGTCGAAGGCACAAACATTTTGCAGAAAGGTGCATAGCAGAAACACTGCGGCTTCAGGCCTACATGAGCTCCGTGCGCACAGAGGAGAAGGACCACTCGCCGTCTTTGAACCACACGTCAAAGGCAAGATCCTGCTTGCTCATCTGAAAAGCCAACTGTGGCTAGAGACCACCAGCAGTGATGCAACAGAAGGCTGGTGGTCTGTTGGGGGCGAATGGGGCCCTGCCCCACCAAGCTCAGTCTGCCCTCGGCCAGCCCCCACCTACGTTCCTGTCACACCTCAAGCCCAGGGGTAGAATCTCACCCAACCCTCTCCAACCACAGTCAGATCTTTAAGTCTCAGGACTGTCCCAACGCCCTCATTCTTTGGCTAGCTCACTGAACATTAAAAGCAGTTTTGGTGGCATTTGCATTCAGCTTATATTATCCTTCGAGAGCTATTGTTTTCCTTGCTTTTTGCCCTCCTGCTCCCAATGTGCGCCAGCCGGGTGCAATCTTGGCAGGGCCCCCTCGATGCCCACAGAGGAGAACCTGTTTTGGCGAAGGCACCGCAACAGGAACACGAGGAAAACCCACACCCTGGGAGGAGCATCGATGCCGACGGTGCACACCTGCAAAGCCACAATTAAAGAAGAAGAAGAAAACCTTTGGAGAGTTCCAGCAATATGCAAGGCAGTGGGAGGGACGAGGGAAGGATTGTAAGGTCGGGGAGAGGAATCAGGATCTGTGCAAGCGAGGCACTGACATCTCACCCCCCGCAATCATTTGCAACACCCTCCCTGACCCCATTCTCTGTCTCCTGGACTCGACTTACCACCCCAAGCAAGTTCACTGCATAATCTGAGATGCTTGCCTTTGGGTTTTCCTAAAAAATATTGCAGAAGGTGCTGGGGTGCAGCCTTTAGCTTGGGATGTGAAGACTGCGGAGTTTCACCAGCACACATGCAGACCTCAATTATTGATGTCCGACGGCATCCTGAGATACAGAAACTTTCATTTTTTAAAAAGTTTTTTTTAAAAAAAAAAAAAAACCCTGAAGCTCTTAGGGGGTTGTTTTTTGAGTTCCGCCCTCTTGCACTGAAAGCAGAAATGCAGACCTTGGCTTAGCAAAGAAGAGGGCAGTGTCAAGCAGGGCAGTCTTAAGTAAATCCGGTGCCCTGGTGCAAAGATCCCTCCGGTGCCCCTCGCGGTCTGCCAGGCAGGGCCTGGCGTGGCGGGCAGCCGGAGGGTGCGGAGGGGCGGATGGGGATGCTGCCAGCTGGTGCTCCACCTCCACCTCCACCTCTGCCTGCTCGGCTGAAGCAGCGGCACGGTGCTGCCGTCCAGGGAGCCCTGGCTGCAGCGCCGACAGGAAGCTCGCCAACGGCCTCCCTGTGTCCGCAGCCCAAGAAGAGCTGGGTGAGAGTGGCGCTGCCGGTGGGGCTGGAGGGCACAGGCGCCCTCCTCAGTAGCCTCAATGACTAAGACGTCCCTGGTGTCAAGCATCGGCCAGATGAGTGGCCCAGCCGCAAACTCCAAGGAGGAATAACTAAGAGAAAAGAAAAACCACCCACCCACTATGGTTTCACATTCTCAGCCCCTGACTCTAGGATGTTGGACATTGACTGTAGTTGTTGGTTGGAAGGAAGGGGAAAGGCACTCGTCACGGTCTCAGTGAGTCGTCTTTCCTATTTTTTGTTATGAGAGGAGTCCTAGGGATCAGTGCATCCCTTCCAGGGACGGAGGAGACCCCAGAGAGACAAAGGTTGTTTCATGGAGGAAGATGACCTGGGATCAACTACTTGAGCACCAAAAAAAAACAACCATCCCCCATCTTGCGCTTCTCTTGTTAACTGAAAGGCACCTAAACAGAGGTTGTCTCCAGCTCAGGAAACCAATGTGAGAAACGACCAGGGGTGGGGGAAATGAAACTCTCCTTGCTCTGGGGAGCATGCTGAGCTCCACAACACTTCCTGAGAAGGCAAGAGGGCAGAGGGTAATCTCTCTGAGCATGGTGCACACCAAACAGGGGGTCACCCTTGACTGCGTGGGTAGGCTTTGGAGTTGCAGGACAAACTGATGGAAGACTGCCTGCCCTTCTCCTGAGCTTGGATGTAAGCCAAGGGCCACCCTTAAATGCCACGACCCCAAGTGACACTTGCCAGCCCTTCAGCAGCTATTTCAGGGTGGGCAAACATGCGGCAAACATATGGTCTGCTCTGGGTCTTAGCATTTGCACTTAGTGGGTTGTGGGATTGCATGTGTTGTCTCTTCCACAACGGGAGGCACACAACTCACCGTTGCCATAAGTGTCACAAGTTTCACCACTGCCTGGGACATTGAGAATTGCTCTATACCAGGCCAGATTATAAATCTGTCTTGCTCAGTATTGCCAGTTCTGACTGGCAGCAGCAATTCTCCAGGGGCTCAGGTAGAGGAGAGTCACATTTTGCCCTGTTCCCTTTTAAAACCCGGAGATGTCCGGGACTCAACTTAGGACTTTCTGCTTGGAAAGCAGGTGCCCTGGCTGCGAGCTGTGGAACAAAATGGCAGGGTTGGCACCATGCACCAGCTGAAACTCAAACCCAGCTCATGAAGCTGGAATTATTATTATTATTTTTTAATGCGAGAGCATTTCATCAGCCTTTCCCAACCTGGTGCCCCCACCCAGATGTTTCGGACTACAACTCCCATCAGCCCCAGCTGCTTTGCCCCACCATACATTTTTAGAAAACAGTCCCACCACAGCTTTGTAATGCCAACTATAAGGGGGGTGATGTCCAGCACTCAGATCCCAGCAGTGAGAGAAAGAGAGATCATCCTGTGAGGTTGTGCAAAACACAGAGGTAGCTAACAGGAGTCCACGGCTTATGGGCAATTGACACGGATCAGGACTAGGCTCAGTGCAAAAACCTGCTTCCAGAGGTAGGCAGGCGCTAAGTCCTCGATGGGCAGCGGTCTGTCAGCACGTCAAAATGATACTTCTCTCCCAATCACTTCCGAAAGACTTCTTTTGTCCTAAATCCCCAAAGCCAGCCGTCACACAAAAGTACCATTTTTTCCTGGGCCCAGCCTCCACCCCCTCCCTTCTTCGTTATCGATGAAAACAGTTCCTATTTCCTCTTTAAAAAAAAAAAAAAAACAGTCTTTGGTAGCAAAAATTCCCCGCATTGGCCGGAATAGTGCAAATGAGGACGGAGGAGCCTGCCGAGTGTCAGCCGGGACTCTCGTTTCCACAGTTGTCATTTCTTAAAAGGGAAGGACGCCGTCTGGACTTTCAGGCCTGGAACTGGTCTAAAAGAGGCAGAAGAAGATGGTCAACACGAATCAGGATGATACCAGGAGAACAAAGATGAACCGCAGAGTCCCAAGTAAGCCATGTTAGCTGAAAAGCTACAGGGGGGAGGAAAGGCAGGCCAGCCTGTCCTATCCTGGAGTCTGCAGGTGTTGTTGGACTACAACTCACATCATCCTTGACCACACTTGCTAAGGATGCTGAAATGCAACCCCACGCTTGCAATATGCCGGTGGCACAGAGGTGCTCTACACATAGCTGTCAACTTTTCCCTTTTCTTGCGAGGAATCCTATTCGGAATAAGGGAATTTCCCTTAAAATAGGAGGAAGTTGACAGCTATGGGTCTACATCGGCAGAAGTGGATGCGCTGGGCAGTTTCTTGCCTCGGTAAATGGACTGGATGAGACCCAATAAACTGAAGCTCAATCCAGGTAAGATTGAGACAGTTAATAGTCGGCGGTTCCCTAGATCGGAGGGATGGGAGTTTTCATGCTCTTGATGGGGTTCCGCCCCCTCTGAAGGAGTGGGCACGTAGCTTGGGGGTACTCAGTGGAGCAAGGTCAATGTACTGGGGGTGGGTTCTAATAATAATAATAATAATAATAATAATAATTATTATTATTATTATTTAGTATTTATACCCCACCCATCTGGCTGGGTTTCCCCAGTCACTCTGGGCGGCTCCCAACAGAACATTAAAAACACGATAAAACATCAAACATTAAAAACTTCCCTAAACAGGGCTGCCTTCAGATGTCTTCTAAAAGTCAGGTAGTTGTTTATTTCCTTGACATCTGACGGGAGGGCGTTCCACAGGGCGGGCGCCACCACCGAGAAGGCCCTCTGCCTGGTTCCCTGTAGCTTTGCTTCTCACAGTGAGGGAACCGCCAGAAGGCCCTCGGAGCTGGACCTCAGTGTCCGGGCTGAACGATGGGGGTGGAGACGCTCCTTCAGGTATACTGGGCTGAGGCCGTTTAGGGCTTTAAGCGTCAGCACCAACGCTTTGAATTGCACTTGGCTAGTCTCCTAAATGTTCCCAGTAAATTAGAGTATTAAAACCTGGTGCCTCCTTCCTAAAGCCTGGGAAACTTCTGCCTGGCTTAAGGAGGAAGGCGCGTTGCTTGGGAGGGCTTCCAAGAGCCCTCCCACCACCTTCCCAAAGCCCTCCCAGCATTGGGAAGGAGGCAGGAGGGCTCTAACACCCTGTCAGAGGCCCGGTAACTCCTTCCCAAAGCCTAAGAAGTTTCTGTCTGGCTTAGGACACTCGCGTGACATCAACCCCTCTCTCCGTCACTCTCGCAAGCTGGTGCCTCTGGCCCTAACTGTTCCACTATGGAAATTTTCACTGCACACCACTGAGGGTACTTCTGGGTCCATTGCTGTCGCTTAAGGCTCAGGTGACCTCGGTGGCTTCAGCTGGTGACCCAGCTACACCCTTATCTGGGCAGGGATAGCCTAACTTCTGTCGTCTATGCTCTGGTAACCTCTAGGTTAAAGGTAAAGGTAAAGGGACCCCTGACCATTAGGTCCAGTCGCGGATGACTCTGGGGTTGCGGCGCTCATCTCGCTCTATAGGCCGAGGGAGCCGGCGTTTGTCCGCAGACAGCTTCCGGGTCATGTGGCCAGCATGACAAAGCCGCTTCTGGCGAACCAGAGCAGCGCACAGAAACGCCATTTACCTTCCCACCGGAGCGGTACCTATTTATCTACTTGCACTTTGACGTGCTTTTGAACTGCTAGGTTGGGCAGGAGCTGGGACCGAACAACGGGAGCTCACCCTGTGGCGGGGATTCGAACCGCTGACCTTCTGACCAGCAAGCTCTAGGCTCATTGGTTTAGACCACAGCGTCACCCGCACCCCTAACCTCTAGGTTAGATTACTGCAATGGGGCTGCCTCTGAAGGTGGTTCAGAAACTTCTGCCCATGCAGGGTAAGCGACGCTTGGAAGGCTTCACATGAGGGAATTTGACCCTCGTACAGAAAAGAGTTCCATAATGCACAATGAAAGCAGCAGGAACAAACAGCAGGAGGGCAGGAAATGGGGTTTCCCTCCAACAGCAGCAGGGGCAAGGTCCTACTCACCTCTGAGGTGGCACTGGCCTGTGTGGAGGGAGAAAACAAGGAGTCTTTGTTAATGGTTTGGAAACAGATTCTGTTGCTGCTATGTCCATATCAGCAACATATCATATCTCCCAACTTTCCTGGTCTCGAGTTGGAAAATTGCCAGACTTCATAACCCAAGAAAACTCTCTCAGTTGCAGGACTTTGCAAGCAACTGAACCAAAGACTTGGAAGCAAAAGACCCTCTCCGGGCTCAGAGAGAGGAGATGACTCGTAACACCTGAAAATAGTGTGTGCGCATAGATAGTGGTCTATGTTGGTATAGGGCTAGTAAAGACAACACTGCTAGACGGCTGTTTTTCTGTGCAGAGCTCAACCCCCAACAGAGCCTCCAACAGACCACATACACACAAACTGCCAAGGCGAAAATCCCACAAGGCGCTTTCTTTCAGAATTCCTAAAAATGATGCGAGAACTCTTAAGCCCAGACATGGTTCCAGGGGAAACAGTTAGCCAGAACCCCATGTTGCTTTGCTTGATACTGCAGTTTCTGCCCATCTATATTCTTCCAACAGCAGCCCCCTTCCTTGTTCCCGCCACCCCACTTCTGTGATAACTCCAATCCTTGTTGTCTGGCTTCCTTGGTAACTTAAGAGGTGCTAAGGATCAAGTGCCTTAAGCAAATTAACAGATAAACGGAACTTACTTCAGCGGTCTGGAGAGGGGGCTCGTGGCACTGAGACCTGCCGGCTTGGCATTGGCTGGAGGCACCATGACCAGCAAGGCCTGACCCTGAGCTGGCGGCAGTTCTTTAGCCAGGAGGGGGTTCCCCGGGAGCGGCCGGCGTGGCGGCCTCTGCTTTGGATCGACCTAGCAGGGAAGGAAACATGGTCAGAGAGTGCCAAAAGAAGAGGACTTTGAAGCAGGCTCAAGGCGCCAGCTATGCGCACCTTGAAACGTAGCGAGGCCCGACCCTGCCCCGCCCTGTCGCATCTCAAGTCGCATTTTTACATTGCTGCTCACCCTGGAGAGTGGGCAGGGACGTCTTCACCCAATACACAACCCCCACCCCGAATTCCAGTTAAGTGAATCTGCGCATGAGCTGCACTCTGTGCATGCGCGGTGGCTGTTCCGAAACGTGCACAGCCTAGCTTCACTGTGGCTTACGCTGTCAAATCAAATGGAAGTTGGTTTAAGAACCTAAGAGGAGCCTGCAGCAGGATCAGGCCAATGCCCCACCTTGTCCAGAATCCTGTTCTCACAGTGGCCAACCAGAGGCCTGTGGGAAGCCAGCAAGCAGGGTTCGACCACAGCAGCAACTCTCCCTTCCTGTGGTTCCCACCGACCAGTATTCAAAAGCGTTGCTGCTTCTGATTAGGAAGTCTGGGAATAGCCAGCCTGGCTAATAGCCATCAATAGCCCTCTCCTCCTCCGTGAATATATCTAACCCTCTTTTAAATCCATCCAAGTTGGTGACCATCACTGCCTCCTGCAGCAGGGGGTTCCACAGTGCACTGTGCGAAGAAGGACCTTGCACTGCTGGAATAGCTCAGTCGGTAGAGCATGAGACTCTTAACCTCAGGGTCATGGGTTCGGATCCCACATTGGACAAATAGATTCCTGCATTTCAAGGGGTTGGACTAGATGAGCCTTGTGGTCCCTTCCTACTCTGCCATTCTATTACTATGACGCTGTGCCTTTTACCTGTCCTGCGTCCTCCAATTGTCAGCTTCATTAGCTGTTCCATGTGGACATATGGAGAATCTCTATCCACCTTCTCCGGGCGGTGCAAATTTTATAAACTTCCATCGTGTCATCAAAAGTAATCCAAGCAGTGAACCAAACATCCCACCAGCTGACTTTGAGGACCAATCCCTGCCCACCAGGTCCCATAAAAGCACTGAACTGAGAGGCTGCTCCTTACTCTGAGCGGGAAACCGCCCCAGCTTCTGGTGAGAAGAAACCACCATTCCTTTAGGTCACAGTTTCCCAAAATTGAGTCGACAGCTGTTACAACGCCCATCATCCCTAGTGTGGGATGTAACATCACTGTAGCAGTCAAGTATGACACTTCCTGTTTGTCCAAAGTGGAAAAACAGGGGAATGTTACTCCAGCCAGGAGGACTCCGGTCACAGCCTGTCTGGAGCATCCTCCCCCTGCATGTGACCTGGTAGATGGGCATGACCCCGGGAGACCCCATAAAAGGACCGGTCACGCATCCATCTTCCTCTTGTTGCTCTTCTTCTTTGCCATTTCTTTCTTGATATATTTTGCTGCCTGCTGGCTCTCAGCCAGCATCACATGGGCTCATCCCCATATGGGATGAACCCAAACTCTGTCCTGTAGCTACAAGCTAAAGCCTGCCTGCAGGGAACCTACTGTGAACTGAATGTAAGTAAACTTCTTATTACTTTTAAGAAAAGACTGTTGTGTCTTTATTCTTTTTAAGAGGGGACAAAGGGGATTTACCAGGAACAAATCCAGTCTGGACGAACCAGACTGGATTTGCTTAAGTAAAGAGACTCAAACAAATTTACCAACTAGCTTCCTGGTATATACAGGGGAATGCACTCCAGACTCACCAATGCAGTCCTGACGGGGCTGATGGGAAGAGGCTTCTTTGGTGGAGGCAGTTTGTTTTGCACGCCGAATTTCGCACCAGCGGCCGCGGAAGGGGATTTGTTGAAAGGCAGCGGAGGCGGCCTGGAAGGCTTGAGGTCTTTCGGGAGAGGGGCAACCGGGGTAGGGGCAGGGCGGAGAGGGCGGACCACGTTGACCGGGTGAGAAGCGCCTTGGAGAGCGTTTGGTTTGGGTGGGAAAACACCCTTTGTTGCCTGTAGAGAGAAGAGAGAGTGAAGGCAAAGGTGAATTTCCCCATCATTTAAGGCAGAGGCAGTTTCCGCAATTCCACAGAGCGAAGGTGCCAATGAATGGACACGATCCTGTCCCCTCCCCTTATAAGCATTTATTTTTAAAAAGCTGCATATTTCTAGCGGTTTCTAAGTTAGGGTTGCTTGCATCAAGATTTCAGGAGCATACCATCGTTTGTTAAAAAAACAAAAAACCAGAAGCTTTTCTTTTGGGAATTATAGGGACGGAACTACCTAAAGTACTGTATAGAAATCTATTTACGTACGCAGCTACAGCGGCAAGAATGTTACTCGCCCCAAAACTGAAAGAAGCAGAAGTCCCAGCAAAGGAAGAATGGATACAAAAACTTATGGAATATGCGGAAATGGCAAAACTTACCGAAAGAATAAGAAATCAAGGCAACAAACTTTTAATAAAAGAATGGAAATGGTTTATTGAATATATACAGATACATTGTAAACAGACAAGAACATTGGCAGGATTACTGTAATAACCTGCAGTCCCATCACCTATAATAAAGTGCAAGTGTCTCTGCGCCCAGTCCCTGTGTCCGTGGGACTGCGCTACTGCGCATGTGCCCCACGGACAGCCGTTGGGACTTGGAGCGCAGAGACGCTCTGTGCGTGTTCCCGATGTTGCTAGGGCAACAGGGACGCTATGCGCAGAGCTGGCTACGTCATGCGGCTCTCGCGTTGTTAGAAAAAAAACGAGATAAGCGAGAGCCGCTCAGTCAGCTCTGCACATGTCCCCGTCATTGCTAGGGCAAGAGTTTGACCACATATGTTCTAGCGCCCGTTAATTTAACAGGGTTAATGTACTAGTAAGAGTATATCTTTAAAGGGGATGAATAAATGAGCAAATGAAGTTGATTTGGCTATGCAGAAGATATTAAAAATAAATTTAAGGAACCGCAGAAAGAGGGGGAAGGAAGTCAAGTTTTGAAATGTTAAGATGATTGTAAATTTGATAAAATGTATTAATCTGAAAAGTATACACACACACACACACACACACACACACACACACACATTTCGGGAGCATACTCACTTGGCTGGAACTTCTGCCCGCAGTTTTATTGGAGAAGGAAGGAGAGGAGGAAATGTCCTGCAAAGTGAAGGCTGAGTTCGAGTGTCCCTGATTTGCCTTCCGATTGACAGCTCCATTCCTGCTGGGAAATACCAAAGGGAATGAAAGTTAAACTTCTGGCAAATGTGGGGGCTCCCTCCAGATCTGTACGGAGGGGGAAGGGAGAAAAAGAGAGAGGTGGGAGAAGGGCAATGGAACCTTCTAACAAGGCCCACCTGAAACTGGACTAAGGGCCAAATGCAAGCTCTGAGCTCTAGAGTGAGAGTGTGTGAGCTTTTAGGGTTAAAAAGAAAAAAAGCTCAGCAGTGCATCCTACATCACAGGATGATGTTGCACACACGGGAACTATGTTCGGGTCTTCTGTGTAACGTGATATGTGTTCAGTCTCTAAATCGGTCTGTCTTCGGCTTCCAGGCAAGATGGGAGTGTTCTCTCCTGGCTGGGAGCCCATAACAATAAATCTTCCTTTTTAATGAGTCGGAGTTGCTGTGTCTAATTGCCAGAGCTAAATACAGATGCTAGCTGCTGTTACGCTTTCCGCTTTGAAACTCTGCTTTGAAGAAGAAAGAAAAAAGACTTTTAAACATACTGCGGAAGTGTGCTGGACTCACGGTGTGTCGCAGCTAAAATGCCAGTGGTAATGAAGGACTTTTGCATCTCATGACTCTGCAATGCTGCGACGTTAACTAGAATGTTAACACTGAACAGTCCAATTCGCACTGGAGGAATTTGCATTTGGGAGCTGTGTGTTAGGATTTTTATATATCCTCTGCTGCTTCAGCAGGACTGTTGTGATTAATGCAAATCACATGAGTCTCTGAGAGAGTGTGGGAACGGAAGTCTGTCTTATCTCTTCCGCCAAAGTGTTGTTATTGTATGGTTAAGTTTCACTTCTGCCATGTCGCAGTTTTGTACTCTTGTTCAGAGAAAACAGACGTGATTATGGAGTCTCTGTATACAGTCTATAAATAAAGTAGTTTAGAACTACAGGTGAGTCTTTCTTCTCGCTGCGTGAACTACAGGTGAGTCTTTCTTCTCGCTGCGTGATGCTAGAAGACCTGTGTGCTCTTTTCATAAGAAAAGGGTCGCAGATTACTGGCGCTCTGAACTGAAGGGACATGCCAACCAGAGAGGGCCATCTCCCCAGAGCGTTTTTCCAACACTGTGCAGGACCTCCCCAGAGACACCAGTGAAAGCTTTCATGGGCACTGGGTTGATGACCTCCAGTCTACTGACTCCCAGCAGCTTTCCGTGTTTTCAAGCAGGGGACATGCCCAGCCCTGCCTGGAGATGCCAGGAATCGCACTCGAGACCTTCTGCAGGCAAAGTAAATGCTCTACGGTCCTTTCCCAGATGTCTTGGTCTCTGTGCAATGAGAGGCTCATTTCTATTACAGAATGGTTTTCCTTCGAAGGATGGGGCAGCCGAGAAGACGAAGGTGGACGTCCTCTCTAGAGCAGGTTTTCCCAAACTGTTTTGGGGCTACCGTTCCCATCATCCCTGACCACTGCTCCATCTAGCTGGTGGGCATGGGAGTTGTAGTCCAAAAAAAAAAAAAAACAGCTGGAGACGTAAGTTTGGGAAACTCTAATCTAGCGCAAGGCCTAGGAAACCCTGAGAAAGAGGGGAGGGGAGGCACCCCCCTGGGTCTCTGCTCACCTGTAGGTCTCGTGACTCTTCCTTAAGCCTTTGAACCACTTGTTGAGGAATGAGCTTTCTCTCCGATAGTACCAATAGAGTCCGAGGGACAAAGCCGGCAGGAACAGGAAGAAAAACAGCAGCAGGACGATCAGGACGGCTTCGTGATCTGTAGGAAGATGCACAGGGATAGGCAACGGTCATGAAACCAAGGCGCGTAGAGGGATGGGCATAGTTTTATGACATAGGTTGCAAATCTAAGCCATACATCGCAGGCGGCTGGGCTAGATTACCCTCGGGTACCTTCCAAGGCTACAGTTATAGGATTCTATGTGAAACGCGGGTGGCGTTGTGGTCTAAACCACTGAGCCACTTGGGCTTGCCAATCAGAAGGTCGGCAGCTCAAATCCCAGCGACGGGGTGAGCTCCCGTTTTTCAGTCCCTGCTCCTGCCAACCTAGCAGTTTGAAAGCACGAAGTGCAAGTAGATAAATAGGTACTGCTCTGGCGGGAAGGTAAACGGCATTTCCGTGCGCTGCTCTGGTTCGCCAGAAGCGGCTTAGTCATGCTGGCCACATGACCCGGAAGCTGTACGCCGGCTCCCTCGGCCAATAAAGCAAGAAGAGCACCGCAACCCCAGAGTCATTCGCTACTGGACCTAATGGTCAGGGGTCCCTTTACCTTTATGTGAAACAACTGCAGGCTCAGGAGCCGGGGAATCTGGTTGCGGTTGCCCACACAGTATATCATTGGGTACTCCGCAAATCACTGCTCCTATTTATGGAGGCTCTATTCTGCTATCGTCAGAGGAACTTCACTTATTGGGTTTATTGTTTTTTCATTTTGGTTAGGTATTTCATGGTTTTCTATCTTGATTTTATTCTGTGAACCGCCCTGAGACCCCCGGGTATAGGGCAGTAATAATAATAATAATAATAATAATAATAATAATAATAATAATAATAATTCACCCTTTGCCAACTTGGTGCCCTCCAGGTGTTTTGGACTGAGCTGGTGGGAGTTGTAGTTCAAAACATCTGGAGAGCCCCCGGTTGGTAAAGGCTGGTTTAGCAGAATAACACGATTTCTAAAATGTTTCGTTACTGGAAAGAATGCAAAATAACCATTTAATAACCACTCGTGGTTAGAAGGGTTTTCCTTTTCCCACAAAAACATCAGAACCAGCACAGTCTAACAAAATTAAACAAGGACACCCTGGATTCTCAGGTTCACACTTAAAGGAGAGGCACGTAGAGGAAAACCCCCAGCCTTTTTGCCCTTTCAGAAAACAAGGGGGCTGGAAATACAGGAGCCCATCATTTTGCAACAGCGTGGGATATATTGAAGCGGCTGATGCTCATTTTTATAAATAGACCATAAAACACAGCAGAAGTATTAAAAAAAAAATCTGTGCTCCATCACTCTAACAGGCAAATTACATTTTATAGCCACATTGCACTGGCCAAAATTAATTTACCATTTCCTTCCCTCTCTATAACCAGGCATCACAAGCTATCGTTGTACTATATGTCAATTTTTCACTATTTTTTTTTTCTCGAGGAAGAGCTCCAAGAAAGAGGAACACAGGGCGATTCTTCCCAATGACTGTGGGGTGGCATGGAGAGGAGGAGAGTTTTGCAGCCAGAGGGCCAGATTGCCTTCCGGGGAGCCTTCCAGGGGCCAGAAGCAAAGGTAGCCGGAGAAACTCATTTACATTTGGGCTTTGCCAAGTAGGCTGGCTTTTACTCTCACGAACAGAGCCCTCTCTATTCTCCATTCAGGCAAGCAAGAATAATAGAATTGCAGACTTCCGGCGAGGACGCCATGCTGGGCGGCCGTGGGTCGTTTCGGTAGCGAAGCGACCCAGGCCAGCCCGGGGGTTGGAGCCCCGCTACCGCACAGCGGGGCTCCGATAAGCCGCGGGAAGAGCGTCCCGCGGCTTGGGCTCTCCAGCGAGCCCGCTATAGCGCTGGGCTCTTCTCCCGATCCCCTTGTAAAAGGGGAAAGGGAGTGAAGGGTACCCAGCGCTGGGCTGTGGAGGCAATGCCCCAACCGGGCGGCGATGCGGCGGCTGCCGCCTGCATGAGCGTGTCGTTCTTCTGAAAACTGAAAAGAAAAAAAAAACCCCGTCTGCTGTAAGTACGGACTATTTGGATTACAATTTAACAATTGGCAACCGGGAGGGATGTTAAAAGGAAGCCCGTCCCTCTCCTTTGTTGAGCAGAGAAGATAACTAAGTTTCCAGTAGCTGCAGCTGCACCGTTGGATACAATGTTGTTTTGAAGTTTTTTGACAGATGAGACGGACTGAATCCCTGCTAGGGGATTGAAGGTATTGGAAATATCTCTTCTTTGGAGTTTTGGATTGTAATCTTTTCACTCTGCCTCAGGGAAAAATGGCGCTGGGAAACTAGCAGTTAAAGATGGAAAAGTACTGAAACTTGATACCCTTTGTCTTCTTCAACCATGCTCGCTTTCGTTTTCAAACTGGTTTTAGATCCGGGCATTACCCATGAACAAAGGATAACCCTTTTAAAATTAGAATTGTTGAATCAGAAATTGGATATGATAAGACTGAATTTCGAAGAAATGTTTTATGGAACAGGAAAAAATAGTGAGACTTTGGAGAACTTTGCCAAACTGGAAGTAAACCTTGCCAGGGAACTGGAGGGAATATTGGAGAAATATAATAAAGTGACTACGCAACTCCAAGGAGCTGAAAAACCCTGCTGGAGTGAGAGACACAGGGTTGGTGTCCTAAAACCCTGGGGGGGTGAGAGACCCAGGGTTGGAAGATTTATATCCTGTCTCTGGGGTGAGAGTCCAGAGATGAAGGTGAGAAGATTTTTGAAGATACAAGTTGAAGATGATCTGAACTTTGAAATGGTGTTGCTGGAAGATGAGAGTTGGCGTTCCCCGAAGCTCCCTGCGAGGAAGTCTATGGACTGTGTTTTGATTTTTGGCATTAAAGAAAAAGAGGTGATACTGAACAATGATGGTGGAGGGAGGTGGAGAGATGTTTGGTGGGTGAGCCTGAGATGGCCAAGGAAAATGGTTAGAAGAGGGATAGGGTGAAAATGATAGAATTATAATTAGGACGGCTCTATGGTACCCTGAAGATAGCGTGTTAAGATTTTATGATTTTGAACTAGTGAAGAGATATGTGATTGATTATCAGCAGCAGTCTAAGTAAAATAAGATTTAAGATTTGATCTAAGAAGTATTATGTTGTATTATAAGATGTTAAGTTTTTTAGGATTTTCGAACTAGAGAAGAGATATCTGAATGATTATCAGTAGAAGTTTAGGTAAATAAGATTTAAGAATTGATTCAAGAAGTAATATGTTGTATTATAAGGTTAATCAAATGTAAAGAAGTTTATTTGGCAATTTTAATGATAATGGATTTTAATTTTAAAGATGGATGTTATTAAAGTAAATTAGCATTGAAAGCAAAGGAGAGAAAACGGGGGAAGTCACCCCAAGAAGATTTGAAACAAGAATTATTATTTTTTGTAACAAGTAAAGGGATGTTGGTGTTCCGGCTTAGATTTATTTATGTCTAGGTTGGTTTGTAATTGTTGTATGTTGTATTTGTGCTTTGTATTGTCTTTGTGTTTTTGTTTCTGTGGAAAACCAATAAAATTTTTGTAAAAAAAAAAAAAAAGAATAATAGAATTGCAGAGTTAAAAGGGACCCAAGGGTCCAACCCCCTGCAATGCAGGAATCTCAACTATAGCATCCGAGACAGATGGCCACCCCACCTCTGCTTAAAAACCTTCAAGGAAGGAGAGTCCACAACCTCCTGCACTGTCAAACAGCAGAAAGTTTTCCCTGATCATTAATTGGAACTGAATGGGCCTTCTCTGCAGTGGCTCCCCATCTGCGGAATGCTCTCCCCAGGGAAGTTCGCCTGGTGCCTTCATTACACGCCTTTAGGCACCAGGCAAAAACGTTCCTTTTTAACCAGGCCGTTGGTTGATCTGTTGGACATCCCATACCCTTTTAAAATGTGGCTCTTTTTTGGGGGGTTTATTTTATTCTGATTAAATATGTTGTGATTATTTCTGTGAACCATCCTGAGACCTCCAGGTATAGGACGGTATATAAACCTAAAAACAGCAACAGCAACATTTTGTCACTTGAAGCCATTGGTTTGTTCCTAGCCTTTGGAGCAGGAGAAAACAAAATTTCTTCCCTCTTCCATATGACAGCCCTTGAGATATTTGAAGATGGCTGTCTTATCTCCTGTCCGCCTCCTCTTTTCCAGGCGAAAAATACTGTTATGTATGCAGACCGATAGGGGTTGTTTAACTACCTAGCTGGATCCGCCTCATGGTGTGATCCAACCAATTACGGAAGAGCTATGAAGGCAACAGCCAATCAGAGGTAGTTTAAGCAATGGGGAGTTGTTTATCAGGTGGGATTTGGACGTGTTCGTCAGGGCGTTTCGCCAGAGCCACTCTGTATGGGTTGTTTTGGTATGTTGTTTTTTTAACTCTCGTGGAGCCATATAAACAGGATTTTGGAATAATGCTGACTCGGCTTCCTTCGTGGTAGAGAACTCTACACGTACCCAACTTCCTCAACCCTTCCTTATTAAGCTTAGCTTCCAGACCCTTGATCTGTAGAGTTGGATGGGACCCCAAGGATCATCTAGTCTGACCCCCTGCAATGCAGGAATATCAGTTCAAGCATTCGTGACAGATGACCATCCAACCTCTGCTCAAAAACCTCCAAGGAATGAGAGTCCACCACCTCCCAAGGGAGTCCGTTCCATAGTCGAACAGCTCTTACTGTCAGAAAACTAAGGTATTTTTCGCTCCATAGGACGCAACGGACCATAGGGCACACCTCGTTTTTAGAGGAGGAAATAAGGGAAAAAAAATATTTTTTCTGGTTTTCCTCCTCTAAAAGCCCTGGGTTTTTTTGAGGATCAGCTAAATGTTTTGCAGCTTTTTTTGCAAAGGGAAAAGCCCTGGTTTTTTGAGGATCAGCTAAAAGTTTTGCAGCTTTTTTTGCAAAGGGGGAAAAGCAAAGAGGAAAAGCCCCATTTTTATGGGGTTCAACTCACATTTCTGCAGCTTCTAAAGGAAAGGGAGCCTTTTCTACAGTTTCCAGACAGATAATCTAATCAGCCAGTCACATGTCGCTGGGGAAACAAACAACCTCCCTCTGCAGCACATTCAACAATGGAGGGCGGGGCTGAAAGGGAGCCGGGACTCTTATCTCTCTCCCGATCTCTTGCTGATCAGCTGCTGAGCGGGGTCCTTTCAACACCCCCTTTTCTCTTTGTAAAATAAAAAGCACGATCCTCTTTTGGCCCCTGGGCAATTCAGCTCCAGGGACCACCATTCGCTCCATAAGACGCACAGATATTTCCCCTTACTTTTTAGGAGGAAAAAAGTGCGTCTTATGGAGCGAAAAATGCGGCACTCTATTCTGAACTTAGAAATGGAAAGCGTAATGCTGGTGGTCAACAAAAGAGGTTTAAAGACTCTCAAGGCAAATCTTTAAAAATGTAGTATAAACACCAACAACTGGGAAACACTGGCCTGCGAGCGCTCCAATTGGAGAACAGCCTTTACCAAAGGTGTCATGGGCTTTGAAGACACTCGAACTCAGGACGCAAGGGAGAAACGTGCTAAGAGGAAGGCACGCTTGGCAAACCCTCACCATGATCAACTCCCGCCTGGAAACCAATGTCCCCACTGTGGAAGGACGTGTGGATCCAGAATTGGCCTCCACTGTCTCTTACGGACTCACTGTTAAGACCTTGTCCATGGAAGTCAATCTTACTCAGCTATGAGGGATCGCCAAAGAAGAGAGATTGTCAGAAAGTTTTTTCCTGAAGCTTAGTCAGATTCTCCTTTCTTGCCATTTGAATCCACTCGTTCTCGTCCCCCATTTCGGAGAGGCATTGACAGATATCGAGGACACATTCCAGCCAGGAAAACACACTCCAGAAGCGTGCGACTGGGTAGGGGGTTTGTGGCCTGGAAGAATCCCGAGGGCCACGTAAAGAGGACTGGAGGGCCACATACAGTCCCCGATGCCTGTGGTTCTCTGCTCCCGGGGCTCCCAGTCTCTCCGGCTTCCAGAGCACTCCACCCTTTGGATTTGCAATAGCGGGGACAGGGACACACACAAACAGCACTGCCTGGGACTCACTATCATGTTGCACGGGGCCACTGTCAACGCTGCCTCCCAGACCCGCCTTCTCGCAGAACGGAGGAGCCCACCCTGCGTCACAGTGGCAGTTCCGGTTGCTGTTGCAGACCTGGAAGAGATTTGCAGAGTGAGGCTCAAGCTTGCCAAAGCACAGTTTGCAGGCACTCCCCCCCCAAAAAAAAAAACAACCACCAAGATGCGCTCAACCTAAAATGAAGAGAGCCTATCATTCAGGACAAGTCAGTCTATGCTGGGTCAAACCAAAGCCAGGGAGGAGTGGGGAGGTCTAGCACAGTGATGGCCAAACTCGGCCTTCCAGCTGTTTTGGTACTACAACCCCCATCATCCCTGACCACTGCTCCTGTTAGCTAGGGATGATGGGAGTTGTAGTCCCGAAACAGCTGGAGGGCCAAGTTCGGCCATCACTGGACTAGCATCGCATCCTCACAGCGGTCAAGCAGATTCCTCTGGGAAGTCCCTGAACAGGACCCGAGCACAGCGGAAATCTCCAACGGTTACCCACCCACCCGCACGGTTTCCAGAAATTGGTATTCGGATTCTGCTCAAGATGCAGTTGCGAGCCCTTAATGTTCAGGGACGCGGGTGGCGCTGTGGTCTAAACCACTGAGCCTAGGGCTTGCCGATCGGAAGGTCGGCGGTTCGAATCCCCGTGATGGGGTGAGCTCCCGTTGCTTGGTCCCTGCTCCTGCCAACCTAGCAGTTCGAAAGCAGTCAAAGTGCAAGTAGATAAATAGGTACCGCTCCAGCGGGAAGGTAAATGGCGTTTCCGTGCACTGCTCTGGTTCGCCAGAAGCGGCTTAGTCATGCTGGCCACATGACCCGGAAGCTGTACACCGGCTCCCTTGGCCAGTAAAGCAAGATGAGCGCCGCAACCCCAGAGTCGTCCGCACTGGACCTAACAGTCAGGGGTCCCTTTACCTTTAATGTTCAGGCAGAATGATTTCCTGACCCAGCCAAAAATAAATAAATTATGCCTTGGAGGGGACACCTAGTTCCCACTAGTGTATTGTTGTTGTTTTTCTTCAGCACCCCTTAGCTAGAGCCCTTTCCCAGAAAAGAAGCTAAGACGGCCGCTGGTGACTCACCCCATGGCCGTGGCATTTCGAGGTGCACTTGTCCAGGTCATAGAAAGAGGCGTTGAGGCAGCGCTGGTCCTTGCAAACCTGAAATCAGAAAGGCCCCTGAATCAGACAGGCTTGCAATGCCCCAATAGTTCAACACCGCCATTTTATTTTACTTTATTTTATTTATTGTAAATCTATCTATTTAATTTTCCAAATTAATATTTACATTCACATAATAACATAATAAAAGGGACGCGGGTGGCGCTGTGGGTTAATTCACTGAGCCTCTTGGGCTTGCTGATCAGAAGGTTTGCGGTTCGAATCCCCGCAATCGGGTGAGCTCCCATTGCTCGGTCTCTGCTCCTGCCAACCTAGCAGTTTGAAAGCACGTCAAAGTGCAAGTAGATAAATAGGTACCACTCCGGCGGGAAGGTAAACGGCGTTTCCGTGTGTGCTGCTCTGGTTCGCCAGAAGTGGCTTAGTCATGCTGGCCACATGACCCAGAAGCTGTACTCTGGCTCCCTCGGCCAGTAAAGCAAGATGTGCGCCGCAACCCCAGAGTCATTCACGACTGGACCTAACGCTCAGGGGTCCTTTTACCTTTACCTAATAACATACAGGTGAAACTCGAAAAATTTGAATATCGTGGAAAGGTTCATTTCTTTCAGTAATTCAACTTAAAAGGTGAAACTAATATATGAGATAGACTCATGACATGCAAAGCGAGATATGTCAAGCCTTTATTTGTTATAATTGTGATGATTATGGCATACAGCTGATGAGAACCCCAAATTAACAATTTCAACTTTGGGGTTTTCATCAGCTGTGCACCATAATCATCACAATTATAACAAGCAAAGGCTTGACATATCTCACTTTGCATGTCATGAGTCTATCTCATATATTAAACTCCAGTAGCTAATGAAAACAATTGCTTACATAAATGGACTTTTTCCACGATATTCTAATTTTTCGAGTTTCACCTGCATGTAAAAACAAGATTCCAAAGAATCCCTTGGACTTCTTTCCTCCCCGTTGTGTGTCCTTTTGTTAATCCTTTCCTTCTGCATCTTTTATATTAATCCAAATTTTTGCATCTCCATTATGCCCGCAGTTCTTTGTTACAAGTGTTATTCCAATCCCACTAGTGATTTTAACTGTTTACAATGGTTTTTGAGATTAATTATATATAAAAAATATTCCCCGTTCTTTATTAAAAAGCCTTGGTCTTCCTGACCAATTTAATTTAATTTTATCATTTAACCCTCACCATTCCATCTCCGCACTTGGTCCCCGTCATCACCAGCCCCGGGTCGGACATGTCTCCCTCGTCATCCTTGGTGGCGTAAACCAACGCCCCCCGACACTTGATCTCCTGCCCGTTAAAGCGAATGGTGGTGTCCATGGAAACGGTGTTGGTCCCTTTGGGCTTGGCAGCTGAGCTCTGGCACTGGATCTTCCCGCACTTGGCATCTCTAGAAGGAACGAGAACATCGGAGCTGGGAGAGGACCTGAAGGCTAGCCGCACCAAATAATAAATTCATTCATTCATTCATTCATTCCCCGCCCATCTGGCTGGGTTTCCAACAAAAACTCTGGGCGGCTTCCAACAAAACCTTAAGATACAATAATTCATCAGATATTAAAAGCTTCCCTAAAGACGGCTGCCTTCAGATGTCTTCTAAAAGTCAGGAAGTTGTTTATTTCCTTTGACATCTGGTGGGAATGTGTTGCACAGGGTGGGCGCCACCACCGAGAAGGCCCTCTGTCTGGTTCCCTGTAACTTTACTTCTCGCAATGAGGGAACTGCCTGAAGGCCCTTGGAGCTGGACCTCAGTGTCCGAGCAGAACGATGGGGGTGGAGACGCTCCTTCAGGTATACAGGACGAGGCCGTACGCCTTGGGCGTTTAGGACTTTAAAGGTCAGCACCAACACTTTGAATTGTGCTCAGAAACATACGGGGAGCCAATGTAGATCTTTCAAGACCGGTGTTATATGGTCTGGCGGCCGCTCCCAGTCACCAGTCTAGCTGCCGCATTCTGGATTAATTGCAGTTTCCGGGTCACCTTCAAAGGTAGCCCCACGTAGAGCGCATTGCAGTAGTCCAAGCAGGAGATAACCAGAGCATGCACCACTCTGGCGAGACAGTCCGCGGGCAGGTAGGGTCTCAGCCTGCATACCAGATGGAGCTGGTAGACAGCTGCCCTGGATACAGAATTAACCTGCGCCTCCATGGGCAGCTGTGAGTCCAAAATGACCCCACGCTGCGCAACTGGTCTTTCAGGGGCACAGTGACAGTGACCCCATTCAGGAAGTAAGAAGGTAAGAGCAGAATTGCTGGATCAGGCCAAGGGACTATTAGGTCCAGCATCCTCCTCTCACAGTGCCCAACCAGATGCCTGTGGGAAACCCGCAAGCAGGATTCGAACACAAGACCACCTCTCACATTTCCAGCAATGGGTATTCAGAAGCAATGCTGACTCCAACTGTGGAGGCAGAGCAGAACTACCCTGGCTAGTAGCCACCCACAGACCTCCCCTCCATGAATTTGCCTAATTGGTGGCCATCCCTTTCTCCTGTGGCAGCGAGTTCCGTAGTTTAACTATTGTGCTGCATTCTTTTATCTATTCTGAATTGTCCACCATCCAGTTTTCATTGAATGCCCATGACTTCTGGTGCTATGAGAGAGGGAGAAAGACGTTTCCCTGCCCACTTTCTTCACCCCGTGTAAAATTTTATGAACTCGCCTTTTCTCTAAATTCAGAAGTCCCAAACACTACAACCTTTCTTCATGAGGGGAATCACTCCCATGGGCGTAGCCAGGGGTAGGGGGAAAGCTGCCCCCCACCCCAAATCAAGCAAATAAATAAAAATACTTATCTAAAAGTAGAAATGATCAGAATATTTGAATGCTCGCTGAGGTCACTTGGATGATGTTGGGGCACATTCTAGCGACACAAATGACAAGCCGGCTGAGCGATAGACAGAGGAGGAGGACAGGTGGGGGTCCTGTGGCCCCCTTAACATAAATCCTGGCTACACCCATGGTCACTCCATCCTCTTGATTGTATAAACTGCCCTGGTAACTTCACCTGAAGCTTATTTTAGCTTAGATGAGATCAGGGATAGCCTAGTTGGCTCCTTCCAGGCAAGCTTGGACTCCAGTTCCCATCAGCTCCATCCAAAATAGCCTGTGCTCAGGGATGACGATAGAAGCTGCTGTTCAACAACATCTGGCTTCTTTTGGGATTACCGTATTTTTTGCTCCATAGGGCACACCGGACCATAGGGCGCACCTCGTTTTTAGAGGAGGAAACAAGAAAAAAAAAATTTTCTGGTTTTCCTCCTCTAAAAGCCCTGGTTTTTTTGAGGATCAGCTAAAAGTTTTGCAGCTTTTTTGCAAAGGGAAAAGCCCTGGGTTTTTTTGAGGATCAGCTAAAAGTTTTGCAGCTTTTTTTGCAAAGGGAAAAGCCCTGGTTTTTTGAGGATCAGCTAAAAGTTTTGCAGCTTTTTTGCAAAGGGAAAAACCCTTTTTTTGAGGATCAGCTAAAAGTTTTGCAGCTTTTTTTGCAAAGGGGGAAAAGCAAAGCTCCTTTTGCAAAGGGGGAAAAGCAAAGAGGAAAAGCCCCATTTTTATGGGGTTCAACTCACATTTCTGCAGCTTCTAAAGGAAAGGGAGCCTTTTCTACAGTTTCCAGACAGATAATCTAATCAGCCAGTCACATGTCGCTGGGGAAACAAACAACCTCCCTCTGCAGCACATTCAACAAAGGAGGGCGGGGCTGAAAGGGAGCCGGGACTCTTATCTCTCTCCCGATCTCTTGCTGATCAGCTGCTGAGCGGGGTCCTTTCAACACCCCCTTTTCTCTTTGTAAAATAAAAAGCATGATCCTCTTTTGGCCCCTGGGCAATTCAGCTCCAGGGACCACCATTCGCTCCATAAGACACACAGATATTTCCCCTTACTTTTTAGGAGGAAAAAAGTGAGTCTTATGGAGCGAAAAATACGGTAGTAAACAAAAAACCCCTTTGTTGCAAAATGCGAGTCAGCAATATCAAAAGCAACACGATGACCAGAAACAAATACAATATGAAAAACTTTATGGAATGATTCAAAACATCAAAACTAACAAACTGAAGTCTCTGAAAGTCCTTAAATGAATCACAGTGCCAGACTTTACCCGGCGGAGAACAAGCTGTGAAGCTTTGTATAATCAGCAAATGTCCAATTCTGATGTCCAACTCTGAACATTGTTTCCAGATAACAACTACTGTTTCGCTGAATTTTTCATCAGTGAATTAGTTCAACACTCATTAGTGGAAAGATATATAATTTCTTCATTAACCACCTTTTTTTCCGAATAGATATAAATGAAAATGAAAAATACACAGGAACAGTGCTCATGCAATTATGTAGCAGTAGTTTTGATGTTTTGAATCATTCCATAAAGGTTTTCAAATTGTATTTGTTTCTGGTCACCGTGTTTCTTTTGGGATTAGACTCACAGGTGTGGGATGCTGAGAACATCCCTTTCCACAGGGATTTAGGATAGCATCTCAACACGTGGGGTGGCCAATCGAGATGTCGCCGGACCACAATCCCGTCATCCCTGATTGCGGGCCATGTTGGGTGCTTTTAAGCGAGACCAAGAAGACCTGGAGGTCCCCAGAGTTCACCTTTGGTCAAATAGACAAGCCTAAAGTCTGCACATTGTGGTGCCAGACCAGCACCCACCTCCACGCACACTTGATGTAGTTGCCGTGGCGGTCCTTGCCGCAGTTGCCGTACATGTCGCCCGCCCGGTTGACGTCCCGGAAGCAAGCGTCGGGAGCCGGCCAGGCACCTGTAGGTGGAAGCAGAGTTGAAGTGAGCTCAAGGAGATGGACCATATAAAGAAGGCTGATGACAGAAGAATTGATGCTTTTGAATTCTGGTGCTGGAGGAGACTCTTGAGAGTCCCATGGACTGCAAGAAGATCAAACCTATCCATTCTCAAAGGAAATCAGCCCTGAGTGCTCACTGGAAGGACAGATCCTGAAGCTGAGGCTCCAGTACTTTGGCCACCTCATGAGAAGAGAAGACTCCCTGGAAAAGACCCTGATGTTGGGAAAGATGGAGGGCACAAGGAGAAGGGGACGACAGAGGATGAGATGGTTGGACAGTGTTCTCGAAGCTACCAACATGAGTCTGACCAAACTGTGGGAGGCAGTGGAAGACAGGAGTGCCTGGAGTGCTTTGGTCCATGGAGTCACGAAGAGTTGGACATGACTGAACGAATGAACAAGAATCACCAAAGAAGAAGCTACCTGCAGATGAGCATTCTGCCCAATTGAAAACCACCCCCTGTTCTCAGTTGGGGAGATCTTCCTGGCCATATGTTTACTTATTTATTTTTTAAAAAAATTCTTTTACCCTAATCCCTGCCTCAGAACTAACTTGGTACTGGATCTAAGGGCGACACAAGTGATCTCTGGGTTGAACCAGAACAAATAAGCCAGATTGGGGGCCCCTGGAACAGAGCCACAGGGTGGATTGGGGATACACTGACCAAGCATTTACAAACTTTTCCATTAATCATTTTCCATCTCATGTCTTTCAATACGTGTTCCCATTGCTTTCTGAATCGCCAAAAAAACAAATAAATTGTGTTGTGTTTTTTTAAAAGTGGATTTGTTGCATCCTCTAAGCTGGTGCTCTCCAAATGTTCTGGACTACAACTCCATCAGCCTTAGCCAGCAGGTACAGTGCTAAACATCAGGAGGGAACCAGGTTGGGCAAAAACCGCAGAACATTCGAACCTACTTCAATTGCGTACACTTGAAAGTCCCAGTTTGCGCTTGACTCCCTCCCACCAAACACGGACAGTCTGCAGACTCTCTCTCTCTCCCTCTTTCTCAAAACTGGTTCTCATCATTCCATCCTCTCTCCCCTTGCAATCTGTCCCACTCTTGTGTGACCAAGAAATAGCGTGACAACACCCAAACTACAACCCCCAAAAGCTCCAGAAGATGGTGCTAGTTCCTTAGCTAAAAGGAGGATCACAAAATCAAGGAATCAAGGAATAGTAGAGTTGGAAGGGACCTCGAGGATCATCTAGATTACGACCCCCTGCAATGCAGGAATCTTTTACACAAGTCCTATGGAGAAAGTAAAACCCATTCATAGTAAAATGAAGGAAGAAACAAACCAAAAAACCCTAAAGGAAAATATCAGTTCAGTTCAATAACCTTGATTAGGCATAACTAAAGGAAAATAAGAGACCCAAGTGGCGCTGTGGGTTAAACCAGAGAGTCTAGGGCTTGCCGATCAGAAGGTCGGCGGTTCAAATCCCTGTGACGGGGTGAGCTCCTGTTGCTCGGTCCCAGCTCCTGCCCACCTAGCAGTTTGAAAGCACATCAAAGTGCAAGTAGATAAATAGGGACTGCTCCGGCGGGAAGGTAAACGGCGTTTCCGTGCGCTGCTCTGGTTCGCCAGAAGTGGCTTAGTCATGCTGGCCACATGACCCGGAAGCTGTCTGCGGACAAACGCCGGCTCCCTTGGCCTATAGAGCGAGATGAGCGCCGCAACCCCAGAGTCGGACACGACTGGACCTGATGGCCAGGGGTCCCTTTACCTTTACCTAAAGGAAAATATGTGGGTGGTCAGTTCCAACCGAAATGCACAATCTGGTGCGCATAAGTACTGTGGTGTGTTCAAGGTCTTGTTGAAGTGCTGAATTACTTGGAAGCAGCTTAGCTGAAAGACTAACTGCCCCAGTATAGATCTGTAAAATCACTTAGATTACTATCTGGGGATATTCTGCTCCTGGTACCTCAAGCTGTGGAATCGGTGTCTATCTGTATAACGTGCATATGTTATACACATAATATCATCCGTTGTTGGCATCCGTGTGTCTCAAGAAGCAATGGAGTGCGCCTCTGAGGGTGAAGTCAAACTGCGGTGTTAGCAGTACCAAAGTGACCTCTCTGGGGCACAAGCCTGGGAAGTAAAAAGGTAAAATGTAAAGGACCCCTGGACGGTTAAGTCCAGTCAAAGGCGACTATGGGGTGTGGAGCTCGCTCATCTCGCTTTCACACCCAGGGAGCCAGCGTTTGTCCACATACAGCTTTCTGGGTTATGTGGCCATCACAAGTAAACTGCTTCTGGTGCAATGGAACACCGTGATGGAAACCAGAGTGCACGTAAACACCGTTTACCTTCCTGCCACAGTGGTATCTATTTATCTATGTGCACTGGTGTGCTTTCGAACTGCTAGGTAGGCAGGAGCTGAGACATAGCAATGGGAGCTCACCCCGTCGTGGGGATTTGTACCGCCAACCTTCTGATCGGCAAACCCAAGAGGCTCAGTGGTTTAGACCACAGCACCATCCGCGTCCCAAGAGCAAGCCTGGGAAGTATGTATGGAGGTCCTGGGCTGCCCAGACAACAAGACGCTCGTCCTCGCTGGTGTGGCCCCAAGGAAAGCAGAGAAGGCAATTGGCTGCAGGAGTTGCCGGAAGGAGATATACAAGGCACCATCCAACTGTCTTAGGGACAGTCTTAGGACTCTGGATTTGTTTAGAGTTTACTCCTTACTTTTTCTTCTTCTGAAGATATCCCACAAAGCAATAGAAATTTAGGGTCAGCGCTTTCCTTCTCCTAGATAGACTTCATTCCCAGGTGGATGAGTCCCACCCACACCTCTCTTCCCCCTACAACATACACCTTCTTGACCGTTGGGCCCACTCTTGGTCTCATCTGCTCAATGTGCCAGAGGCTGTCTTTGCATGCAGGGTCTCTAACTAAACAAGGGTTTGCAATCCATCGGCTCCCCTCACCTGGTTCAGCCGGCCAGTCAAAGCCATTCCCAGGGTGTGGCTCCTATCACATGCTGGCAATTCTAAGAGCCACAGGTAAGAGCTGAGTGCAGGGTGGGGGCCAAAGGTGGACAAACTACCCCAGACGTAGCATGACATACCCCCTATCAGAGATACTTTCTTGTTGTTCAGTCGTTCAGTCGTGCCCGACTCTTCGTGACCCCATGGACCAGAGCACGCCAGGCACCCCTATCCTCCACTGCCTCCCACAGTTTGGCCAAACTCATGCTAGTCGCTTCGAGAACACTGTCCAACCATCTCATCCTCTGTCGTCCCCTTCTCCTTGTGCCCTCCATCTTTCCCAACATCAGGGTCTTTTCCAGGGAGTCTTCTCTTCTCATGAGGTGGCCAAAGTACTGGAGCCTCAACTTCAGGATCTGTCCTTCCAGTGAGCACTCAGGGCTGATTTCCTTCAGAATGGATAGGTTTGATCTTCTTGCAGTCCATGGGACTCTCAAGAGTCTCCTCCAGCACCATAATTCAAAAGCATCAATTCTTCGGCGATCAGTCTTCTTTATGGTCCAGCTCTCACTTCCATACATTACAGAGATATTACCGCTCCTAACATCCTGAAGGAGCGTCTCCACCCCCATCATTCAGCCCAGACACTGAGGTCCAGCTCCGAGGGCCTTCTGGTGGTTCCCTCCCTGCGAGAAGCGAGGTTACAGGGAACCAGGCAGAGGGCCTTCTCGGTGGTGGCACCCACCCTGTGGAACGCCCTCCATCAGATGTCAAGGAAATAAACAACTACTGACTTTTAGAAGACATCTGAAGGCAGCCCTGTTTAGGGAAGTTTTTATGTTTGATGTTTTATCATGTTTTTAATATTCTGTTGGGAGCCTCCCAGAGTGGCTGGGGAAACCCAGCCAGATGGGCGGGGTATAAATAATATATTATTATTATTATTATTATTATTATTATTATTACCCATACATATAAAAAAGAGGTCATTGTACTTGTAGCAGAACCGGGGTTTATTTTAAAAATAATCATCATCTTGCTTCTCAAGATCAAGGAGGGCGTTAGAAAAGGAATCTGTGCAGGTGAGCTTGGCATCACGATTCTCAGAAAAGTCCACCCCTGCGTAGAAAAGGTTAAGAGAGGGAAGGATATGTATGGGGTTGGGGAGGGGCTCACCTGGACCCCACAGCTGGATGCATTGCTGTTGGTGGGTCAAGCACATGCCGTTGTTGCAATAAGCCTCCCCGTAGGAGCACATTGAGCCATCCAGGAGGTAGACGTTGCTGGGGCAATAGGGGGAAGCCCCCGTGCAGTATTCGGGCAGGTCGCAGGATCCGGCCGGCTCTCGACACATGGTCCCTGCTGTCTTGAGCTACGGAACAGATGGAGACAAGAGAGAGATTTATTGAGCGGTTAAGATGGCTTTTAAGCTCACGTATTTAGCATCCAGGACCAGTGCATTTTTTATTTTTTTTAAAAAAAGGACCCCTGGATGGTAAAGTCCAGTCAAAAGTGACTACGGGGTTGCAGCGCTCGTCTCGCTTTCAGGCCGTTTGTCCACAGGCAGCTTTCTGGGTCATGTGGCCAGCAGAACTAAACCGCTTCTGCTGCAACGGGACACTGTGACGGAAACCAGAGTGCATGGAAACGCCGTTTACTTTCCGCCACAGCGGTGCCTATTTATCTACTTGCACTTTGATGTGCTTTCAAACTGCTAGGTTGGCAGGAGCTGGGACAGAGCAATGGGAGCTCACCCCGTCGCGGGGATTCGAACCGCCGACCTTCTGATCGGCAAGCCCAAGAGGCTCAGTGGTATAGACCACAGCGCCACCCGGTGCTAATAAACCATTGAAAAGCAATGGGTTGCGTTGTTGTTTTTCTTTCTTCTCTCTCTCCCTGTTAGCCTGAGAAAGAATCACAAAATTGTGGAGTTGGAAGGGACCCCAAGAGTCATCTGGCCCTAGAAATGCAGGAATCACAGGGAGATGATTTGGAATACCTTGCAGCCCTCACAGCAGTCGCCGTGGGCACACTCGGTCCCAGCTTTCAGGGTGCAGTTTTGCGGGTTGCAGCAAGGGTTTGTGCATTCCTGGAAAGAGAGAGGGGGAACATGATCACGGGGATGGTCACCTGGAATAGCCATCTTCAGGGGCGTAGCAAGGGGGTGCGTAGGGAGGGGGTGGTCCACCCCAGTTACCACCTGGGGGTGACACTCTGGGGCGGAGCCCCGCCCCCGCGATTGTCGCCACCAAACCCTCGCTCGTCTGGCGCTTTTTTCGGTGCTGGCTGGCCTGCGGAGCCGTGGCATGGAGGCGAGGGGCAGGCGAGCGAGGAGGGGGCGTCACGCTTGTCGCTGGCATGATGCCCCCTACTCACTGGCCCGCCCCTCGCATCAATGCTGCATCCACGTGCGTCGTGATGTCACGACACAAGCGTCGTGCCCCCGCCCCCAGGGGGGTGCATCCGTGCCGCCTCCCCGGGCAGCGAAGAGGCTTCCTCCACCTCTGGCCATCTTAAAGCAGAGTTTCTCTGAGGGTGTGGCCTGCCACACAGTTGTGGCAGGAGAGGGTGGCAAGCTTGAAGGGAAAATTCAAGGACAATCAAAGGAAGGACGATTTAAACCAGGGGTCAGCAACCTTTTTCAGCCGTGGGCTGCTCCACCAGTCCATGTGGTGGGCCAGACTGTATTGGGGGGGGGGGGAATGAATGAATTCCTATGCCCCACAAATAACCCAGAGATGCATTTTAAATAAAAGGACACATTCTACTCATGTAAAAACACCAGGCAGGCCCCACAAATAACCCAGAGATGCATTTTAAATAAAAGCACACATTCTACTCATGTAAAAACACCAGGCAGGCCCCACAAATAACCCAGAGATGCATTTTAAATAAAAGCACACATTCTACTCATGTAAAAACACCAGGCAGGCCCCACAAATAACCCAGAGATGCATTTTAAATAAAAGCACACATTCTACTCATGTAAAAACACCAGGCAGGCCCCACAAATAACCCAGAGATGCATTTTAAATAAAAGCACACATTCTACTCATGTAAAAACACCAGGCAGGCCCCACAAATAACCCAGAGATGCATTTTAAATAAAAGCACACATTTTACTCATGTAAAAACACGCTGATTCCTGGACCATCTGCAGTCCGTATTGAGAAGGCGATTGGGCTGCATCCGGCCCCCATGCCTTAGGTTGCCTTTAATCATTTCAGTGTAGTATAGTGCGGTATAGTATCACAATATATATATATATATATATTTAATTTGCAGAATATGGCTAGATATCTTTTCGAAATGAGAGCAAAGCTATTCTTTTACAGCTCTCTGCAACATATTGTTGTGAACATGGATTTTCAATGAAAGATCAGGAAAGGGTAAGGCTTCTTTGTGTTGATGAGGAGATGAGAGTTTGTCTGTCTCAAAAAATAAATAAATTATATATAATTTTTTGTTTTCACATTTTACAAATATTTTAACCAAAAATCCTAAGAAAGTCTATGTTTCTTTAGACTTCCCTCCCCTCCTTTCTGAGGTTGCTTGGTTCAGGGGTGCCAACTAGAGGGGGCTCTGGGTGCCTGACCACCCACAAATTGATGATACCCAGCTCTACCTCTCTTTCAAATCAGAACCAGTGAAGGCGGTGAAGGTCCTGTGTGAGTGTCTGGAGGCGGTTGGAGGATGGATGGCGGCTAACAGATTGAGGTTGAATCCTGACAAGACAGAAGTACTGTTTTGGGGGACAGGAGGGGGCAGGTGTGGAGGACTCCCTGGTCCTGAATGGGGTAACTGTGCCCCTGAAGGACCAGGTGCGCAGCCTGGGAGTCATTTTGGACTCACAGCTGTCCATGGAGGCGCAGGTCAATTCTGTGTCCAGGGCAGCTGTCTACCAGCTCCATCTGGTACGCAGGCTGAGACCCTCCCTGCCCGCAGACTGTCTCGCCAGAGTGGTGCATGCTCTGGTTATCTCCCGCTTGGACTACTGCAATGCGCTCTATGTGGGGCTACCTTTGAAGGTGACCCGGAAACTACAACTAATCCAGAATGCGGCAGCTAGACTGGTGACTGGGAGCGGCTGCCGAGACCACATAACACCAGTCTTGAAAGACCTACATTGGCTCCCAGTACAAGCACAATTCAAAGTGTTGGTGCTGACCTTGAAAGCCCTGAATGGCCTTGGTCCAGTATACCTGAAAGAGTGTCTCCACCCCCATGGTTCAGCCCGGACACTGAGGTCCAGCTCCGAGTGTCTTCCAGCAGTTCCCTCACTGCGAAGCTACAGGGAAGCAGGCAGAGGGCCTTCTCGGTAGTGGCACCCGCCCTGTGGAACACCCTCCCACCAGATGTCAAAGAGAAAAACAACTACCAGACTTTTAGAAGACATCTGAAGGCAGCCCTGTTTAGGGAAGCTTTTAATGTTTAATAGACTATTGTATTTTAATATTCTGTTGGAAGCCGCCCAGAGTGGCTGGGGAAACCCAGCCAGATGGGCGGGGTATGTATGTATGTATGTATGTATGTATGTATGTATAAATATTATTTTGTTGTGGGTGCTCAGCACACACCCTGACTCAACTCCCGAAGAGACCCAGAGACAACTCCAGCCTTAGACTTGCCAGCCGCTTTTGGACCCAGCACCTCTCAGTTCTGATGCCGCGAATACGTACCTCCACCTCTCCGCAGTCGCATTCCTCGCCGTCCTCCAGGAATCCGTTTCCGCATTTCTTGCCCACAACCAGGTCCTTGGTGTTGGGCATGTTGAAAAGGCACATGCCTCCCCCTCGGTGGAAGTAGCTCTCCAGTTGCCTCCGGCTGCAGGAGCTGAAGACTTTCGGGAAGGGGTGGCTGCAGAGACACGGGCAAAGAGGGGCGACTGTTAATACTAATTAACTGAACTTGCTCTCTCTAGCTCTCAGGGCAGTTCACAACTTAAAAACACAAGAGGAAAACAAAACAATAATAATAACCAGAGGGGCGCATGAGGCATAACGGACTTTCAGATTGCGAAAAGCTGGCATCATTGGATCAAGTTCATGTTACTTAAACTGTGCAGTTTTAACTGTGCCATAAATTGTTACTGTTTTATTGTGTTATTAATTTCCGTGGTGGGACGTGCAAACTATACAGATTGTTTATTTTATTTTAAATCTGTTAAAGATTGGAAATTCCTCACAGATTTTTTTTTTTTTGCGTGAGAAAGAAAAAGAAATAATGATATCTGGATTTGAGGACTGAAGATCATGTTTGTTTACAAAAAGTGGCTTTGTTGGGTTGTACGAAGTGAATAGTTTTTTTTAAGTAGACAGGTAAAGAATCAGAAGTTATTTATTTTCTGAATCTTAACTTGCGATCTTTCTCTTTTCACCTCTTTCTACTCTTTTTAACTCTCTATTTCTCTCCCTCGCCCCTTTTTTGTGTTTTTGTTGTATCTAGATAGAAGTCTTGGTTTGGTTTGGTTTTAAAAAGAGGGTGGCGATGTTAAGTTTTGTCACTACAAACCTTAATAAAATTTATTTTTTTAAAAAAAATGAATAATGCTTTTAATAAGGTAGGGTGGGCACAGGGGAGTCTGTGGAACCACTACACCCCACTGCCTCGCCGTCAGTCTCCTGGGATGGCGCTCTACCACGGAGCCAGGGCTTCTGCCCAAATGTGTGGCTCGTGCATGAAGAGGCCTTGTCCCACTGCACCCATCCAGCCCAGAACCCTCTCTCCAAAACCGACTTCCTCGGTGTGATTTATTTCGGTACTCTGAATCGCCTTGAAATCCGAGCCCCGTGGTCTCCTTGACATTTCTCCTTCCCCCTCGACAACGGCTCTTTTGTGCGACAGCCGATCCCGCCGCCAACGTCGGCGGCACGAACACAAACTCTGGGGCCGCCAACCCTCCGTGTCTTTAAGTCTATAAACAGCCTCGTGCCGGGCGCTTTCTGGATAGGAGAAAGGCTTCACTGTTTCATGCCGGCCTCTCTCAACACATCCAACAGACACGGAACAAGACCCTTGTTTCCCAACATGTGGCTTGCTTCCGAAAGACAACTGCAAACCGCATGCGCTCAGTTCGGGGGGGGGCCTCCCTCTCTCTCTCTCTCGCCATTGTACATCTGTCTCCATTTCTGCATCCTTGCTGCTGCAAGAAAACCGGCTTAAATTTCAAGGGCTGGTGGTGCTGTCCCTCTTAGCAAGCCTACTCGGAGTTCAATACCATCTGCAAATCATTTTCAAGTAGTTCTCCTTCAAAGAATAACATTCTGTAAGCAAGGAGAGTGCAAAATATGGTCTGAAGCTCAACATCAAAAAAACTAAGATCATGGCCACTGGTCCCATCACCTCCTGGCAAATAGAAGGGGAAGAAATGGAGGCAGTGAGAGATTTTACTTTCTTGGGCTCCATGATCACTGCAGATGGTGACAGCAGTCACGAAATTAAAAGACGCCTGCTTCTTGGGAGAAAAGCAATGACAAACCTAGACAGCATCTTAAAAAGCAGAGACATCACCTTGCCGACAAAGGTCCATATAGTTAAAGCTATGGTTTTCCCAGTAGTAATGTATGGAAGTGAGAGCTGGACCATAAAGAAGACTGATCGCCGAAGAATTGATGCTTTTGAATTATGGTGCTGGAGGAGACTCTTGAGAGTCCCATGGACTGCAAAAAGATCAAACTTATCCATCCTTAAAGAAATCAGCCCTGAGTGCTCACTGGAAGGACAGATCCTGAAGTTGAGGCTCCAGTACTTTGGCCACCTCATGAGAAGAGAAGACTCCCTGGAAAAGACCCTGATGTTGGGAAAGATGGAGGGCACAAGGAGAAGGGGACGACAGAGGATGAGATGGTTGGACAGTGTTCTCGAAGCGACTGGCATGAGTTTGGCCAAACTGCAGGAGGCAGTGGAGGATAGGGGTGCCTGGCATGCTCTGGTCCATGGGGTCACGAAGAGTCGGACACGACTAAACGACTGAACAACAACAAAGCATTAAAACCCTTTTCCAGAGTTTTCCCCAGAGGTCAAAATCTATATTGTGTCCTATATCTATTGCCCAGTGTGCCATTGAGGCTTTGGCTAGCTCGTCTTTGCTTTCCCTGCCCCAAACCTTCTTACCCCGTAGCAGCAGCCATTACACAGCCCCCCTGGGATGCCGTGGCTTCAACACAGCATCCCTCGGGGTCGTGGCTCATGCCGAAGTTGTGGCCGATTTCGTGGGCCATGGTGGCGGCGGCTCCAATGGGCAGCTCCGAGTGGTCCTGGGACAAAGGATTGCGGTCATCATTTTCATTATCATCATCACTTAATTCATCCCCTGCCCTCTGTCAGGAGGTCCCAGGGCTGCGACAATTCAATCAAAACTAAAACAGGTTACAATCCCAGGAACTGGGGGGTGGGGGTCCCCTGAAAACACACAACGAGGGGAAAGAGTCAGGCTTCCTGAAGCTCGGCCCTCCAGATGTTTTGAGACTACAATTCCCAGCATCCCTGACCACAGGTCCTGCTAGCTAGGGATCATGGGAGTTGTAGGCCAAAAATATCTGGAGGCTGAGGAAGCCGGGGAAAAGGGTTACGTCTTCAGCAGGACCAGATTTAGGTTTGATGATGCCCTGAGCTACTGAAGGCAATGGGGCGTGTGATATGTCCAGCTGTCCTTTGTCAACAACAAATTGTTACTGTTTTTGTGTTGAATATATGTTATATGGTCATTTATGGACCTAGTAGGTATCTAAAGCCATTTGCACATGTTGCCATGCAACCAGTCCATGCAGAATGTAGGCACCCTATATATAGAAATGAGCAAACCAGTGATATTTTAGGGAGCAGGCTAGCAGGCGGGGCCCATTACTTACATCATAGGAGCCTACACAACACAAAACACTGTTGCTGTATGTAGGTTTTATTTTATTTGTTTTTTATTTTATATTTTGGAAATGTACATCCAGGGTTTTTTCCCCTTTAAAATTTTTTGGGGCCCCCAAGAGAGTGGGGTCCAAAGCTATAGCTTGTTTAGCTTATACGTAAACCTGGCACCGGTCTTCAGCATTTGCCGAAAGCTGTACAGCGGGGGGGGGGGACATGCAGGAGGAACCTCTTCGGGCTAAAGGAGAGGAGAGTATCATAGAATCATAGACTGGGACCTCCAAGGGGCATCCAGTCCAACCCCCTGAAATGCAGGCAAGGAACCTCTTCGGGCTAAAGGGAGGAGAGTATCATAGAATCATAGACTGGGACCTCCAAGGGGCATCCAGTCCAACCCCCTGAAATGCAGGCAAAACCAGGGCCACATTTCAGGGGCTCAGGTTTGGCCGCAGAACCCCTTTTAGACAAACCAAACCAAACCTACCCTGTTCCTAGCGCCTAAAACCCAACAATCCTTGTCGATATGTTCAGCGGACTCTCCTCCATTGGCGGTTTTTAAGCAGATGCTTAAGCTTTGATTCTTGCATCGAAGGGGGTTGGACTAGATGACCCTTGTGGGTCCCTTCCAACCCTACAATTCTAAGTTTCTCCAATATCTGGGGCTTTTTCCCAACACGCCAAGACTGGCGGCTAACTGAGGTCACACCTGGCAGAACCCGATTCTTCCTTCCCCCCCCCCCCAGGCAAAGTGCCTCTTGATGCTGGGAAGAAAGAGGATAATTTTGCGCAGTCAAAGGAGATGTTGCTGAGCAGCTTTCACCAACCCGGTTGCCCTCCTGGCGCTTGGGACTACAACTCCCATCAGCCCCAGCCAGCTGGTGGGAGTTGTAGTCCAAAAGAGCAACTGGGTTGCGGAAGACAGCTCTAGATAGCAAGAGGAGGATCGAGGAGCAGCGATCTTGTCCTTACCATGCTCACCCCGCCGGAGTTTTCCGCACTGCACATGCCCTCCAGCGGTGCCATCCCAATGGTGGTTCCGAGAAAGGTCATCCCGCTGTGGAGACAGGCAAGGGAAGGGGGGAAACAGAGGAAAGTGGCCATGGTTAAGGGTAAAGGTAAAGGACCCTGACCGTTAGAAGAAGAAGAAGAGTTTGGATTTGATATCCCGCTTTATCACTACCCGAAGGAGTCTCAAAGCGGCTAACATTCTCCTTTCCCTTCCTCCCCCACAACAAACACTCTGTGAGGTGAGTGGGGCTGAGAGACTTCAGAGAAGTGTGACTAGCCCAAGGTCACCCAGCAGCTGCATGTGGAGGAGCGGGGAAGCGAACCCGGTTCACCAGATTACGAGTCTACCGCTCTTAACCACTACACCACACTCACGGATGACTCTGGGGTTGCGGCACTCATCTCGCGTTACTGGCCGAGGGAGCCGGCGTACAGCTTCCGGGTCATGTGGCCAGCATGACTAAGCCGCTTCTGGCGAACCAGAGCAGCGCACGGAAATGCCGTTTACCTTCCCGCCGAGCGGTACCTATTTATCTACTTGCACTTTGACGTGCTTTCGAACTGCTAGGTTGGCAGGAGCAGGAACTGAGCAACGGGAGCTCACCCTGCCGCAGGGATTCGAACTGCCGACCTTCTGATCAGCAAGCCCTTGGCTCTGTGGTTTAACCCACAGCGCCACCCGTGTCCATGGTTAGGGGTAGAGATGTAAAATTTCTGGGGGTGGGGATAAATGGGAAAATGCAATCACACACTGTGGCTGGAAAACTGCATTGCAAAAGTAAAAATAAATGGGTGGATCATTTCATTAAAATGCAGAGGAAATGCCCCCCCCCACACACACACACAACCCGTCCCCTAGCATGAGCCACCTTATTGATGGCTGCTTCTAAAAGGACAACTCACGTCAGCAGCTGGGCATTGTCGTGCTTCTTCCGAACCTTCAGAGACTTTTTCCACTGCAGGAAGGACATGAGTGAGGCATGAGCGTCGCTGCTCAAGCTGCACTGGTCCCTCTCGGTCCACACCTCGAGGCCGATCAGGGCCACTTTGATATTCAGGGACCTGTAAAACTGGGGAGGAGGAGCAAGAAGAGAGGAGGAAGGTTTTCAATAATAATAATAATAATAATAATAATAATAATAATAATAATAATAATAATGGACCCATAGTTCACCTGCAAGATCACCTTGCCCACTTGCCCACTTCCATCTGTAGATCAGGCCCTGTTACAGGTGCCAGATAATACCCCGCTCTGCATTTGTAAGAAATGAATCTTTCAGTGTGGCAGCACCTCTGGAACTCCCCGCCTATTGAGGCAATTTCACTGAACACTTTTCGGCACCTGCTAAAGGCATCTTTGTTTCTCAGGCACCGCCTCTCCTGGTATGTCCCGGGTAGGACCTTAAGGTCCTCAAATAATAACTTTTTGGAGGTCCCGAGCCACAAGGATGCTAGGTTGGCTTCAACTAGGGCCAGGGCCTTCTCAGTACTGGCCCCGACTTGGTGGAACGGTCTGTCACAAGAGACCAGGGCCCTGCGGGATTTGGCATCTTTCCGCAGGGCCTGCAAGACGGAGCTGTTCCACCTAGCCTTTGGGTTGGTTTCAGTTTAACCCTGATGTTTCGTTCTTTTGGTGTGATTGGTGGGCTACTTAAAAATGAGGCTGCAGTTTAGATTTAATTTTAAATTGTATTTTAATCTGTATTTTAATGAACTGTTTTATGTTTTTGTTGTGATTTTATTGGTGTTAGCCGCCCTGAGCCCGGTTTGGCGGGGAAGGGCGGGGTATAAATAAAAATTTATTATTATTATTATTATTATTATTATTATTATTATTATTATTAGCACTGCTATGTATTAAATTTGTATACCACCCTTTGTTCGAAGATCACAAGGTGGTTCACCACGTAAAAATGCAATATATATTTTAAAACCAAGAACAAAACAATACCCCCCCTCCCACAAACACATTTAGAAGGTTGGCGTATGTTTTAATCTGCTTTCAGTTTATTGAGGATTTTGTCTTTTGCATGTTTTAAAGAGTCCACAGAGTTTGAAAGGACCACTGGGGTCATCTAGTCCAACCCCCTGCAATGCAGGAGTCTTTTGTCCAGTGTGGGGCTCGAACCCATAACCTTGAGGTTCAGAGTCTCAGGTATCCTGGCTTCCAGTTGTTTTTACTGATAGTTGCTGTGAGGTTCGCGTGATGATTCTCACGAGTAACGAAGCAGGAACCCAAACAGTCTTTTGGCAGTTTTATTGGTGCAAGCTATTTAAATAATGTCTGTCTCAGTCACTGGCAGAATCCGGGAGTGGCCCCTTCCAGCTAATTCCCCAGCAGAAGAGCTTCAGCACCCCAAATCTCCTCCTACCCTCCTTGCATTTCATCCTTCTGCGCAACTGGGGCGCCGGAACTGGCGTGTTTCCCTCCTGACCAGCCGAGCGAGGTGAGGTGCCGGGGCTCTTTGCAGCATCCCCTAGCCCTCTCCTCTCCCGGCTGGCCCCTTCCCCTTCCTCCCCACTGAAGGTGTGGCTGCTCTTTGTGCTGGAAGAGGGACTGCTACTCAAAAGGCGCCAGGGCTCTCTGTAAGCTGTCCCCGTTCCCCTCAGCGGGCCAGGTAGAAGTTCCCTGACAGTTTTATTGGCTTATTCAATTTGTAAGCTGCTCGGAGGGTTTTGCTTTTTGAAATCAAGCGGTGTATAACTTTATTATACGAAATAAATAAGCGTGCTGTTAGCCCCAAACACTGTTGAGTCAGGCATGTGGATCCTATGTTCCTCCACAACTTCCTGGGACTGGCGGCTGGTCCATTAGGGCAGTGTTCCTCAACCTTGGGTCCCCAGATGTTTTTGGCCTACAACTCCCATCATCCATAGCTAGCAGGACCAGTGGTCATGGATGATGGGAGTTGTAGGCCAAAAACATCTGGGGACCCAAGGTTGAGGAACACTGCATTAGGGCAAGTGGGGCCCTGCCCCACTAATCTCAGTGCACCAGCCCCAGCTTTACACCCAGCCCAGAGGGTGGCCCCGACTGACACCTTCCCCTTCCTTATTCTCTGCACTGGCCTTGTAGAACTCAGCCCAGAGGAAGAGGACAAAACCAGAATCACTTTGGCTCGGGCTCTCGTTGCCTCTGGCGCCACCTAGTGCCGAACTCCCTGCCTCCTGCCCTACCAGGTCTGATTTGCACCAGCAACCACTGCTGTGGACTACCACTCCCAGCTGACCTGACCACCGCTCCCTGATCGTTGCCGAGGCTGATGGGAGTCGTAGTGCAAAGCACCCGGAGGGCACCAGGTTGGGGGCAGCTTCGTCTGCGCTGACTTATAGCACCTCTTCGGGTTTCAGAAGGGAGTCTTCCTCGAACAGCTCGGCTGATAACGCCAAGGTTATAGAATCATAGAATCCTAGAGTTGGAAGAGTCCACCAGGGCCATCCAGTCCAACCCGCCTGCCAAGCAGGAAACACCATCAAAGCATTCCTGACAGATGGCTGTCAAGCCTCCGCTTCAAGACCTCCAAAGAAGGAGACTCCACCACACTCCTTGGCAGCAAATTCCACTGTCCAACAGCTCTCACTGTCAGGAAGTTCTTCCTAATGTTTAGGTGGAATCTTCTTTCTTGTAGTTTGAATCCATTGCCCCGTGTCCGCTTCTCTGGAGCAGCAGAAAACAACCTTTCTCCCTCCTCTATATGACATCCTTTGATATATTTGAACATGGCTATCATATCACCCCTTAACCTTCTCTTCTCCAGGCTAAACATACCCAGCTCCCTAAGCCGTTCCTCATAAGGCATCGTTTCCAGGCCTTTGGACCATTTTGGTTGCCCTCCTCTGGACACCTTCCAGCTTGTCCAGAGCTTGTTATGGCCTGATCCTGTTCAAATCATAGGTTTACAGGGTTAGAAGGGACCCTGTGGATCATCTAGTCCAACCCTGCGAAATGCAGGAATATGCAGCTGTCCCAAACGGGGATCGAACCTGCAACCTTGCCGTTGTCAGCACCACGCTCTAACCAACAGAGCTATCCCACTTCAGGGCTCTTTTATGGGCTTATGTTCTTGATGTTCAGAATAGGTAGCTGTGGATAACCGAAGGATAGTCTTGCTGAGAGTCTCTGAGTGATTACCTTGTCTACGTAATTCGCGATCTCCAAGATCCGTTGCTTGGTGTGCCCCAGATTTTGCTTTTGAGATACAAACTGGGAAGGAGACGGTGGAAGAGAAGGGGGGGAAGGGAGAACAAGAGAGGCAAAGGAACAGATTTAGGGACATTTCTTAAACCAAAATTAACACACACTGCTGGATGCTCTTTGAAGCTTTACTTCCCCCACGATGCACGGCATATGTGAGATTAAATTCAGAAGGAACTGTCTTCATCCAAACCAGCGGGTCCCAAACTTTATCCAGCCACCCCGCCTTTGGTTCCTTAAACTCACCCCCAGTTCCCCCTACCCTAGGAGAAGCATTATTCAGAATAGCAGTTTGCATGACCCGGTAAGAATTATTATTATATTTGTATACCACCCTTGTTAGGTCTGGAGCTTTTAGGGTTAATAAGCTCAACAGTGCGCCCCGCCCAGGGCCGGTGCGTCCATTAAGGCAAATTAGGCAATTGCCTAGGGTGCCAAAGTGGAGGGGGCGCTGGCCAGGCTTGGACGGGGGAGCGGGACGGGACAGGCTAGCAGCAGCTTCTCCGCTGTAGCGGAGAGGTGCTGCTTGCCCTCTACACCACCCCCCGGCTCCCGCTAAAGCAGGCTTTGGCGGGGGGCGGGGCGGGACGGGCGAGCAGCAGCTTCTCTGCTACAGCGGAGAAACTGCTGCTTGCCTCTCCACCACCCCCACCTCCCGCTAAAGCAGGCTTTGGTAGGGGGCGGGCGGTGGGGGGCGCCAGAAGGTGGTAGCGCCTAGGGCACAAGAAACCCTAGCACCGGTCCTGGCCCCGCCCACAGGGAAGAATGTGTCATACATCCGGGTATCTGCTGTATGTGAAGCCTGTGCGATTTGTGACGCGCTGTTTACTTTCTGTTCACTCTGGTTTCACTTTTGACCGGGCGAGATGTCTTCCGTTAGCCCGGGAAAGAATGCCTGTGATTTATGCTTGTAAATGAAGCTTGCTTGCTAAAAACAAGCTGGACTCTGTGGAATTTATATGCTGGCAAGAAAGGCACACACACACCGTTGCGCAGGAGAATTTTGAACAACTCTGCAAAAGCAGTAAGGCAGTAAGAAGCGTTCCTGGGCGCCATTGGTGTTTTCCAAGTGCTAAACTGTTTTTGAGGCTTTTTCCAGTTAAAACAAAAGCCCAACAACCCTTCATCTGCAGACCTCAAGGTGGTTCACAACATAAAAACACAAGGTAAAAACACAAAATACATAATGAAAGCAAGAACGAAACAATGCAATACAATAACGACCCCTTCCTTGGATGAAGGACAGTATATAGATAATAAAAGTAACAACACACAACAACAACACATTCAATGCATTCCCCCAAGAATCCTGGATGCAATAAAATTGAAAATACAATTTTTAAATTCAAAACACTTTTAAAATTCAAAGCAGTCATATACCCAGTCAGGACAGAGTGTTTTTTATGTATGCCACAACAGCTGCTAGAATTTTACTTGCAAGAAACTGGAAAGGTGAAGAGATCCCGACAGTGGAAGAATGGCAGATGAAGCTAATGGACTTTATGGAACTCGCTGAACTGACCGCGAGACTCCGAGACCAGAGGGAGGAGAAGGTGCAACAGGACTGGGGAAAATTTAAGGATTATTTAAAAAATCGTGTAAAATTAGATATTTGAGCAGAATTAGCTTTGTGAATTGGCTTTAGCTAGTTGATGTTAGTTATAATTGTACAGAAGAAGTATTGTTTTGAATGATTTAAATGTTTAAGAATGTTTTAGGGTTAGTAATTTAAGTAATGAATTATATTTGAATAATTAATGCCTTAAAGACTATTAAGAAGAGTGGTAAATGTTAAGAAAAAAGATACAAAGTTACTAAAGTATATTGATTTTGAACGCAGTTGAGGGAGCGGGGGAAGTCCCCCCCTAAGAAGATAGAAACAAGAATTAAATAATGAAGTTTATTGTTCCTGTTTATGTAGGTTTGTATAAGTTTTCTTTTATTTTTTGTTTGTTTTGTTTGATGTGTTTATTATGCTTTTTCTTATTGTGTATTTGTGTATGTATTGTGTTTTTGTTGTTGTTTAATGCGAAAATAATAAAATATTTAAAAAAATAAAATTCAAAGCAGTCACAACTGATTCACATTTCTTCAGAGTCATTAAGGTTAGGGTTAGGGTTAGTTAAATCACTTTAACTCATTCAACAAATTCGATCCAGTGACACCAGCTTTTCTGATAGTCACTCACAGCTCCAGTGCCCCTCCCCACCACCTACTTGCCTCTTAGGACCCCCCCCCAGGAAATCCCACTGCCCCATGGGGGGAGAAGTACCGCCCACTTTGGGAACCACCGTTCCAGACCATCCTTCATCTGCATGATGTTTTCCTGGTGTAATTCTGGACTACAACTCCCATCATCCCCAGCCATCGCTGATGGGAGCTGGTAGCCCAAAACATCTGGCAGGGACCAGGTTGGCGAAGGTGGACGTCAACAACAGCAGAAGACTTGATCTGCTTGTGGTCTTGCCAGGGGCAGCTGGTCAGGGAAAGGGGACACTGGACCTGACCTGAGCTTTGGGAATTCAGGAAGCTTCATGAAGCCCCTGGCTCTCCAATGATCTCTAAGATTCAGTGCAGCGCTGAGGACCACCTCTCCTCATTCTCTCCTACCTAGGACCACCTCCTGATGTTCCTCCAAGCACAGAAGGATAGCAGGGCTCCTGCTTGATCCTGTGCCGTCTCTCGGGGAAGAGACACACTCTCCAGCGGAAAGCTGGAAAATGCCACTTCTCATGAAGCACTGTGCGCCACAAAGCCAGACTAAGGGCACACAGGTTGGCAAAGATCTTGCCTGCTGGGAAGGTGGGCTTTGGAGTCTCTGCGTGACTGGACCACTCAGTTCAGAGAGGAACTGTACAAAACCCTCTTTCTACCCATGCTACCTGACAGCAAAAATTCTCACCAGGGTGTAGTCTGCAACAATGAAGAGCTCCATGTATTTCAGGGTTCTCCAGGCATCTCTCCTTTTCTGAAAGACAAATTTGCTCAGTGTCACCAGGAAGTATGTGGGTGGTGCTGTGGGTTAAAACACAGAGCCTGCCGATCAGAAGGTCAGCGGTTTGAATCCCTGCGACGGGGTGAGCTCCCGTTGCTCGGTCCCAGCTCCTGCCCACCTAGCAGTTCGAAAGCACGTCAAAGTGCAAGTAGATAAATAGGTACCACTGGCGGGAAGGTAAACGGCATTTCTGTGCACTGCTCTGGTTCGCCAGAAGCGGCTTAGTCATGCTAGCCACATGACCCGGAAGCTGTACGCCGGCTCCCTTGGCCAGTAAAGCGAGATGAGCGCCACAACCCCAGAGTCATCCGCGACTGGATCTAATGGTCAGGGGTCCCTTTACCACAAGGAAGGAAGGAAGGAAGGAAGGAAGGAAGGAAGGAAGGAAGGAAAAGCAACTATGGCAGTGATCTTCGCCAGGGCCAGATTAAGACCTTTAGAGGCCCTAAGCACTAAAAAGATTTCGGTGTCCTCAGATATGTCTCATTCAAAATATAAACAATAAACCGTAAAATAAAATTTTACTTTTCAAAACCTACAGTAAGATGGAAAATAATGTTTGTTTTGGTACAGGTGGAATTCGGCGGTGCTAACCTCAATTTCTGGTATATGGTTGAATCGTTTCCATGAATTACTGGTACAGCCTGGTGGCGACTCGTGACCCGGGAGCCAGACCAGGGTTCAAATCCCCACTCAGCCACGAAGCTCGGGGGGCAGCCTTGGCCAGCCACTGCCTCTCAGTCTGACCTACCCCAAAGGGTTGTTGTGGGGTGGGAGAGAGCCAAGGGGACGCCACCTTGAGCTCCTTGCCGGAAAGGTGAGATGAACAAAAACCTGTTAGCTTCCAAATCTGGGATTCCGCCCTGTCCATTTATCGCGCACAAAGGCTTACCCGCTGATGTGCAGGCGGTTTGAAGGACCGGGCGATATCGGCTACGCTGCTTTGCATCTGGTCACCGTGCCCACAGGTCCCGCCTTTGATCGGCAGGTGTTCTGCCCTATAGACGACGTGAGGCTCAGAGTCCGGGCTCGCTGGGGGTTTCAGGTAGTAGCTATTGTTGTGGTTGAGCGTGATCAGGCCACTGGCGGAAGAACAAGAGAGCGCGATTGGAACAACAGCCGCGATCTTTAACGGAGAGCAGGGGGATTTATAATTTATCTTGGAGAACACTGTAAGCACATGAAAACATTAGCAGGGTTGCAGTAACACTTGTAACGTAGCAAATACTATGGAGATAATGGAGCAATATAAAATATGGACTACTGAATAATATGGAGTTGAAAAGGTTGACAATAGGGCCCATGGATGGGAAGGTGGGAAGTCCAGAGATTCAGAGGAATCTGTAAAGAAGGATGTCTACAGTTGTATGGTTATAATTTCATACCTGTAAAACCAAATAAAAATTATTTCAGTTCAGAATCATCATCATCTTCATCTCACAATTATAATAATATTTAATAATAATATGCTATTATTATTATTATTATTATTATTATTATTATTATTCACCTGTTTAGGGAAGTTTTTAATGTTTGATGTTTTATCGTGTTTTTAATATTCTGTTGGGAGCCGCCCAGAGTGGCTGGGGAAACCCAGCCAGATGGGTGGGGTATAAATAATAAATTATTATTATTATTATTATTATTATTATTATTATTATTATTACCCTCACCCCACCCTAAGGACTCTGGACAGGTTACAACATTAAAACACAATATTAAAAACAGTTTAAAGAAAAGAACAACAGCCGTGATCGCGATAGAAACATCACAAGGTGATTTGCGCAGGTCTCATACAGCACTTATAAATATTTTTGAATATCTAGGTGCATATGGAGCAAGGCGATCTCATAGATTTGTTGTTGTTCAGTCGTTCAGTCGTGTCCGACTCTTCGTGACCCCATGGACCAGAGCACGCCAGGCACGCCTATCCTGGAGCCTCAACTTCAGGATCTGTCCTTCTAGTGAGCATCTCGTAGATAAACAGGTCCATATGAATAGTTAAAGCTATGGTTTCCCCAGTAGTGATGTATGGAAGTGAGAGCTGGACCATAAAGAAGGCTGATCGCCGAAGAATTGATGCTTTTGAATTATGGTGCTGGAGGAGACTCTTGAGAGTCCCATGGACTGCAAGAAGATCAAACCTATCCATTCTGAAGGAAATCAGCCCTGAGTGCTCACTGGAAGGACAGATCCTGAAGTTGAGGCTCCAGTACTTTGGCCACCTCATGAGAAGAGAAGACTCCCTGGAAAAGACCCTGATGTTGGGAAAGATGGAGGGCACAAGGAGAAGGGGACGACAGAGGACGAGATGGTTGGACAGTGTTCTCGAAGCTACCAACATGAGTCTGACCAAACTGCGGGAGGCAGTGGAAGACAGGAGTGCCTGGCGTGCTCTGGTCCATGGGGTCACAAAGAATCAGACATGATTAAATAACAACAACAAAAACTTTAACTTGTCTCAGTAGCAGATGGGGAATCGGCGCAGACCTCCGAGTATGGGGGGTGGGGGTGGGGTATGCTGGCAAGGCCTCCCTCCTGTCAGCAATCGTGTTGCAGCATCCTGCACTGGCTGCAGCTTCTGGATCAGGCGTGAGTGAAGCCTCACACAGAGCGCATTGCAGTAATCCAGTTAGGGACTTCTTTTACCTCGCAGGGCTGTTGTGAGCCACAAAGAGCCAGGGCTGGTGTTTCTGGGAGGCAGGAGGCAGGGACAAGACAAAGCAAACAACGAATAAATTCACCCAGCCTGCACATTCCAGTCCTAAAAACTTTGTTTTTCCCGAACTACGTTGTTCTGGCTTTCCACAATTACTCCAGGGGAAAGGAATGTCTGTGCTTCTGTTGTGGCTGGCCTGAGCTTACCACTCTGCAAGCCGGACGAGGAAGGGTGGGGGGTGCAAGCTCGCCGAAGATGCCCCAGAGATTTGGTCCGCCCCAGAGCTCCCTCTTCCCACGCAAACACCCCAGAATAGGCGGCTGGTCCATGAGGGCAGTGCCGCATTGACCTTGACTAAAACCTCTCAGTGGATGCCTCTACATGTCATTGGCTCTGGCGCCCCCTACTGCTGGTCTCCACAACTCTTGCCCAACCGGTCTCAATGAGCCCCAGGCCCCGCCTACGTGCCAGGATCCCATTGCCCCAGTTCAACTCCAGATGGCGATCTTTAAGCTGTGCTCAAAAACCTCCAAGGAAGGAGAGCCCACAACCCTCCGAGGTTGTCCGTTCCGCAGCCAAGCAGTGTCGCAGAGGCAACAGGCTAACCCTCTCCCCTCCATCCCACGGACCAGATCTGAATTGCCACAAAGACCCTTCCGGTTTTTGAGAAAGAAAAATAGATGGGGAATGCCACACCCGGAGCTCTCCCCCCACCAATATGGCACACCTAATGCCTGCAAATTGAGGGCAGCCACCCTTTGAAAACCCAAATCCTACAACACGGTGGATAGACAGGCAGGCAGGCCGACGTGGGGAAACGGACAAAAATAACCCAGCTTGTGTTTTTGCTAGGGGATAAATCTAAAGAACATCGGGCATTTCCTAAACATTGGGAAGCAAGAAGGGTCGGGTGGAAATCAGGTGCTTTGCAACAATTTGCAATGCAGCTAGAGAACAAGCACGGGAACTGGTTGCAGGTTCGATCCCGGAATGGGACAGCAGCATATTCCTGCATTGCAGGGGGTGGGACTAGATGTTTCTCAGGATCCATTTCCAGCTCTACAATTCCATGTTTGAAGAAAGGACAGACAGACAGACAGGCAGGACACAAGAAGTTGCCTTATCGTGAGTCTATTTGGCTCAGTATCATCTACAATGACTTGCAGCAGCTGTCCCAGCCCTGTTTTGGAGATGCTAGCAGCAGGAATTGAACCCGAGACCTTCTGCAGGAACAAGCAGGGTCTCTGCTGCTGACCTGCAGCCCTTCCCCAGGGAAGGGGAAACAAAAGGACCCATGCAGGATGCAAGAAATGGGATCTGCAAGAGATTAGACCACCCTCCCAGTTCAGCTGCTGCCTCCAGCGAGCCGCACCCCGTGCGAGAAGGACACAGGGCAACTCTCCAGCTAGCGCAAGTCATCTGAGTGTCCACTGACTCAAGAATGAGTTTTGTATATGTGTGAGAGAGTGTGTGTGCATAGCTGAGAGATGACCTCACCCGCTGGCATTCCTCAAGATGCCGCTCAGCCCCAGGAGTTATTTCGAGTAACAGAATCCTGGAATTGTGGAGCTGGGAGGGACCCCCAGGGCTCATCTAGCCCAACCCCCTTGAAATGCAGGAATCTCAGCTCGAGCACCCATGGTGGGTGGCCATCCAAACTCTGCTTTGAAACCTCCAAGGAAGGAGAGTCCACTGCCTCCCGAGAGGGAGCATTCCCCTGTCAAACAGCTCTTGCCGTTCTTCCTGATATTCATTTGGAATCTCCCTTCTTGTGAAAGGAGCTGTGCGGTTGGGAGTGATGGACAAGCAGGGGGAAGGAGCATATTTGGGGTGCTGAACATCCCTCTTCACTTCCTCCCCCTCCCCCTTGGTGCAGCCCCTTGAGGTCATAGCGCATGGCAACTCTCCCAGTGGGGAGGTTTGAGCTGCCATTAAAAAAGATGTGCTCTAGCAGGGGTGGGGCGCCTCTCTCAGGCCCTTCTCTCAGGCCCTCAGGATGCTCCCCACCAAGAAACACTTTGCTCGGGGCTACACCCCTCACCAGCTTTGCTCTGCGTCCTTCCCAAGCACTTTGGCCCGGCTGAAACACAGAATCACAGAACTGGAGAGTCAAAAGGGACCCCCAAGGGTCATCTAGCCCAACCCCCTGCAAAGCAGGGCTCCTGCCCACAGCCATCCCTGGGTGGACTCGAATCACCAACCTTCTGGTTAACAGCCAGGCACCCTGACCCACTGCGCAGTGAAGGTGCCAGATATTGCCTCCTTTCTCCTGTAGAAAGGAGCTCCACAGGTCAGGGGCCACCACAGAGAAGGCCCTCTCCCACGGGGCTCCCCTTGAGCTTCTGAAGGTGGAGGAACTACCAAGAGCTGCCCCCCCCCCGGCCCATCTCCACTTCTGGGACAGAGTGACTCCGTGCAATTGTTCAACTGGCTTTCATGAGATAAAGTTTAATTGCCTGATCGCCTTGGGCCTAATCCCATTTCTCTCTAGATAACATTCCAAAGACCCTTGTCAAAAGCCACTCGAGGTTATTTTGTTCCTCCATCCCAAGGTTTGGGGTTCGGGCAAGGGGAAAAGTCACAGTGGGATTTCCCCCAAACCAGCCAAGATCCAAACACATACCCCACCCTGTGGGGCCAGTTTAGATGGGAAATGGTTTATGCCCTTATTTCACAAATCACTTCCCATAAAACACCCCAAAGCGATTTAACGATACAATGAAAACGTACAGAAACACGGTTTCGTCCAGTGCTGATACAGACCAGATTCAAAGTATCTGCTTGCTGGGAAAAGAAGGAATGTCTGAAACAAGAATCAGAAAGATCAGGGATGATGCCTACCTGATATGTACCAGAAGGGAGTTCCAAGGTAAACGGATGACTAAACAAAAGATACGATTCTTACACCCTATGTAATTTGGTGCTGGGACTTAGCTCTTGAAAAAGTACGTGTGAGGGGTGAATTTTTTACAAAGCAGTGAGGCAGGGAATGGGCAGCATGGTGTAGTGGTTAGAGTCCACTGCAGGGGGTTGGACTAGATGACCCTTGGTGTCCCTTCCAACTCTTATAGTTCCAGAATTAAGTGTCAGACGCAGTGGCGTACGGAGCCGCTTTGCTGCCCGGTGCGGCAAATGCGGGGGCACCCCCTGGGGGGCAGGGGGCCGTTCCGCAGCGTCGTGCATCGTGATGTCACGATGCATGCGCGCTATGGAGCGCAGTCCGTCCAGGCTGCCGCACATGTGCAATCCGTCTGGGCTGCCGGGCACAAGCAGCCGTTGCTCGGACGGGCTGAGGCATCCCGTCCGTGTGGCTGCTTGTGCCTGGCAGCCTTGCGAATTGCTGCGCAAGCAGCTGCCGCCCAGAAGGGGTGCCGGGCGGCAGCTTGGGAATCGTGGGGGGTGGCGGCGCCGAGTGTCACCCCTCCTCCAGGGTGGAAACTGGGGTGCTCCGCCCCCAACGCCCGCTCCTTGCTCCGCCCCTGGTCAGACGAAGTCCTGGAAGAGATCAGGGTTTGAATCCCTGCAGAGTCATGAAGCACACCGGGTGTGACCTCGAGGGCTGGTCACTGCCTCTCATCCTAACCTGCCTCACAGGGTTGTTGTAGAGATTAAAGCGAGGAGAGGGAGAACCTTGTATGCTACCTTGGGCTCCTTGGAGAAAAAAGCGGGCTATAAATGTGATTAATAAATACATGGTGACAGCTCAGTTGATTAGAGTGCCAAGGTTGCAGGTTCGATTCCCGCATGGAACAGCTGCATATTCCTCCTGCATTGCAGGGGGTCGGACTGGATGACCCCCAGGGTCCCTTCCAACTCCACAATTCTATGATATTTTAATGAAAAACCAAGCTAAGAAGTCTTTAAATTCCTCCCACCCCCTCAAAAAAAAAAATGAATACAATCTTCAGGGGCCATTTTCACACCAACAGACAAACAAAATTCAACCAGGCCAAAGATTCCAGATAAACGCTAGACGCAATCGCCGGTCAATTCCAAGACTGATATGGTGGGAGAGCGAGGAAGCTCTGTCTAAGTTGCCCAGAAGTATTTAGGTATATCAGCAACCTTCATAAGTAAGAAGGAGCGAAAGGACGGCCGTCCTCCCAGGGAGGGCCAGTGGCTATCAGAACCCCGCCTCCTCCCATCACTTTTCTTACCTGATTCCAGAGCAGGTACTGAGGACCACCCAGGAGCCCTCGTACCCTCGGACGTGGCCATGGTAGTAGCAGTGTTCCTGGAATCAGAGGAAACAGATGGGAACTGTTGGTTAGGCTGGTTGTTTTCTCCAGGGAAAACTGTGTGGATTTTATACACAAATCTGAGAGGTGGTCAGATGAACTGAAATGGGCCAGGGTGTCGAGGTTTCAGATTTTTAAAAGCAGCAAAATTCCATCATGGATTAATATTATTTAATCATTATTATCAGAGTAAATTTTAACCCAACCCACCCCCCTTTACTCTAGTGCAAACCTAACTCTAGAATATACAGTTGAGTACCCGTTGCAAAATTCAGAGAATGTTGAAGGGTGGTTTGTACATCATTTAAAGGTAAAGGGACCCCTGACCATTAGGTCCAGTCGCGGATGACTCTGGGGTTGCAGCGTTCATCTCGCTTTATTGGCCGAGGGAGCCAGCGTACAGCTTCCGGGTCATGTGGCCAGCATGACTAAGCCGCTTCTGGCGAACCAGAGCAGCGCACGGAAACGCCGTTTACCTTCCCGCTGGAGCGGTACCTATTTATCTACTTGCACTTTGATGTGCTTTCGAACTGCTAGGTTGGCAGGAGCAGGGACCGAAGCAACGGGAGCTCACCCCATCACGGGGATTCGAACCGCCGACCTTCTGATCAGCAAGCCCTAGGCTCTGTGGTTTAATCCACAGTGCCACCCACGTCCCACTCCCCACCCATGTCCCACATTTAGGAAAGTGGAAATTGTGATTGTTAAAAGAAATTTATTGTTATTATTATTTCCACTTTCTCACTTTTAATTGCAGGCTGAATATGAGCAGCCCCATTCTGCATGTGCTATGTGGATTTTGCTGTATAGAGCTTCCAGGTTCAGGAGAAGTATACCTTTGAATACTAGTTTCTGCAGGGCAGCCTTTGCCAACCTGGTGCCCACCGGATGTTTTGGACTACAACTCCCATCAGCCCCAACCAGTCCCCAGATGTTGTTGGACTACAGCTCCCATAATCTCTGAGCACTGGTCCTGCTAGCCAGGAACAACGGGAGCTGTAATCCAACAACATATGAGGACCCAAGGTTGAAAATGTCTGCTCTAGGCAGTGAACTTGTCATCCAGCAGGCATGCAAAACAGGACACACACTCTTTCCCATCCATGTTTCCCAGCACTTACCAACAGCTGTCTTTATCAGGCTATATTGGCCCTTGTCCAGCCCGTTACCAACCCCAGTTCCCGAAATCATGCCATTAGGCCATGCTGCAGGACATTGTGTATTCTTACAGAGCTTTAAAAATCAATAAATGATCGCAATGAGCAAATTAAGGGCCAACTAGGCCATGTTAAGTGGCCGTGAAAAAATTATGATTGGTTTGCAGGATTAGTCATTCCAAAGCAATCTCTTAATTTACTCCAGCCTGGGGTTTCTATATCTTCACAAATAAACTCTCTTCACCCAGCACTGAGATGGAGGAACCATCCTAATTTATGAGCTTTCCCCAGCTGCCAGCATGTTTGTGAATTCTTCTCTGCAACCACAAGGACTAGTAACTTGAGACGAACAACAGCTTGAAAAACTCAGGTCCTGCATCTCCCACCGTGAGAACAGGATGCTGGACTAGACAATCTACTACTGGCAGGATCCTGCAAGGCTCGTCTGCTGCCCTGCCCTGGAACAACCTTTGGGAGTGAGAAATAGGACTGCGAGGTATCTGGTTTCCAACACAGCGATATATCACCAGCTAAACTGAAATAAGGATGGGGCGATGTCCAGGCAGCATTGGGTGGCTTCTCGGTTTTCCCCACAGCTGTGCCTTAGATTATCTTTTCTATGTGGAGTAACCTGTGTTGCACTATTTTGCTTTGGACTGATGAAGCACTTTGGGAAACCTGACATGTATCCAGAAATCAGGTCTTCTTCATCCCCATCTGGGTGGTGGCCATGATTCGCCTTTTCCATTTACACGGCTTGGAGTTTCCAACTTGAGACCCTTTGAGAAACAGTCCATCTAGTTCGACACCAACAACGGTTTTTGAACTTTCTCCGTTCTCCTATGTGCCACCCTCACCATTGTGGCGGCACGGGGTCATTATCCTGTATTTGGACTCACGCCACTTGTTATATTATTCATCAATCCAATTTGTTCAGATATCGCTGTATTTTTACCTTTTGTTTTCAGTTTTTGCACTTGGCACTTTAGCATGTTTGTGAATCCAATGGTTATCAGCTCATTTCTATTCCAGTAAATTTGGTTTTATAGTCATAGCCAGTTTGTGGTGGTGTTGTTTTGTTTTGTTGTATACATAATCAAAATAAAAACAACAACCCAATAACACACACATACCCCAAAAACCCCACATTTTAAATTGATCCGTGCTGTCCAGCTTGATCCTTTATATCAGTTTGGCGGTTTCCTCCAAGAAGAAGAAGAAGAAGAAGAAGAAGCATGGCCATGTGTGCCCCTTAGGCTAGGCTCCTGACCTCAGTGGCAGCAGCATCCTCTGCTCCATTACCAGTGGCAAAGTAAGAGAAGAAGGAGAAGGAGAAGAGGAGGAGGAGGAGGAGGAGGAGGAGTTTGGATTTGATATCCCGCTTTATCACTACCCGAAGGAGTCTCAAAGCAGCTAACATTCTCCTTTCCCTTCCTCCCCACAACAAACACTCTGTGAGGTGAGTGGGGCTGAGAGACTTCAGAGAAGTGTGACTAGCCCAAGGTCACCCAGCAGCTGCATGTGGAGGAGCGGAGACGCGAACCCGGTTCACCAGATTACAAGTATACCACTCTTAACCACTACACCACACTGGCTCTCAGAGCTTTCAGAGAACAGTCCTCTGTTCGAAGGTGTCCTCTGTGTGAGGGCACAGGTCTGGCTCAAGAACATAAGAAGACCCTGCTGGATCAGGCCAATGGCCCATCTAGTCCAGCCTCCTGTTCTCACAGTGGCTGACCAGTTGCCCCAAGGGGAAGCCAACAAGACGGACCCAAGGACAGAAGCCCTCTCCCATCCTGAGGGTTCCAGTATTCAACAGGCGTGGCCATGTGTGCCCCTTAGGCTAGGCTCCTGACCTCAGTGACAGCATCCTCCTCTGCTCCATTACCAGTGGCAAAGTTAGAGAAGAGGAGGAGGAGGAGGAGGAGGAGGAGAAGAAGAAGAAGAAGAAGAAGAAGAAGAAGAAGAAGAAGAAGAAGAAGAAGAGGAGTTTGGATTTGATATCCCGCTTTATCACTACCCGAAGGAGTCTCAAAGCAGCTAACATTCTCCTTTCCCTTCCTCCCCACAACAAACACTCTGTGAGGTGAGTGGGGCTGAGAGACTTCAGAGAAGTGTGACTAGCCCAAGGTCACCCAGCAGCTGCATGTGGAGGAGCGGAGATGCGAACCCGGTCCACCAGATTACGAGTCTACCTCTCTTAACCACTACACCACACTGGCTCTCATGTCTCTTGAAGCTCATCATACTGTGTTTCATGAAGAAGTGTGCATGCACACGAAAGCTCATACCAAGAACAAACTTAGTTGGTCTCTAAGGTGCTACTGCAAAGAATTTTTTATTTTATTTTGTTTTGTGTTTCATGTGTTATTCTTTGTGATAAAGCAATTACTGGTAAGCGCTGCCCTGCCTCTGCCCATCCCAACATCGCCAATTTCCCCAGCCTGGCGCATCTTACTTACCGTGAGGTTGGGTGAGACTGTCATGGGCTGCCCCCCCTTTGCATAATGGGTCTCCGTATAATCTGGTGACAGCAGCCTGCTGGGAAAGAAAGGGAGAGTGAGCTCTCGGAAGAAATATGTTTCTGATGACGTTCCCTATCCACAACCTTTTATTATTACTCATGTTTCAAATCTGGAGAGTTGGTAGGGACCCCAAGAGTCATCTAGCCCCGACTCTGTGTACTGCAGGAATAAGGAAGATTCTCAAAGCATTTTCAACAGAATGCAGCAGAAACCATGTACAAAACCACTGCACATAGAAAACTGTGGCAGATGTAAAAACAATGGCACGTATAAAACAGACTTTCCACACACGAACCCTTGGTGTATAGAAACGGGATTTATCCCCCCCCAAAAAAAAAATCCCACCTGGCTCTGCCTTAAGTAAAGGATTTTTGCAGAGAAGGCGCTCCGTTTTCCTTGGATTCGAGAGAACGGGAATTCTTGCCACCACCCCCAAACTTCACTGTCTCCAGAACACAAAACGCAGCCAAAGGGGTCAGTTGAAGAACTGCCTTAAATGGAGCGATGTGGCAGTTTTTTCACTAAGCCAGGCACCCAGGGAGTCAGAGAGGATCTCTCTCGGATGAATCACAATTCCTCCCCACCACCCAAAAAAATACCACTGAGATTAACTCTCCGTGCCCTTCCCCCTGGGTTCCTGTCTCAGGGCCATCCATCTGGAGACACAAGAAACGAGAGGGACGATGATTTCATAAAGCAAAACCTTCCCATCCAGGCTAGTCCCGCAGTCACTGATGTAGATCCTGGGTACTAATGTTCTTTTAAATAACTAAGGCATGATTCCTTTACCCCAGGAAAGCTGACTTAAGTGGTTTTCATAGATTAAGGAGATGTGAGTAACGTCGGCTGATGTGGCACAATTCCGGACATCGCAGTCCCAGAGCTTGGAGACAGAGAGTCGCTCAGAGGAGGCAGGATGGGAACATTTGCAAGAGTCGGTCTGCAGAGGATCGGGGGCAGGAAGTGGGGTTTAGTGGTTAGAGTGTCAGGATATGCTGCGAACCACCCCGAGATCTAAACGGTGGGTTACAAATGTAATAAATAAATAGAAAAGGGGGGGAAATAAACAGGACCTGGGGGAGACCAGGGTTCGAATTGCCGTAGAGCTTGCTGGGTGAACTTGGGGGTTCTTTCCTGACTCTCGGCCTTGCCCACCTCCCAGGGTTGTTGTGAGGATTAAGTGGGGAAGGGGACAACCTCGTAAGGCTCCTTGGAGAAAAAGGTAGGTTCAAATGACAAAAAAATAATAATAATCAATCAATAAAACAATATACCTTGGACTTTGAGCAAAACATATCCCGCCTCAACTCCCTCCCCCTCACTTCTGAGGTACCCCAGATATACACTTCCAAGCCTTTTGGCCGCCCAAGGGCCGCATTGCCTGCTGAGCACCCTTTCAGGGGCCACATGCAAGAGATGGGCGTGGCCAGAGGGAAAATTGGGCAGTTCAATGAATTTAATTCTGCACAGTAGGTTAGTTTCCCCCCCTCTCCTTCTCTCCCCTCTATCTAGACTACAACTCCCATCATTCCTAGCTAGCAGGACCAACCTATGCTGGGAGTGTCTGGACCAAGAGGGCACATTAATCCACATGTGGTGGCAATGTCAAGTCTCCCAAAAAAAATATTCGGGGAATGACCTATGACGAACTAAAGAGGATGTTAAGGTGTTCCTTCCCCAAGAAACCAGAAGCCTTTTCTGCTAGCTATAATAGGACAGGAAATTCCAGATAATGCAAAATATATCTTCCTTTACGGGACAGCAGCAGCAAGGATATTATATGCCAAAATGTGGAAAGAAAGGGCAATCCTGACAAAAGACCAGTAGTTGCTTAAATTAACAGAATATGTCAAACTTGCCACTATGAGGTCTAAAATAAGAACGACAGATAGAACAACTAGAATGGTATTTGAAACGGGGTGGTACAAACAGTGCTTTTTTTTCTTTAAGAAAAATGTTTAGGCGTACTCTCATTTTCCTACTCATATTGAAATACTGCCTCACAATGAGGCCAAACTTAGATTCACAAAATGTTTAGGGGTATGCCTACCCCTGCGTACCCCCAGGGGAAAAAAGCACTGGGTATAAATATAAACTTACAAGTAGGGATAAATCTGTGAGCACCAGGAAACAAAATATAGAGTTAAGAATAGAGAGGGAAAGAGGGCAAGATAGGATGTCAAGGAAAGTTAGGTTAGGAGGTCCACGAACAATCAGATAGGAGAGGATAAATGCATGAAAACAAGCGTATCCAAATGTAATCAGAAATGCACGAATAAGATAAAATAAAAAGCAAATGCACTCAAGGAGAGTGCAAAGAGAGGCGTGATGAGAATTCAAAGGGCCAGACAGGGAGAAGCGGAGGGCCGTATTCAGAACTTCTGAAGAACACCTCTCTGCTTTCTGCAGCTGCCTCTTGGATTTCCACTTCTAGCCCCTAAATATCCAGGGCAAGCCCCAGAGAAACCATAAGAACATGAGGCCAGTGACCCTTCCAGTCATATGGAAGGGACCACAAGGGTCATCTAGTCCAACCCCCTGCAATGCAGAAATCTTTCGCCCAACACGGGGCTCGAACCATGGCCCTGGAATTAAGAGTTTCACCCTCTACCCACGGAGCTATCCCAGCATCCTGTTCTCACAACGGCCAAGCGGATGCCAGTGCGAAACCCGCAAGCAGGATTCGAACACGAGAGCCCTCTCCGCATCTGCATTTGGAATTGCCATTATGGATAATAGCCACTGAACCGCTCTCTCCTCCATGAATTTGTCCAGTCCTCTTTTAAAGCCACTCAAATTGGCAGAAACCCCTGTGGCAGGGAGTTCCACGGTTTAACTATACGCTGCATGAAGGACTTCATTGAATGTCCATGAGTTCTAGCATTGTGAGAGAGGGATAAAAACCTTTCCCCAGCCACTTTAACCATTCCCAGCAGCTCGGCATCTCCCTTTATCAGATCAGGTAGCAAAGTTGATCCCAGGAGCACCTCTCCAAAGGGCCTGTTTTCTCCCACCACTGATGATCTGAAGGGAAAGTGGGGAGCCAGGCAAGGGGGAGAGGCTCAGAATTCATCCCAGCCCCTGCTTTTGATTAATGCTCGTGTCTCCATTCCCGGCTTTTTATCATCCTCTCCAACATCAGGAAGCGATTTGTCGGCGGCAAAGCTGATCTGGATGTCATTCTCCGAGCCTCCCAGCACGGCTGTTGAGAGACGGCGGACAGCTGTGGGAAAAAGGCAGCTATGGGATTCCACTGCAACCTTTTTTTCCTTTCGGGGTGGGGGGCTGCCATAGGGCGGGCGGTGGGTGGGAGAGACGCAGCAGATAACAGCAAGACCTGCTCTTTTTCCCAGGCTCTTTCGAGACGCAAAAGTCAAGATGGCTTTGCTCTCCAACGAAGGCTCCCAAGACAACCGGGGCTCCCTTTTCCACAAGGAAAGGGTAAAGCGTTCGGGGGGCTTTTCAGCTCAGCCGGAGGAAAGACTTCCAAAGGGGAAAAACATGAAAGAGACTTACAAATCGGAGCAGAGAAATTTTACTTTTCTTCCTCTCTCCAGGGCCGATAACGGCGGGACAAACCAAAATAAGTGTTTCTTCATGCAGTACCTCATTAACTTCTAGGGCTGCCAAATTTCAAGAAGTGAAAAAAAACCCAGGACACCCCAAAAGTTGCTGAGCTTTTTTTAAGGAAGTATCCCACCCGCAACGCCAAAAAACGTGATTTTTCAATTGACTTGCCTAAGATCCAGGACAAAGCGCCTGGGTTCCCCCAGACATTTTTTATTAATAATAATAGTTGTTGTTGTTGTTGTTGTTGTTGTTGTTGTTGTTGTTGTTGTTGTTGTTCTTACTCCCAGTGTTTGCCAAACAAGTGGGAAGGACATCAGCTTTCAGCTCTCACTTCCATACATTACTACTGGGGAAAACCATAGCTTTAACTATACGGACCTTTGTCGGCAAGGTGATGTCTCTGCTTTTTAAGATGCTGTCTAGGTTTGTCATTGCTTTTCTCTCGGTTAGGTGTAGCAAAAATCCCCAGCACCTGAAGGTTCGTAACAGTTCATGATGAATGTTCCAGAACGGGAATAGCATCTCACCTGACTCCATAGTCTCTGGGTTGCTTTGATTTCAGCCAAGGGGAGAGAATGAGTGGAAAACTGCGGGTGGGTGAATTGAAAAAGGACTCCGCTCACTTCGCAGCGAGGGAACAATAGGGGCAGGAAACTCCCCCCCCCAGCCACCACCCAAGGCCTTTTATTTCGTTTTACAGCCATCCCGAACACATGGTGCGCTTGTGGCCTTTTGCCCTGAGGAGTGAACCAGTCTCCTAGAATCATAGAATCCTAGAGTTGGAAGAGACCCCAAGGGCCATCCAGTCCAACCCCCTGCCAAGCAGGAAACACCATCAAAGCATTCCTGACAGATGGCTGTCAAGCCTCCGCTTAAAGACCTCCAAAGAAGGAGACTTCACCACACTCCTTGGCAGCAAATTCCAGCTCGCTGAGCTGACATCATCATCATCATCATCATCATTATCATCATCATCATCATATCATTTGTATGCCACCTTTCCACAGTTAAAACAATGCTCAAAGCGGCTTCCAATAGGACTCTGGAGCTCTGGAGCCGACTGCTGCTTCCCAGGTAAGCTACACCCTCTATTGTGTGGGCTGGGTAGTCCCTCCCCTTACCTGGCAACGCCTCCCCCAGGCGGGATTGGATGGTTAACTGGGGCAATGCACAGCTTAAAGATCGCCATCTGGAGTTGAACTGGGGCAATGGGATCCTGGCACGTAGGCGGGGCCTGGGGCTCATTGAGACCGGTTGGGCAAGAGGTGCGGAGACCAGCAGTAGGGGGCGCCAGAGCCAATGACATGTAGAGGCATCCACTGAGAGGTTTAAGTCAAGGTCAATGCGGCACTGCCCTCATGGACCAGCCGCCTATTCTGGGGTGTTTGCATGGGAAGACGGAGCTCTGGGGCGGACCAAATCTCTGAGGCACCTTCGGCGAGCTTGCACCCCCCCCCTTCCCCGTCCGGCTTGCAGAGTGGTAAGCTCAGAAACAGAGGTCATCTAGGGGTCCTGCGATTCTGTGGCTCTCCGACCTCCCTCCTCTCTCGGCTACTTAGGAGAGAACGAGAGATAGAGCCGCAACACGCTCTCCAACCTTGGCAGCGCTTTCCAAGCTCAAGTCTATCTCCCAAACACTTCCTGCCTCGGCTGCGCTCCAAGCTAAGCGAGGTTTTTCAGCAGGGGTGCTGGCAGCCGCCGTGAGCATTAGCAGAGTCTCGACTCTTGTTTGTTTTTCTCCGCTTTCCTCCTCGCCTCTCCCTCCGTGACAACCCTCCCCCCCCCAGCCCGTCGACAAATCCATTTATGTATAAAACAAATGAAATAACGTTCCAGAATGCACAGCGAGTGGAGGTTGTCGGGAACCAAAGGACACTGCGGTCCAGGAGGGGGCAGCATCCCTGGCTGTAGGGCAAGACCCAGAACACCGCCAGAAATTGTCTCGGAGGGACAGAAGCGATCGCAAACGTGGAAACCGCACGAAGACCTCACTCGGATCGGAACGTGCTAGGTTTGGAAACGGAAGTTTTCGTTTCGAATAATTTTGTTGCCGTTAATTTCACCTCCCTGGTAATGTTTCCTAAGCGTTCTTATTGGTGGTTACGGGAAACCGGCCTAGAAAGCTCAGCTAGAAATTATTATGATTATTACTCCTCGCAAAAGTGATCTAAAACATACACCGCTGAAACACCACAAGCAATTGGAACAAATGTATCCAAAAAAACCGTTGGGGGGAAAAAACCCCACACCCACACCCATACAAATAAAAAAATATCTCTAAAAGAGATCTGAAACCCTTCAAGTTAAGGGCCAAAATCCTGTGTAAAAGGGAAAGCTTTTCCCTGGCACCAAAAGAGAGAGAAAGATATCCTCCATGGGGAAAACATTCCATAAGCAGGGAGCTACCACTGAAAAGGCCCTGTTCTTGTGTTGCCAGCCTCTGGGCACACAGAGAAGGGCCTCGGGGAACAAGTGCAGGGTCTGGGTCACTTCCTGGGGGAGGAGGCGGTCCTTGAGATATTGGTGTCCTGGTCCACCAAAGGCATCAGAGGTCAAAACCAACACTTTGAATGGAGCCCAGAAAACAAGGGTTTCATCCACACTCCTGTTTGCCCTGTGCCTAGAAAAGCATGGGGTCAAAGCAGTTTTGCCTTTGCTCTGCCGCTTTCCCCTAGAAAACCCGTTCTTTAGCACTAAATCAGAACAAACAGCAATCCAAGGAAAACCCCTGCCGTTTGTTCTGATTCAGCACTCCACCGTGGGTTCCCCCAGGGGAAAACAGCAGGGCAAACATAAGCGGCGATGAGCCCTAAAACCAAAACACAGTGAGATGAACAACTCTGTGAGTTTGGCAGCTCCTTCTCTAATAGCTGAGAGCTAAGGTCTTGCAAGGGACGTGGGTGGCACTGTGGGTTAAACCACAGAGCCTAGGGCTTGCCGATCAGAAGGTCGGCAGTTCAAATCCCCGCGACGGGTGAGCTCCCGTTGCTCGGTCCCAGCTCCTGCCAACCTAGCAGTTCGAAAGCATGTCAAAGTGCAAGTAGATAAATAGGTACCACTCCGGCGGGAAGGTAAACGGCATTTCCGTGCGCTGCTCTGGTTCGTCAGAAGCAGCTTAGTCATGCTGGCCATGATGCGGAAGCTGTACGCCGGCTCCCTCAGCCAGTAAAGCAAGATGAGCGCCGCAACCCCAGAGTCATCCACGACTGGACCTAATGGTCAGGGGTCCCTTTACCTTTAAGGTCTTGCAAAGTGCACCGAGCAGGGCAGAGTCATCCAACAGGGAGAAAGGAAAGGAAGGAGATGCACAATTGTTCTATTGGGAAGCTGAACAGTATTCCTGGGCTGTTAGCACTTTGCACAAGATAGATCGAAGCTATGCATAATACCCCAGTATACCTGAAGGAGCATCTCCATCCCCATCGTTCAGCCTGGACACTGAGGTCCAGATCCGAGGGCCTTCTGGCAGTTCCCTCACTGTGAGAAGTGAGGTTTCAGGGAACCAGGCAGATGGCCTTCTCGGTAGTGGCACCCGCCCTGTGCAACACCCTCCCACCAGGTTGCAAGGAAATAAACAACTAACTGACTTTTAGAAGATATCTGAAGGCAGCCCTGTTTAGGGAAGTTTTTAATGTTTGATGTTTTGTTGTATTTTTAATCTTTTGTTGGAAGCCGCCCAGAGTGGCTGGGGAAACCCAGCCAGATGGGCGGGATATTATTATTATTATTATTATTATTATTATTATTATTATTATTATTAATGATGATGCACATTTAAGTTGGCAAAAGGATGACAAATCTGTTCTTGCTCATCTGGTCTTTGTTGCAATGGTGCTGCGATTACAGGGTTGCATAGTTCGAGCTGCAGATGTTAAGTACTGCCATTTGCTGTGTCGCTAAAGCTGTTTGCTGTGGTTGTCCTGTTTGCAAAGAAAAGCTCGGACAGGCTGGCCACAATGTTTGCAAGCGAGAAATGCGTTGCTGGTGTTTCCAGCTCAACTACTGGAGTTTTGTCTGATTACGACTCCAGCTAAAGAAAATGTGTTTACTTTAACTCTTGGCACGTTTCGTTCCATCTAAGCCCCGCAGGACCCAAACGGCAGAGGTTTCACAAGCCGCCCTTAGATTTGAGCTAAGAATTCCCGCCAGCCCCTCTGTAACGAAAGCAGGAACCAAAATGCTCGGGTGCACGGAAGGAAGCCCTTCGAGGGAACGCCAGGAGTGAACTGGCGCCCACGGTCAGCAGCAGCCATTTTGAAAAAAGTTCTCATAAGAAACGCCCCATGCCAAGCAAAGTTTGGACACCTTTAAAAGTAAGGGACCCCTGACCATTAGGTCCAGTCGTGTTTGACTCTGGGGTTGCGGCGCTCATCTCGCGTCACTGGCCGAGGGAGCCGGCGTACAGCTTCCGGGTCATGTGGCCAGCATGACAAAGCTGCTTCTGGCGAACCAGAGCAGCGCACGGAAACGCCGTTTACCTTCCCGCCAGCTGGTACCTATTTATCTACTTGCACTTGACGTGCTTTCGAACTGCTAGGTTGGCAGGAGCTGGGACCGAGCAACGGGAGCTCACCCCGTCGCAGGGATTCGAACCGCCAACCTTCTGATCAGCAAGCCCAAGAGGCTCAGTGGTTTAACCCACAACGCCACCCACGTCCCTACCTTTAAAAGAGGACAGGACAAATTCATGGAAGGGTGGGCTATCGATGGCTACTCGCCAGGATGACTGTGCTCTACTTCCACGGAGGCCTAAGAAGAAACTTCGGATCAAGCCAATGGCCCATCTGGTCCAAGGTCCTGTTCTTGCAGTGGCCAATCGGATGCCCCAATGAGAAACCCGCAAGCAGGATCCGAACACAAGACCCCTTTCCCCTCCTGTGGTTTCCAGAAACTGGTCTTCAGAAGCATCACTCCCTCCGACGGTGGAGGAACAACATAGCTGCTGGAAACCACAAGAGGCGGAGAGGGCTCTTGTATTCGAATCCTGCTTGCTGGTTTCCCATTGGGGCATCCGACTGACCCCCGTGAGAACCGGACGCTGGACTAGGTGGACTGTTGGCCTGATCCAGCAGGCCCTTCTTAGGTTCCTCGTTTTGCTCCACCCTTCACGTCTCCTGGGTTTTCGTTTATGCAGCAACCGTTATATTACAGTTCTCGGAACACAAAAGCAATTTTATGGTGCATTTCAAAGCCAAAAAACTAATCACGTAGTCAGAGAGAACCCATGCATTTAATGGGGGGATAGCAGGGGGTCAGGCTGGGACATCAGCAACAGCCTTGGGCTGAAATCCTAGACACATCTGGGGCTGGGAGTACGTCCCATTGAACTCAGTAATGCTTATTTCCTAGAAGACACGAATTGGAATGCTCTGTGGGTTTTTTTCTGAATAGGAGGGGGTTTTTTAGGGGGGGAGAGACCTAGTTCTTATGATTTTATCGTTTTTACAACCTTTTTGTGAGTTTGTATTTCTGTTTCGTTAAAATTCTTCTGTTTAATTTTTTCCCCCCTGGTTTTAATCGGGATTCCGTACACCGTACAGCTATATATTTTACATGGGTTTGCAGCGTAGAAATGAATCAATACCAGTAGTAATAGCTACGACTGCAGCTTCATAGGGCTGGTCCAAGCCAAACAGCTGGATTTGGAAAACTCCCGCGTGGTGGGGATGGGTGTAATTTCATCCCTGGAGGCAGAAAAGTCTGGGGAGGGCCCAGGAATGGAAACAAAACCTCATTGTAATGCAATTAGTCACTTCTCCCTGTCTCTCTATGCTTTTTAAAAAACTCTTTTATAACTTGGTTCCTCCCTTTCTATCTATTTAACTCTTGTCACCCAGAACCCTGTGTTTTAATTATCCCCATTTCCCAGAAGGGCTACCCAAACAGACCTGGAAGAAGACTTGCTATCAACTGCGAGGATTGACTATGCACATTTCCAAAGATGGCTGACGTTTGCATGTCTTAGAATCATAGAATTGTGGGGTTGGAAGGGACCCTGAGGATCATCTAGTCCAACCCCCTGCAATGCAGGAAAATTCAGCAGTTGCCTATGGGCAGGGCTGGATTTAGGTTTGATGAGGCCCTGAGCTACTGAAGGTAATGGGGCCCTTTATATGTCCAGCTGTCCTTTGTCAACAACAAATTGTCGCTGTTTTTTGTGTTGAATATATGCTTGTTGTTGTTGTTCAGTCGTTCAGTCGTGTCCGACTCTTCGTGACCCCATGGACCAGAGCACGCCAGGCACTCCTGTCTTCCACTGCCTCCCGCAGTTTGGCCAAACTCATGCCAGTCGCTTCGAGAACACTGTCCAACCATCTCATCCTCTGTCGTCCCCTTCTCCTTGTGCCCTCCATCTTTCCCAACATCAGGGTCTTTTCTAGGGAGTCTTCTCTTCTCATGAGGTGGCCAAAGTACTGGAGCCTCAACTTCAGGATCTGTCCTTCCAGTGAGCACTCAGGGCTGATTTCTTTAAGAATGGATAGGTTTGATCTTCTTGCAGTCCATGGGACTCTCAAGAGTCTCCTCCAGCACCATAATTCAAAAGCATCAATTCTCGGCGATCAGCCTTCTTTATGGTCCAGCATATATACCATATATATACCATATATATATGCTATATATATGGTAATTTATGGACCTAATAGGTATCTAAAGCCATTTGCACATGTTGCCATGTAACCAGGCCATGCAGAATGTAGGCACCCTATATATAGAAATGACATACAAACTCACAACATGCAAACAACTTGCTTATAAACGCAGACTTGCCATGGACAAATTCCATGATATTTGGAATCCATTCTTACAAATACTGTAATGGGTTAAGATCTGGTGAAGCACAATAACAATCTTGTAAAATATACAGTTGGGGGTTTCCCCCCCTCCCCCCTTTATTTTCCCTTCTACACGGGTTCTGTTTCTCCTTATTTCTTTTTCTCTCTTTTGTTTACATCACAAAATGTTTAGTGCACACAGTTATGCATTTTTTGAACTTTCAATGAAGATGTTTTTTTTAAAAAATAATAATAATAAATAAATAAATAAATAAACCATGGCAGACGCCCCCCGAGAAGTTGGTCCAAGAGGAAATGGATCCGTCAGGGTGAAAAGGGCTCCCACCCTCAGTTTGGAGAATGGGCATGCCTACCACCTGTGAATTTGTCAGGGGTTAAACGGTGGAACTCCCTTCCTCAGGATGCAGTGATGGGCACCAGGATGGAGGGCTGGAAAAAGGATTTGACAGATTCATGAAAGAGAGGAGGCAGCAATGCTTCTGAATAACAGCTCCTGGAAGCCACAGGAGGAGAAAGGGATCTTGCGCTCGAATCCTGCTTGTCGGTTTACCTTTGGCCACTGTGAGAACAGGATTCGGAGCTAGGTGGGCCATTGGTCTGATCTTATCCTTTCGGGAAGCCAGAGAAACTGGCCTGGCACAGCCCACCAATGTCCCAGCCCAGACTCAGCAGGAATTCATCTCTGCTCCAGCCGAGGGCTCAACTTTCTGCATGAAACACACACGCTCCTGCTGAGAGCTCTGAGCCGTGGCTCGAATCAAAAGGAGCTGGTGTTTTTGCAACAGGGTGTTACAGCAAGGTATGTCGGGTGAGCCAGCCATTTCTGGAAGCTCTGGTGTCACGTCCTGGGCCAGAACACTTTAAAAAAAATATACAAACTTTTAAAGAATATTTGCATTCCCCAAAACACACCCTCGATAGCACATTTTTAAGACTGTAAGGAGGAGCTTTGCTGGATCAGGCCAATGGCCCACTTAGTCCAGCATCCTGTTCTCACAGTGGCCAGCCAGACGCCTGGGGGGAAACCCGCAAGCAGGATTTGAACACAGGAGCACTGTGCCCTTGGTCCCTTTTATCCCTGGCAGGAGCAGAACAAACTCCGCAAGGTACATAACTCCTCTCCGTTGGCACAATGTATTCAGAGCTCCGGCATTTCTGGGTGCAGGATCTTGATCCTCTGGGAGTTCCTAGTAAGTGGGCTCTTCAACAGGCACATCATACTTACTGGTTTCTTTCCAGTACCAAAAGAAGATCCTTGCCTTCCACTGTCACTGCCACCTCTCCACGGGCAGGAAATGGAGTCTGCAGAAGAGAGAAAGAAGGAGAGATATCAGCTCACAGTGAACACCTTTTCTGATGCCAGCTTCCAGCAAATTCCCCAATTGTGGGCAAAAGGATGAGAAACCTCTGCCAGCCAGGTAGCTCCCTGATGCCAGCACACCTGACACAGAAAGAAAGGAGAGAGAGATTTGGGTGTCAGCTGCCCGGCACAGACAGTGCGCCCCAAATCTCTAGATGACCTCCCCTAGCAATGACACGAGAGGCAAAATGTCACAGGAGGTAAGGCAGAATCTCATTGTACCCAAAGTACGTTTCCGAGCACATTTCAAAGTGTTGGTGCTGACCTTGAAAGCCCTAAACGGCCTCGGTCCTGTATACCTGAAGGAGCGTCTCCACCCCCATCGTTCAGCCCAGACACTTCTGTTGGTTCCCTCACTGCGAGAAGCAAAGCTACAGGGAACAGGCAGAGGGCCTTCTCGGTAGTGGCACCCGCCCTGTGGAACGCCCTCCCATCAGAGGTCAAAGAGATAAGCAACTACTTGACATTCAGAAAATACCTGAAGGCAGCCCTGTTTAGGGAAGTTTTTAATCTGTGACATTTTAATGTATTTTAATATTTGTTGGAAGCCGCCCAGAGTGGCTTGGGGGACCTAGCCAGATGGGCGGGGTACAAATAAAATAATAATAATAATAATAATAATAATAATAATAATAATAATAATAATAATAATAATAATAATGGGACAATTCCTGCAGCAAACAATATCAGTCCTTTAGCACCCAGGTGCAATGAATCATGGAATTGTAGAGTTGGGAGGGACCCCAAGAGTCATCCAATCCAACCCCCTGCAATGAAGGAATCTCAGCTAAAGCATCCATGCATAAGCAGCGCCAAGGTCCAAAGATCTGCCCAGCACATACACACCCCCAGGTTGCCCAGTCCCAGGCACACAGGAGGGCAGAGCCGGCCAGCCACCTCAGCGTCTCGCTGGCTCGGTTGCCCCTGAACTCACGGTGCAGAGCCACCCGCAGCAGAAGAGCCCGCCGTGGCACTCCGACCAACTGGCAGCCTCTTCTCCGGACTCAACTCTCAGGCCCCGGACTCTTGGCCTGGCACCCCTGAGAGCCCACGCCCAGGTGCCCCACACCCCTAGCGCCTATGGGTAAGGCGACCCTGCATCCATGACAGAGGACCATCCAACCTCCGTTTAAAAACCTCCAAGGAAGGAGAGTCCACCACCTCTCGTGCGAGACTGTTCCACTGCTGAACAGCTCTTACGGTCAGAAAGTTTTTTTTCCAAATGCTTAGTCAGAATCTCCTTTCTTGTATTTTGAAGCCATTGGTCCAGATCCTACCCTCCAGAGCAGAAAAAAACAAGCTTGCTCCATCTTCCATGTCACAGCTCTTGAGATATTTAAAGATGGCTCTCATATCTCCTCTCAGTCTCCTCTTTCCCAGGCTAAACATACCCAGCTCCTTCAACTGTTCCTCATAAGGCTTGGTTTCCAGACCCTTGATCATCTTGGTTGCCCTCCTCTGCACACGTTCCAGCTTGTCAACATCCTTCTTAAATTGTGGTGCCCAGAACTGGACACAGCACTCCAGGCAGGGTCTGACCAAGGCAGAATAGAGTGGCACTATTACTTCCCTCAATCTGGAACTATACTTCTGTTAATGCAGCCTAGAATAATGTTAGCTTTTTTTGCTGCTGCACCACAAACTGTTGACTCATGTTAAGCTTGTGCTCCACCAAGACCCCCAGAGCAGGCAAGGAGACGAATATTCATACCTGCCGAAGTTAGACAGTTATGCATTGTGTGAAAAGAGAGGGCACAGGTTTGCATAGAAATCAGACTGTGTATAAACACCAGTTGCAGGAACTGCCCTGCAAACTGAAAGCATTTGGGCTTTTTTTTTCAGTTTAGATGAAAAGGCAAGTAACAGGTGGGAGAAGTATAGAAAATTATGCAGCGCATGTAGATAGAGTGGCTTTTTCTCCCTTTCTCAATATACGACAATTCAGTGGCAGGCATGTTTATTGCATATTGCATTAAAAGACCCTGATTTGGGACAGAGGGGTTTCTGTGCACCTAACAGGTCGCCATGCAGATCCAGCATGCTGCAATTTAGGGAGAGATTATGCATTCCTGTGTTTTTCACTGAAGATCAACAGGAGCTACTCGTCGAAGGTCACACAAGGTCAGTGTGTTGGAAAGAAACAAGCAAGTCTCTCTCTCTCTCTCTCTCTTTTGCACCCGCACACTTCTCTAATGGAAGGGGTGCCCAGCCCTTCACCGTTTCCTGTGCTGCCTCCGGATGACTGCAAAATGCATCACACCAGCCGAGACTGAAAACAGGCTCTTCGGCTTCCAGGCACCAGATGACAAACAGGTGTTTAAAAATAAAAAATAACCGCGAGAGCCGGAGAGGAGAAAGGACTGAGTCAGCTTCGCAAGGCATGCCAAGAGTCTGGCAGCCCAGGCTGGCCTATGGAAGAGTTTTCACAGGAGGGAGAGAGAGAGAGAGAGAGAGAGAGAGAGAGAGAGAGAGAGAGCGTAGGCCCAGGAGCAAGGTTTTTGCAGTGCGGAGAAAGAGCCAAAGTGGTTTGTTTCTTACTGTGCATCTCTTGTGAAGAAAGCCCTTCTTCCTGCAGCACGGTTAAAGTATGGAACTCACTTCCTCAGGAGGCAATGATGGCCACCAAGTTAGATGGTTTTACAAGGGGATTAGATCAATTGATGGTTAAAGGTAAAGGTAAAGGGACCCCTGACCATTAGGTCCAGTCGTGTCCGACTCTGGGGTTGCGGCGCTCATCTTGCTTTACTGGCCGAGGGAGCCGGCGTACAGCTTCCGGGTCATGTGGCCAGCATGACTAAGCCGCTTCTGGCGAACCAGAGCAGCGCACGGAAATGCCGTTTACCTTCCCGCCGGAGCGGTACCTATTTATCTACTTGCACTTTGACGTGCTTTCGAACTGCTAGGTGGGCAGGAGCTGGGACCGAGCAACGGGAGCTCACCCCGTCAGGGGATTCGAACCGCCGACCTTCTGATCAGCAAGCCCTAGGTTCTGTGGTTTAACCCACAGCGCCACTCGCGTCCCACTCAATTGATGGTTATTGATGGCTATTAGCAGGGGCGTCGCTAGGGGGGTGCGGTGGGGGCGGTACGCCCCCGGGCGACAGGGGCGAGAAGCGGCGGGTGGGGGCGACAAGAGGCAGCCCCTCCCACCATTCCCACGCGCTGCCGCTCCCTCCGTCACCCTGGGAGCGGCAGCGCACGGCCCGACGACGGAGTGCGCCTGCACGCGCAGGCGCACTCTGTCATCGGATCGCCGCTTCCACAGCCTCCTTTTGAGCCGGAGAGCTTAAAAGCGAGCTCTTCGGCTTAAAAGAGGGCTGCAGAAGCGGCGCCGGCACCCCCGGAACCGCCCTGGGGGCGGAGCGTCATGACGTCACAATGTGATGTCACGACGCCCCGCCCCCGGGGCGTTTCCTTTGCCGCCCCGGGTACCGCGGAGCCTTACTCCGCCACTGGCTATTAGTCATGATGGCTCGGCTCTGCCTCCCTAGCCGGAGGCAGCAATCCTTCCGATTATCAGTTGCTGGAAATCTTAGCAGGAGGAGGAGAGGCTGAGAGGAAATGACTGAGCTCAAGGTGCACCCCAGTGAGCTCCATGGCTGAGCGAGGTTCCGGACCCTGGTCGCTGCCAGGTCCAAGTCGGACACTCCAACCACTGCGCAGCGCTGCCTCTCAAAGTGCCAGCCACTCAGTAAGGATGGGCTGCCTATCTGAACTTATCTGAGCAAAAATGTTCAGATAAGTGTAGGTAGTGATATGCAGCGATGGAAGTTGATTATTGTAACTTTAACAATAATCTACCTTATTTTTGTTATCTCTTTCTCTGGTCTCTTACTTTTTTCTTTTTCTGTAATTTCTTCTTTCTTTCTTTTCTTTTATTGTATGCAATGTGTATTTGTAAAATTTGTAAAATTTTGTAAACTATTTGGAAATAAAATAAAGATTTTATATATATATATATATATATATATATATAGTATATATATATATATATATATATATATATATAAAGAAAAAAAAAAGGATGGGCTTGCCAAGGCTTCAAAATGCACACACACAAATACACATTGCATGAACACACAAATAGAGGGAGATGGCCACTGAGCCCCACCCATCAGAATCAGATGTGCCCCAGAAAACCACACTTCCGAGCCAGGGCTGAATTTGCTCTCGCCACCCCATTCCTGGCATAACACAGCCCTCCATGTCACCCTTGGCGTTTAGCCCTGCTGGCGATGTTCCACTCCTGTCCCTTAGCACAGTGCGAGTCCTGCAACCGCCCTAGATCTCCACCACCAAGGCTGAGGATTTTTCACGCCTCCAAGAGTTAAATCCGTCCCTGGCAGATGACGGCCGCTTTGCCGCAGGGGCAAGCCAAAGAAAAGCAAAAAAGGAATGAATTATCGGTCACTTATCTAAGCCCTGAGCTCAAGGCCAAACCAAGCTGACCTTGAGACTGCAAGGGAGAGGGAAGCATGAGGTCATTTGCGCAAACACACTCACACAGTCTCACTTGTGAGCGCGCACACTGATTTCCCAGAATCCTCTGGGCTCTCACACCCTGAGACGCGAACTGCAGAGAGCCTAGGGAAATGGCGATGGACAAGGAAGTCAACCGGCTGCAGCGATCAGGACTTTTTAGTTTAGAGGGAAAAGCGAGTTAGAGATGACAAGGTCAATGTTTATAAATTTTTCCACGGCATGAAAAAAAGCAGAGAGAGAAAGGCTTTCCTCCTTCTATCTTAACACTACAACTTGTGGACCCTCGGGACTCAGCTACATTAGTCAAAAAAGTGTTTTAAATGCGTTGTAAACATACAACAGCAGATGGCGATGGAGAGCAAAATAAATTGTGCACTTTTTCCATATCGGTTTTTTTCTTCTTTTGTTATAACAATTTAATTTCTGACTTATTTATAGCGTGTGTGTTTTTCCTGCATGTAGATCCACCCTTGGTAAAGCTGATTGTTGAAATATTTAGGAAAGAAGACATAAACTATGAGTTAAACCAGGCATAGGCAGCCTTCGCCCCTCCAGATGTTTTGGCCTACAACTCCCATGATCCCTAGCTAACAGAACCAGTGGTCAGGGATGATGGGAATTGTAGTCAAAAACATCTGGAGGGTGAAGGTTGCCTATGCCTGAGTTAAGCCATGGAACTCCCTCCCACTGGAGGCAGTGACGACCACCAACTTGGATGGCTTTAAAATAAAATTCATGGAGGATGGAGCTATTGATGGCGACTAGACATGATGCCTCAGCTCTACCTCCACAGACGGAAGGCAGCGATGTTTCTGAATACCAGTTGCGGGAGGGGAGAGGGCTCCTGGGTTCGAATTCCGGTCACAGGTTTCCCATTGGGGCATCTGGTTGGCCACTTTGAGAACAGGATGCTGTACTCCTGCTTTGCAGGGGGTTGGACTAGATGACTCTTGGGGTCCCTTGACACTCTACTATTCTATGATTCTATGAAAATATGCACCAAACGTCTTATTTATCACATGATAAATATGTACCCTGAAGCCGGTGTGTTAAGATTTTAAGTTTTCGAACTAGAGAAGAGATATTTGAATTTCTTTATTAGTAGCAGTCTAAGTGAAAGAAGATGTATGATGTGATATAAGAAGCAATATGTTGTGTTATGTAGTTATATTATTAATTATTATGAAGTTATATTTGGAATAGATTTGATTTAAGCTAAGAAGTGATAGATTATTTTGGAGTTAAAATAAGATGTTAAGAAGTATGTTTAGTTTTGATTTTTGAATGATTTAATTTTAGAGATGAGAAGTTATTAAAGTAAAATTAGAATTGGAACCAAAGGAGAGAAAATGGGGGAAGTCACCTAGTATTGATTCGAACAAGAAAAGTTTTTTTTTGTGTAAACAAGAAAAAGAATTATTGGTGTGATTTGTATTCGTTTTAATTATGGTTTGATTGTGGGGTTTGTGTTTGGGTTTGTGTTGGTGTATGTGGTATGTTGTTCTTTGTTTTGTAAAAACCAATAAATTCTTTATAAAAAAAAAAGATAAATATGTACTTCATCTCAGCGTATGTATCTCTAAGTGTAAAGGTAAAGGGACTTCTGAACATTAGGTCCAGTTGCAAACGACTCTGGGGTTGCGCGCTCATCTCGCTTTACTGGCCGAGGGAGCCGGCGTACAGCTTCCGGGTCATGTGGCCAGCATGACTAAGCCGCTTCTGGTGAATCAGAGCAGCGCAAGGAAACGCCGTTTACCTTCCCACCGGAGTGGTACCTATTTATCTACTTGCACTTTGACGTGGTTTCAAACTGCTAGGAGCAGGGACTGAACAACGGGAGCTCACCCTGTTGCGGGAATTCGAACCATCGACCTTCTGAACGGCAAGCCCTAGGCTCTGTGGTTTAGACCTGCGTCCCTATTTCTAAGTGTACTTTATCCTAAAATACTCATTTCAAAGACAACTAACTCATTTTTAATGCATCTAGAGATAGTGGGGTGCAGTGCTTAGAATGTCTAACTAGGGCCTGAGAGACCAGGGTTCAAATCTTCCCATTAATTCATGAAGCTCACTGAGTGACCTGGGGCTAGCCAGTGTCTGAGCCAGCCTACCTCACAGGGCTGTTGTGAGGATGATGTGTGGAGGAGTGTTTGTGCGGCATCTCGAGCTCTTTTGAGGAGAGATGCAAATGACATAATTTAATGACTTGGTACGTCTTTTTGAACTGAAAACTAGTGCAAAATGTGAACAAGTGTGAATTGCAGGCTCTTCTGTTGAAAAGGCTAAAAATGGCAAGGAAATGCTAATGGGGCTTTGAAAGACTCACCCACCTAGCAGATTCTGCCCATGGACTGACTCAGTTTCCCTTCCTGTCACACCTGTGTGGTGGTTGAGCCGCCTCTGCAGTTGCTGTGAAAAAATGAGGTGGCAGCTTCCTCCACAATCTCACCACTTCCTCATCTGGTTTTGTGAACAAAGAGAGAGAAAGAGAAGAAGAAGAAGAAGAAGAAGAAGAAGAAGAAGAAGAAGAAGAAGAAGAAGAAGAAGAAGATTGCCTTTCAGCTGATTCCCTGGTGGCTCGCTGGAATGTGGAGTTAACCAAGGCTGAGCCTAGGGCTTGCCAATCAGAAGGTCGGAGGTTCGAATCCCCACGACGGGGTGAGCTCACGTTGCTTGGTCCCTGCTCCTGCCAACCTAGCAGTTCGAAAGCACGTCAAAGTGCAAGTAGATAAATAGGTACCGCTCTGGCAGGAAGGTAAACGGTGTTTCCGTGCGCTGCTCTGGTTCGCCAGAAGCAGCTTAGTCATGCTGGCCACATGACCTGGAAGCTGTACACTGGCTCCCTTGGCCAGTAAAGCGAGATGAGCGACGCAACCCCAGAGTCATCCGCGACTGGACCTAATGGTCAGGGGTCCGTTTGTTCAGTTCAGTTCAGTCGTTTCTGACTCTTCGTGACCCCATGGACCAGAGCACACCAGGCATGCCTATCTTTCACTGCCTCCCGCAGTTTGGCCAAACTCATGCCAGTCTCATCCTCTGTCGTCCCCTTCTCCTTGTGCCCTCCATCTTTCCCAACATCAGGGTCTTTTCTAGGGAGTCTTCTCTTCTCATGAGGTGGCCAAAGTACTGGAGCCTCAACTTCAGGATCTGTCCTTCCAGTGAGCACTGGGGTCCCTTGACTGTTTGGCTCCGAAGCAACCTCTTTGATTGCATGGAGCCCGGACTGCCCCGTGGTTTTTGACGGATCTGAGGGCAATGAAACAATCGCTGAGACAGCTTAAGCACCGGTGGTGGATAACTCATTCTGAAGCTGACTGGACACAGGTTAGAGCTCAATGTCGAGCCTAGCAAGTGGCGGTAGCAACGGCGAGGAAGACTTTCTTCACTGCCTCTATTGCATCTGCAGAAAACAGCAGCAGGAGACTCTTTCAGGTGGTTCGCAATTTAGCGGAACCACCTGCTCCATCGGGGCCCAATACAGGCCACATGATATCCTGCAATGATTTTGCAAAGTTTTTTGCAGATAAAGTCACTCAGATTCGGGAAGAGGTAGACTCCACCGTGGGAGCAGGGCTGGGGCGGGAGAGTGCTAGAGTCCTGTCTAGTCAAGTTGCATGGGATCAATTCCAATCTGTTACCTCCGAGGATGTGGACAGGCTGCTTGGACGAGTGAAACCAACCACCTGTCTCCTTGATCCTTGCCCATCCTGGCTTATAAAAGCTAGCCGGAAGGGCTGGGCGATGGGCTTCGCGGGTGGTGAATGCTTCTCTCTGTGAGGGAGCCTTCCCAGACCCGCTGAAAGAGGCGGTTATTAAACCGCTTCTTAAAAAACCATCTTTAGATGCGGCCAATATGGCCAACTATCGCCCAGTCTCAAATCTTCCATTCTTGGGCAAGGTGATTGAGCGGGTGGTTGCTGAACAACTCCAGGCACGCCTGGAAGAAGCGGACCATTTGGATCCCTTCCAATCGGGATTCAGGCCTCATCATGGGACTGAAACTGCCTTGGTCGCGCTGGTCGATGATCTCCGGCGGGCTAGGGACAAAGGTGAGAGCTGTTTCCTAGTTCTGCTGGATCTCTCAGCGGCCTTTGACACCATCGACCATAACATCCTTCTGGACCGGCTAGAGGGGTTGGGAGCTGGGGGCACTGTTATACAGTGGTTCCGCTCCTTCCTCCTGGGCCGTGTTCAGAAAGTGGTGGTGGGGGATGAGTGTTCAGACCCCTGGGCTCTCACTTGTGGGGTGCCTCAGGGTTCTGTCCTCTCCCCCATGCTTTTCAACATCTACATGCAGCCGCTGGGAGAGATCATCAGGGGGTTTGGGCTGGGTGTTCATCAGTATGCGGATGATACCCAGCTCTACCTCTCTTTTAAATCAGAACCAGTGAAGGTCCTGTGTGAGTGTCTGGAGGCGGTTGGAGGATGGATGGTGGCTAACAGATTGAGGTTGAATCCTGACAAGACAGAAGTACTGTTTTGGGGGGACAGGAGGCGGGCAGGTGTGGAGGACTCCCTGGTCCTGAATGGGGTAACTGTGCCCCTGAAGGACCAGGTGCGCAGCCTGGGAGTCATTTTGGACTCACAGCTGTCCATGGAGGCGCAGGTCAATTCTGTGTCCAGGGCAGCTGTCTACCAGCTCCATCTGGTACGCAGGCTGAGACCCTACCTGCCCGCAGACTGTCTCGCCAGAGTGGTGCATGCTCTGGTTATCTCCCGCTTGGACTACTGCAATGCGCTCTATGTGGGGCTACCTTTGAAGGTGACCTGGAAACTACAACTAATCCAGAATACGGCAACTAGACTGGTGACTGGGAGCGGCCGCTGAGACCACATAACACCAGTCTTGAAAGACCTACATTGGCTCCCAGTACATTTCCAAGCACAATTCAAAGTGTTGGTGCTGACCTTTAAAGCCCTAAACGGCCTCGCCCTGTATACCTGAAGGAGCGTCTCCACCCCCATCATTCAGCCCGGACACTGAGATCCAGCGCCGAGGGCCTTCTGGCGGTTCCCTCACTGCGAGAAGCAAAGCTACAGGGAACCAGGCAGAGGGCCTTCTCGGTAGTGGCGCCCGCCCTGTGGAATGCCCTCCCATCAGAGGTCAAGGAGATAAACAACTACCTGACATTTAGAAGACATTTAGAATGTATTATTGCAGTGAATATTTGTATTGTGAAGAAGAAGAAGAAGAAGAAGAAGAAGAAGAAGAAGAAGAAGAAGAAGAAGAAGAAGAAGAAGCAAATTGAGAAGGAAAATAGAATGAAGAAAATTGCCAAAGATGATATAAAATGAAGATCAGGAAGAAGGGAATTTGGGGAAGTCCACCCAAGATGAATGGCTAAATAAGGTTTGAAAATTTATGATTGTATGTTTTTGTCTTTGTATTGTTGTGTATTGTGTTATATGTTTTTCAGAGAAAATTAATTAAAAAAAATGGGGGGGGGAATAGAAGACATCGGAAGACAGCCCTGTTTAGGCGAGTTTTTAATGTTTAATAGACTATTGTATTTTAATATTCTGTTGGAAGCCGCCCAGAGTGGCTGGGGAAACCCTGCCAGATGGGTGGGGGTATAAGAAGAAGAAGAAGAAGAAGAAGAAGAAGAAGAAGAAGAAGAAGAAGAAGAAGAAAGAGAGAAGAGAGGGGGAACAGAGAGAGAAAAGAAGATGATGATGATAGAGGAAGAGGAGGAGAGGGAGAGAGGGAGAGGGAGAGGGAGAGGGAGAGAGGGAGAGGGAGAGGAGAGAGGGAGAGGGAGAAAGAAAGAAAGAAAGAAAGAAAGAAAGAAAGAAAGAAAGAAAGAAAGAAAGAACCAATCACCATATTCAGGGCAATGCATTCTCTGGGCCTCACCAGGATGCTCTGTTGTGCCATGGAAACGCACGGCTGCACTCAGAGATGCAGGGATAAATGTGTTCGGTTCACATTTTCAAGCGAAGTTCATTTGCCCTCCATGATTCAAACACGTGGGGTGGAAGTCAGCCAACCCTCAAAATTTGCCCTTCTCTGAATTTTGTGATACAGTTCCCCAGGCCCCCAAAAAAAGAAAAGGGGGGGATACAAAACAAGTGGCATGTATCAGGGGGAAATGTGTGTATATTAGAATGGTAGAAATGGGGGGGGGGGATAGCGCTGTGTCGTCTGTACTGCCAGCTCAAATGAGCGGCTGAGTTTCCACTGAGCTTGGGAGCCGAGGCATCACAGAAGAGAATCACAGAATCACAACATTGTAGAGATGGAAGGGACCCCAAGGGATTGCAAGGGTTGCAGCTAAGGAAGCCCTGACAGATGACCATTCAAGGGAGTCCGTTCCCCTGCCCAACAGCTCTTATTGTCAGAAAGCAAAAACGATGAACAAAAAAGTATTCTATTGCAGGAAATGGCTTGCGGGGGGGGGGATGCATGCATTGGGAGAAACGCAACCCCCCCCCCCATAAAAAATGTCTTTGCGAATGTTAATGCAGACATTCGCACACTGGCATGGGGCAAACTGGAAAAATGAGGAAGCGAGAGAAACGGAAATTGACAAGATTTCACATCTGCCCAGCTGTTAAAATCATCGCCAGGCCTGGATCGTGCAACCGAGTGACTCAGGGGCCAAATAAGGCAACACCCTGCAGGCTTCGCATCAATTTCATCCCAGATAAAAAGGGCAGGGGTTGGCAAAGGACTTCCCATTCTGAGAGAGGCGGGCAAACTGGGGTCCCGTTGGGTCTGGCTTGGAAGCTCCAGCGGGTGCAGGATGCTGCGGACGAACCGCCGGCAGAGGCTTCTGGTCGAGAGCATGCAAACAGCCTTGTTAAATCAGCTGCCCACTTGCAGGTACAGTGGTACCTCGGGTTAAAAACACTTCAGGTTAAGAACTCCGCTTAAGAACAGAAATCATGCTCTGGCGGCACAGCATCAGTGGGAGGTCCCATTAGCTAAAGTGGTGCTTCAGGTTAAGAACAGTTTCAGGTTAAGAACGGACCTCCAGAACGAATTAAGTACTTAACCAGAGGTACCACTGTACACAGCTTGGGGGCAGTGGCGCAGCTGCATGCTCCGGCACCAGGGATGGAGAGCAGGCAGGGGTATGGCTGGCATGCATCCCAGGCCCAAAGGGGAAGAAATTTTTCATGTATGCTGCAACTGCAGCTAGGATACTGCTAGCCCAAAGATGCAAAAGCGACGTAATACCAACTAAAGAACAATGGCAAGGAAAACTGATGGGATATGCTGAAATGGCGAAGCTAACAGAAAGACTTAGAGGCAAAGACAATGGAGACTTTTTAAAAAGATTGGGAACCATTTATGCTGCACCCACAGAAACAATGCAAAGAAGTGGACTCACTAGCAGGGTTTGAGTAAACACTTACCACTAGCAAAACAAATATAGAAATTACAAAGACAATGTTAAAATGATAGGAGTATAACAATAATTAATATAAAAGACTCATTATGAAGATCTAATAAAGCAAGCAGGAGAAGCTAATATGTAAAAAAAACCAGAAGAGGAAGTTGAGGAAATCGGGGGGGGGGTGGAATTGGGAATTGTACTTTTTTTTGTTATGCGATATGTTGGAGGGACGTGGGTGGCACTGTGGTCTAAACCACAGAGCCTAGGGTTTGCCGATCAGAAGTTCAGCGGTTCGAATCCCCGCGATGGGGTGAGCGCCCGTTGTTCGGTCCCTGCAGGGGCGTTTCTAGCCTCTTGGCTGCCCGGGGCAGGAAGCCAAGAGGCACCCCTGGGAGCAGGGCATCGCGGCGTGTGTGTGCGTGCGTCATGACATCATGGCGCACGCAACGTGATGCCCCGCCCACCGGGGGTGCAGGGCAGTGGCTTCAGGAGACTCCCGAAGCCACCACCCGGCGGCGACACCCCTCCGCGCCGCAGCTGCTTGTGCCTGTGGTGGATTCGGGAGACACCTGCAGCCCGCAGACACCCTAAGCCGCTGCCCGGGCTCCCTTGGCGGAGCGCAAGTCGGGGCAGGGAGAGGGACGGGCCAGCGAGGAGCCCCGGCTCCGCAAGCCAGCCAGTGGCGGAGCTCGGCATAGAGGCAAGGGGCGGGCCAGCGAGGAGCCCCGGCTCCGCAAGCCAGCCAGTGGCGGAGCTCGGCATAGAGGCAAGGGGCGGGCCAGCGAGGAGCCCCGGCTCCGCAAGCCAGCCAGTGGCGGAGCTCGGCATAGAGGCAAGGGGCGGGCCAGCGAGGGGGGGTGTCACCCCTCCTTGCTGGCCCGCCCCTTGCCTCCATGCTGCGGCGAAAAAAGCCACTGGAAGGAGAGACTATTTTCGGCACTGCTGGGGTGGAGCCCAGGGGGCGGGGCCACCGCCCTGAAGTGTCACCCCCAGCAGACCACTGCCCGGGGCCCCCTGCCACCCTTGCTAGACCCCTGGGTCCCTGCTCCTGCCAACCTAGCAGTTCGAAAGCACGTTGTCAGGGAACTGTCCCCGGCGCAGCGCAAGGTGGTGGAAGGTCTCTTGGGATGCTACAGAGAGCCCCGGCCCCACCTGACCAGCAGCACCTCCTCTGGCAGCAGAGGGAGCAGCGAGGCTTCCAGCGGGGAAGGGCAGGCTTTTCAGGGTATGGAGGGAAGAGGCTCTTGAGGATGCTGGAGAGCCCTCACGCTCCTCTCGCTCAAGGGGCGAGGAAGGAGACGCGCAGCTTCCGGCGCCCCAAAGGCGTCGAGGGGTGAAACGAAAGGATGGGAGGCGGGGTTTCCGTATACCGAAGCTCTTTTGTTGGGGTCAGAACCGGAAGGGGCCATTCCCGGATTCTGACGATGCTTGATACAGACATGAACTTATTAGCTCTGCACTGTACATAGTTTGCACAATAAAACTCTTAAAGGAAACTCGGAGTTTTGCCTGCTTACTCATGAGCAACCAACAGATGACCTTACACACATCAAAGTGCAAGTAGATAAATAGGTACCGCTCCGGCGGGAAGGTAAACGGCATTTCCGTGTGCTGCTCTGGTTCGCCAGAAGCGGCTTAGTCATGCTGGCCACATGACCCGGAAGCTGTACGCCGGCTCCCTCGGCCAGTAAAGCGAGATGAGCACCGCAACCCCAGAGTTGTCCACGACTGGACCTAACGGTCAGGGGTCCCTTTACCTTTACTTTTATGTTGTTAGTATGATAAAAATGTAAAACTCAATAAAAAGTACTTTTTTAAGATAAAAAAGAACACAATGCAGAAATCAGGTCTAGGCCTGGCCTCAGCCCACTTCCTCCCCTCTTTGGCGTGGCTTGCTAAAACCACCCCTCACGGGTACTAAATGTTCAGCGCATGCAATTTCACCTACAGAGATTTAATAGCTGCAAGGATACTAGGATCACAAAATAGCTTGTTACAGGTGGGTAGCCGTGTTGGTCATGCGGCTCAATGTGGTGCCTTCCATAGTTCCAGTTACAGGTTACAACACCATTTCCAGTTACAACACCATTACTGGCCCCAACAACATCAAACATACCATCTCAGGACTATTTAATTGCTCATCTTCTAACATTGTGTATGCAATCAAATGCCAACAGTGCCCTTCAGCTCTCTATATTGGACAAACAGGCCAAACCCTACGCCAAAGGATAAATGGACATAAATCTGATATCAGGAATCACAAGACAGAGAAACCAGTAGGAGAACACTTCAGTCTCCCAGGACATTCTATAAAGATCTCAAAGTAGCTGTCTTAATACAAAGGAATTTCAGAAATAGACTGGAAAGAGAAGTGGCTGAATTGCAACTAATCACCAAACTTAAAACCATGGAGAAACCTGGTCTGAACAAAGACATTGGATTCTTATCTCATTATACATAACAAAGCTATCTTTAGCCATCTCACCCCTTGCCTTTCCCTGCAAGACTAATTACAGCCGTTAAGAGTCGTCAACAGGTTTTCCACACCTATCAGCTGATCACCCATTCCCACCACCCTTCTGAGTAATACCCCTCCCCACTCCCTCACTATATTTAAGGATCTGGTGACTTCTGTTTCAGTGTATCTGAAGAAGTGTGCATGCACACGAAAGCTCATACCAAGAACAAACTTAGTTGGTCTCTAAGGTGCTACTGGAAAGAAATTTTTATTTTGTTTTGAAAATAGCTTAGGACAGCCTTTGCCAACCCAGCAGCTCCAGAGGCTTTAGACGAAGGGAACTGTAGCCCAATGGTTGGACTGGAGGGTGCTAGGCTGGGGCTGGTGGGAGTTGTAGTACAAACTACAAAGCCTCTGGAGGGCACCAGGTTGGCGAAGGCTGCCCTGCGCAGTTGGAGGCCGATCAGATTCCTAGAAAGGAACCAGGGGCTTGACCCTCCTTCGTTGTAATTCCTCTGAGCGGCCGGGGGTTTTTGCAAGCGACCTTTGGGCGCCGCGAGTGAGAACAACGCGGCCACAGGAATATTCGTCCCCAAATTATACCCTCGCTGTGGCCTTCCCAGAGAACGCCAAGTCCTGGGCGGGGGGGGGGGGAATAGGAGAGGGTGAAAATAAAAACAAAAACCTGGAGATACTTGGCCTACATTCCCCTCTGGCAACTGCATTTGGGACTATATATAGCTGCGAAAACAGACAGCTTCTCTCCGTGTCATGACTGAAACGGACAGAGGACAGAGCAGGGCAATAAAAGACACACCAGCGGGATGTTTTGAGGTTTTTGCTGTCTCTCTGTGTGTGTCTCAGTCACACCGGACATGTTAGAAGTTTGTGGAACTATGGAACTCTCTGCCACAGGAGGCAGTGAGGGCCACCAGCTTGGCCGGCTTCAAAAGACAACCAGGCGAAAGACGAAAGAGTCCCTACCAGAGAGGAATGGCAAACTAAGCTGATGGACTACGCCAAAACTGCAAAGCTGACCGGGAACCACAGGAACCATGGGGACAGAAGCTTTTTAAAAGAATGGGGGGGATTATAATTTACTTGGGAGGCCACTGTAAACAGATGAAAACATTAGCATGATTTTAATATCACTTGTAATGTAACAGGTATTGTGGATAATATGAATACAAAATATAGATTATGAAATAATATGTAGTTGAAAATGTTCACAATAGAACCCACGGAAGGGATGGGGGAAAGTTGCGAGATTCAGATAAATCTCTTTGTACAGATAAACTTGACATGAGTCAACAGTGTGATGCAGCAGCTAAAAAAGCCAATGCAATTCTGGGCTGCATCAATAGGAGTATAGCATCTAGATCAAGGGAAGTAATAGTACCACTGTATTCCGCTCTGGTCAGACCTCACCTGGAATACTGTGTCCAGTTCTGGGCACCACAGTTCAAGAAGGATACTGACAAGCTGGAACGTGTCCAGAGGAGGGCAACCAAAATGGTCAAAGGCCTGGAAACGATGCCTTATGAGGAACGGCTTAGGGAGCTGGGTATGTTTAGCCTGGAGAAGAGAAGGTTAAGGGGTGATATGATAGCCATGTTCAAATATATCAAAGGATGTCATATAGAGGAGGGTGAAAGGTTGTTTTCTGCTGCTCCAGAGAAGCGGACACGGGGCAATGGATTCAAACTACAAGAAAGAAGATTCCACCTAAACATTAGGAAGAACTTCCTGACAGTGAGAGCTGTTCGGACAGTGGAATTTGCTACCAAGGAGTGTGGTGGAGTCTCCTTCTTTGGAGGTCTTTAAGCGGAGGCTTGACAGCCATCTGTCAGGAATGCTTTGATGGTGTTTCCTGCTTGGCAGGGGGTTGGACTGGATGGCCCTTGGGGTCTCTTCCAACTCTAGGATTCTATGATTCTATGATTCTGTTATAAGCTTATACAGTGGATGCTCAGGTTGCGAACGCGATCCATGCGGGAGGCATGTTCGCAACCCGCAGCGTCCGTAACCTGCAGCGCTGCGCACGCGCAGGTTGCAATTTGCTGTTTATGCGCATGCATAACCCGTTCCGGTACTTCCAGGTTTGGCGCAGTGCGCAACCCGAAAACGCGCAACCTGAAGCGGCCGTAACCCGAGGTATGACTGTATTTGTAAAATCAAATAAAAATGATTTCAAAAGAGGACCAGGCAAATTTGGGGAGCGAAGGCTATCCATGGCTACTAGGCCACAGTCGGGAGCAGCAGTGCTTCTCAGTTGCTGGAAACGGCAGGAAGAGAGATGGCTCTTGTTCCCGGACCTGACTTGTGGGCTTCCCCTAATGGGCATCTGGTTGGTCACTGTAAGAACAGGATAGAATCATAGAATCATAGAATCATAGAATCATAGAGTTGGATCATAGGATGCTGGACTAGATGGGTCACCGGCCCGATCCAGCAATCTCTTCTTCTGTTCTTGTGACACACATTTTAAGAGACTGCCCAGGTCAAAACGGTTTCACCAGGGCTGTCAGCAACCAGGGCAGTATTAAAAGAGGGTTAGAAACATGCATCCGTCACCAGTGATTACCCCTAAGTAGAGCTTCCGTGTTCAGGGGAATTCTACCTCAGAATTCCAGGCGCTACATGGCAAACTACCGATTCAGAGTCAGACCCTGACAGCAAACAGGACATGAATCAGGCCAATAATGAAAGCAATAAGAAATAACGCCTAAATGCAGAAACGGCTTTAATCATTTCCTGAGCCAATGGCAGGGTGAATGACACAGCAAGCGATGCATTTGATGTTGCTGGTGTTGCTATGGTAACCCCATGCACCCGGCATCCTTACCTCTGAGCATCCAGGTGCGGGGATGTGAGCCCAAGCGCTGTGCAATTTAACCCGTTGTTCACCTCGCACCGACATGCGCACGAGATACCAAAAGCATGTCATTGTGCAACAAGTAAATACATTTCTCCATAACGGTTTTCCCATTCGCCTGCTTCTCTGTGGCTTTGCTCAGGCCCTCTGATTTCCCACCTGCCCCTCTTTCTTGCAGGGCGCTTTTAGACTTATTGATGGAAATCTTCAACAGCTGCCCAATACTTATCCTGCATTCCTTGCTCTTAAAAAAAAGAAAAGGGAAAAGGCTCGTTTATGCCTAAGTGCTTTTGGCCTTCGCCAAACACACACAGAAATCAGTTCCATTTATTCTTGTTCCTCTTCTAAATAAGATTGCGAGACCCGCTGGGCAGCATTTGCCTTGTTGTGAGTTTTACGCAAGTGCCTGATGTTTTCCGGCGCCAGACGAATCATCGTCGTTGTCATAAATATCATCATTTTAGAGAAAACCTCTGCTGTCCGGCAGGAACAAAGCAGCTGTTTTCAGAGGAGCTGTACCCTTTGACTACATACAGTTGAAACTCGAAAAATTAGAATATCGTGGAAAAGTCCATTTATGTAAGCAATTTGTTTTCATTAGCTACTGGAGTTTAATATATGAGATAGACTCATGACATGCAAAGCGAGATATGTCAAGCCTTTGCTTTGTTATAATTGTGATGATTATGGCGTACAGCTGATGAGAAACCCCAAATTAACAATCTCAACTTTGGGGTTTTCATCAGCTGTACGCCATAATCATCACAATTATAACAAACAAAGGCTTGACGTATCTCGCTTTGCATGTCATGAGTCTATCTCATATATTAGTTTCACCTTTTAAGTTGAATTACTGAAAGAAACAAACCTTTCCACGATATTCTAATTTTTCGAGTTTCACCTGTATCTTTCTGCACTCGCAAATGCACATCGATTCTTGTTTTGAGCAAGAGATAGCTGGAGAGAGGTTTATAAAATTAAACTTGGCATACAGAGAGCGGAGAGAGAAGAATGCTTCTCAGTACCAGTTGCTGGAAACCACTGGAAGCGGCTCCATGAATTTGTCCCGTCCTCTTTCAAAGCCCTCCAGGTTGGAGTTCCATAGTCTTGACTCTTACATCACGAAGAATCCTAGAAACCGTGGTTTGCTAAGGTCATGCGCCCTGAACAAACTACAGTTCCCATGATTCTTTGAGGTAAGGCAACACTCTTAAAGTGATACAAGGGTGCTTTAATTTAATAAATAAATAAACAAAATGCCTCTTAAATGTGTTTGTGGGAGGGGGGTATTGGTTTGTACTCTTTCCCCCCTCCCTTGCCTTTATTATGAATTTTGTGTTTTCATCTTGTATTTTGATGTTGTGAACGGGCCTGAGTTCTACGGATGTAGGGAAGTATACAAATTTAATAAAGAAATAAAGAAATTGCAGTGTACGCTGCGGACGTGACCCTGGCAACTTTATCAAGGCCTGCCTGTAATATCTCGAGACGTCTTCTTCATTGGAACAGGGTTTCCTTGCTCTCCCCCCCGTCCGAGATGCTATTTATTATTATCTATTAAAAACGCTAAAATTCCCTTCATCCGGAAGGATCGGAGGGCAGCGCACAATAAACTCAACAGTCGCAAAGTGCAATAAAACATAATAAACTCCTATAACACCAAAAGCAGAAACAATTTTAAAACAGCGAAACACCCATCAAGGCAGCAAAGAAAAGAAATAGGGAACCAGCAGAAATCATAGAATCCTAGAGTTGGAAGAGACCACAAGGGCCATCCAGTCCAACCCCCTGCCAAGCAGGAAACACCATCAAAGCATTCCTGACAGATGGCTGTCAAGCCTCCGCTTAAAGACCTCCAAAGAAGGAGACTCCACCACACTCCTTGGCAGCAAATTCCACTGTCCAACAGCTCTTACTGTCAGGAAGTTCTTCCTAATGTTTAGGTGGAATCTTCTTTCTTGTAGTTTGAATCCATTGCCCCGTGTCCGCTTCTCTGGAGCAGCAGAAAACAACCTTTCTCCCTCCTCTATATGACATCCTTTGATATATTTGAACATGGCTATCATATCCCCCTTAACCTTCTCTTCCAGCTTGTCAGTATCCTTCTTGAACTGTGGTGCCCAGAACTGGACACAGTATTCCAGGTGAGGTCTGACCAGAGCAGAATACAGTGGTACTATTACTTCCCTTGATCTAGACGCTATACTTCTATTGATGCAGCCCAGAATAATTGCATTGGCTTTTTTAGCTGCTGCATCACACTGTTGACTTGAAACAGAGAAAGGCAAGATCCCAGGATCAGTCCCCCAAGAGAGACACCAACCTTTTCTGCCTCGCCAACATCCCGCCGGTTCCGTCCTCCTGAGATCCATCGCGGCCAGACAAACTCTCCCTGCGGTGACAGTCCTGAGGATAGAAAACAGACACTCAAGCGCCCAGTTAAGTGGAACAAATTCTTCCACCCCGATCCCTTGAAAGAATCATTTAAACCACTGCACCTGCCCAGAGAGAGAATGGCCCATTTTAGGAATGGCAAAACTGAGCTACAGGGAAACCAGCAGGAAGCTCCCCACCCCCCACCTCCCTGGCAAAAAATAATAATAATTTGGAGAGCAGAGCAGGAACCGAGATTTATCTGTAAACCAAAGGCAAACTCAAAACTCTGCTCTCTTCCCCTTTGGGGTTATTTTTTCTGCGAAATACCTGCTGGGGGGGGGGGAACCCACAAGAAAAACAGGGGAAGAAAAAAAACTGTGATAGCATCTAGATCTGTCATCCAGATAGCAGAAGCTGAAACAGTTAAAGGGAACTCGGAAAGCTGCCACAAAGCACAGACTTGAGAAGTCTCCAAAACAACCAGAAAACAACTTGGATTACTCAATGGCAGAGGGGAGCGGAGGGGAGGGGAGGGGAGGGTGCTTTGAGACATGATGAAAACTCTTAGTTTTACTTTGGATCCCGAACACCTTGCGAGTCGAACGTTTTGGCTCCTTAACGCCGCAAACTGGGAAGTGAGTGTTCCGGTTTGCGAACGTTCTTTGGAAAACCGAACGTCTGACGGGGCTTCCGATTGCCTGCAAGAGCTTTACAGGAATTTACTACAAATTCCGTAGTAAAATTATCATTATGGAATGGGGCGTTCCTCTTTTCATCGGAGAAATGCTGGAGGGTGTGCCCTTATTGGTCTTTTTGCACAAAAAAAGAAAGCAAACTTGTGCTATCTGGGTTTGAGGGTTGAAGAAAATACTGGTTTATAGAAAGCAGAATAGTTAGGGGTTGCCTCGGAGAGAATGTTCTGAATTTTTTTTATGGCGGATGAGGAATCGGGAGCTGATCTCCAGGTTGAGGACATCCTTAGACACATCCTGGGCAGCAAAGTGGTCCATATTCAAAGATTTAAGAAAAGGTGGGAAACAGAGGCAACAGGACAGCAATAGTTCAGTTGATGGAGCTTGAGACTTAATCTCAGGGTTGTGGGTTCAAGCCCCACCTCGAGATGAATAGCAATGGCTGAGGCCACACAATGCAGCTTGCATTCATTATTATTATTATTATTATTATTATTATTATTATTATTATTATTTGTACTCCTGCCCATCTGGCTGGATTTCCCCAGCCACTCTGGGCGGCTTCCAACAGAAATCAAATACAAAAATATCACACATTTCCCCAGCCATGGCTTCCCCCAAAGCATCCTGGGAACTGTAGTTCCTTAAGAGTGCTGAGAGTTGTTAGGAGACCCCTGTTCGCCTCAAGGAAATATAATTCCCAGAGCGATTTAACAACCAGTCCCTCTTGTATCATTTCTAGAAAGCTAGCTCAGTTGGCTAGAGTGTGGCGCTGATGATGCCAAGGTTGCAGGTTCGTTCCCCGCAAGGGAGAGCTGCAAATTCCTGCATTGCAAAGGGGGTTGGGCTGGATGCTCCTCAGGGCCCCTTCCAACTCTGCAATCCCATGTTTCCAAAGACACCCAGCCGTGTACTGAACAGAAAGGCAGACAAAATCTTGAGACCCCATTAACCTGGCCTGGCCCCCCAGCATCCTAAAAGCAGCCAAGTGCCAAGGAAATTAAGTCTGGGATCGGTCCCCCGAAATAGAAAAAGCCTGCCCATCAACCTTCTGTGGCCAGGAGGATAGAAAGTGAATACACAGTCACTCACGTCTCTGTGAAATTCAATGGGATAACTTGAAGGGTTTTTTAAAAAAAATAGGCTTAAGAAATGTACCTCCCTCGCCGCCGCTGCCCCCACCCCCCCGCAATTTCCTGCCACCGCTCAATTGAACATTCTCTCGGTGACTTAAAAAGCCTATTAAGGATAAGTAGATCTCAAAGGATCGTAAGTACCAAACCACATGAGCACAGGGGTTGGTTCAAACGGCTACACTTTACCTTGTTCAGGATCCCATGGGAGACATTTTCCTTTGCAAGCTCTACTTAAATGAGTAAGATTTGCAAGAGGTCATGCACTGGTTAATTTAACCAGAGAAAGGATGTTTGGGGAGGGGAGAGAGAGACAGAGAGATGCCTGGGACTCACCCCACACTGTATCATCTTATAATTTTAATCCGTTCTAGTATTTTAACATTTGAATGCTGCAAAGTAGACTTGTAGTTATTTCTTGATTTTACTTTCTATCCTTTGTAAGTTGTTGTTTTTTTTTTACAATCAAATAGACTTGGAAGAGCTGGAAGGGACCTCAAAGGTCACCTACAACCCCCCGCAGGGAAGGAATCTTTTGCTCAATGTGGGATTCGAACCCACGACCCTGGGATTAAGAGACTCCTGCTATACCAACTGAGCTCTCCCCGAGATTCAAGCCTTGTGTAAATATATGCATAACAGCTCAGTTGGTTTGAGCGTGGTGCCGATAAGGCCAAGGTTGCAGGTTTCGATCCCTGTGCATGGAACAGCTGCAAATTGCAGGGGGTTGGACTAGATGACCCTCAGGGTCCCTTCCACCTCTACAATTCCATGATTCTAAGAAATAACAAATATTGGGTGCAATGGCCTGCCACACAACCACGGCAGCTTTTGCCCACATGGCCACAACACTCTTCCTAAAAGCTTGTTTAAAGTGGCCCATTTTTGCTACCTTTAGACATCCCATTTACTGAGCATTTCTCCTGATTTGCTTGCACAAAGCTCTTGCAGTGGATAGACTAGATCTGTATCTATACTGGTATATTAATGGAGGAAAAAACGCTATTGGAGCTCTGTCTGCATGATCAGAGGCAGCAAAGAGAGCCTGTGTGGTGTAGTGGCTAAGAGCGGTGGACTCCTAATCTGGTGAACCGGGTTCGTGTCTCCTCTCCTCCACATGCAGCTGCTGGGTGACCTTGGGCTAGTCACACTTCTCTGAAGTCTCTCAGCCCCACTCACCTCACAGAGTGTTTGTTGTGGGGGAGGAAGGGAAAGGAGAATGTTAGCCGCTTTGAGACTCCTTCGGGTAGCGATAAAGCGGGATATATCCTGTGAGAACAGGACACTGGACTAGATGGGCCATTGGCCTGATGCCTATCGGTGATTTTAAAAAGAAAAGGTCCTCCCCTATAACTCTAGGGAGTGTCCTGCCAAGGCAGTTACCAGGACATCAGAGCATCTCTCGGCACCTAAAAGACTACTGTCCATGAAGCTCTGCCTCCATGGTCAGAAGCAGCAATGCTGAGGGATGCAGGTGGCGCTGTGGTCTAAACCACTGAGCCTCTTGGGCTTTCCGATCGGAAGGTTGGCAGTTTGAATCCCCGCGACGGAGTGAGCTCCCGTTGCTCTGTCCCAGCTCCTGCCACCCTAGCAGTTCGAAAGCATGCCAGTGCAAGTAGATAAATAGGTACCGCTCGGCGGGAAGGTAAACAGCATTTCTGTGCGCTCTGGTTTCCATCAAAGTGTTCCGTTGCGCCTGAAGTGGTTTAGTCCTGCTGGCCACATGACCCGGAAAGCTGTCTGTGGACAAACACCGGCTCCCTCGGCCTGAAAGCGAGATGAGTGCCGCAACCCCATAGTCGCCTTTGATTCGACTTAACCGTCCAGGGGTCCTTGACCTTTTACCTTACCTGCCGGAAACCACAGGAGGGGAGAGGGCTCTTGTGCTCTGATCCTGCTTGCGGATTTCACACAGGGATCTGGTCGGCCACTGTGAGAACAGGATGCTGGACTAGAGGGGCCATTGGCCTGATCTGGGTTTTCTTAGGTTCCAGTGTGGCTATATCTAGTATTTTTTTAAAATTATTTTTATTATTATTAGATTTTCAAAGGTAGTACAATGTCTCTCTCAAGTTTTTCCATATAACATTTTTATAAGTCAGTGTTGGTGAGACATTAGAAAAGAAAGGGGGGGAAGGGGAAGAAGTGGGTGGGACGGGGAGGTAGGTGGGGTGGGGTGACTGTGTTTCTTTTTTACTTGATATGAGTAGGGTTTGGTGTCAGCATTGTTTATGTAGGTTCTCTGTTGTTTGCTTGTGCTCGTTTGGCGGTGAGAGAGGTCGGAGTTGGCTTGGGATGTGGTTATATCTAGTATTTATTAAGAATTTAGAATCATAGGATTGTAAAGTTGGAAGGGACGCTGAGGATCATCTGGTTTAACCCCCTGCAATGTAGCTGTCCCACACAGGGATACAACCTGCAATCGTGGCGTTATCAGCACCACACTCTGGCCAACGGAGCTGGTGTTGTTGTTGTTCAGTCGTGTCCGACTCTTGACCCCATAGACCAGAGCACGCCAGGCACCCCTAGCATGCTAGTCGCTTTGAGAACACTGTCCAACCATCTCATCCTCTGTCTCCCTTGTGCCCTCCATCTTTCCCAACATCAGGGTCTTTTCCAGGGAGTCTTCTCTTCTCATGAGGTGGCCAAAATACTGGAGCCTCAACTTCAGGATCTGCCCTTCCAGTGAGCTCAATATGGCTAACCTGATCCAAAACACACACCCACCCCACTCACACATGAAACCAAAGACCACCACACCCAACCACAAATGAACAACCACACCCTACGTCAACCCCAACCTCTCTCACCACCAGAGGAACACAAGCGAACAGCAGAGAACCTGCACGAGCAACGCTGACACCAAACCCCACATATATTAAGTAAAATAGAAACATCGTCACCCGACACCCCCCATCTTCCCCCCCACCTCTTTCCCCCTTTTCTTCCTAATGTCTCAACAAATGAAACTGATTTGTAAAAATGTTACATGGAAAAAATTACAAGAGAGAAACATTGCACATACTTTTGTAAATCAAGAAAATCTTTAATCTTTAGATTTTTAGATTAAAGATTTTCTCGACTTACAAGCAGCCAGGATATTAATAGCTACAAATTGGAAAAACAAAGAGTTGCCTAAAATTTTGGATTGGCAGATATTAACGGTGGAATATTTACAATTAGCGAAGAGTACTGGAAGAGTAAGAGGACAAATGAAACAAAAGGTCCATAAAGAATGGAAAATCTTTAAGGAGCATTTGGTGAATAATGGAGTAGGTAGTTTCCTGATGGCAGAACTAGACTGAACCTGATGAAAAACCAAGATAGAGTAAATTAAGACATAAAAAGAATAAAAAATAAAATTGAATAAATGTGCGATAATATAGGAAAAAAGAGTTAATTACAGCGAGATTAATTAGAAGTCATTTTAAATTTTTGTGAAGATGTGTAATTTTTTTGAAATTATGTATAATACGTAGATTTTTTTTCTTTTGTGTTACTTGTTTTGTTTTGTCTTGTCTTGTTTCGTTCTGAGTTGATCGGTGTTTGTTAACTGTCTCTTAGTGTTGTATGTAATTTTTATAACAATAAAGACTTTTTTATAAAAAAAGAAAATCTTTAATAAAAAATACATTTAAAAAAAGGAAGGGGAGAGGGAGCGGAGACTCTTCCAAACCACCTGTTCATTCAGCATCCATCCTGCTTTGCTGGCACAAAGCTTATACAGTTGTTCCATTATATCCAGTCCTTGCTGAGCATCTGTTCTGATTTCTGTGCAAGATTTCTGTATGACAATGAGCATTTGTTCGGCTGTCATCTTCATTTCCTTGCACTGTGCTTACACCACTTCATAATAAGATTATAAGAACATAAGGAGAGTCTGCTGGATCAGGCCAAGGGCCCATCGAGACCAACATCCTGTTCTCACAGGGGCCAACCTGTAGGAAACCCGCAAGCAGAATTCGAACACAAGAGCCCTCTGCCCTCCTTTGGTCTCCAGCAACTGGGGCTGAAACACCAGCAAAGCATTTCAGTTTAAAACGTTGTAAATTTAAACAGGGAAAACAGGTAGAGAAAAACTCTTTTTCTTTACCAGTCTAGCTGAGTCCTGGGATTCAGAAGCATTGCTGCATCTAACTGTGGCAATCAATATCCCTCTCCTCCACGAATTTGTCTCATCCTCTTTTGAAAATCTTCCAGGTTGGTGGCCACCACTGCCTCTTGTGGCAGGGAGTTCCACCGTTTAACTATGCGCTGCAAGAATAAATCGGCCCAGTATACCTGAAGGAGCGTCTCCACCCCCATCATTCAGCCCGGACACTGAGGTCCAGCTCCAAGGGCCTTCTGGCGGTTCCCTCACTGCGAGAAGCGAAGTTACAGGGAACCAGGCAGAGGGCCTTCTCAGTGGTGGCACCCGCCCTGTGGAACGCCCTCCCACCAGGTCAAGGAAATAAACAACTACTGACTTTTAGAGGACATCTGAAGGCAGCCCTGTTTAGGGAAGTTTTTAATGTGTGATGTTTTATTCTGTTTTTAATCTGTTGGCAGCCACCCAGAGTGGCTGGGGAAACCTAGCTGGGTGGGTTGGGTATAAATAATAATAAGTTGTTGCTGCTGCTGCTGCTGCTGTTGTTGTTTTAAATAAACTTTATTTCACTTTAGCAATTACACAATTACGCAAATATACAAGAAGAAAGAAAAAAGAAAAAACATACTCCACTTTACAATGCAAGGCTCCAAAAATTAAACCTGTTCTTACATTATCCACATTGCTGATTGCTACTAAAGGGAGAAATAAAGATGGAAATTAATAAATACAGTGTAAAAGTAAAAGATTGAGAGGTAGTGCTGTGTGATAGGTGGAAGTCATCATTTCTTCTTCTTCTTTCTTTCTTTTCTCCTTTTTTCTTTCTTTCTTTTTTCCTTTTTTCTTGGTATAGGATGTATGTACAGTAACAATGCAAGTAAATTGTTGTTGTTGTTTTGGCCCTTAAGCGCCGTAAGGTTAAAATTGACAGCATTGACATGGGTCTAAATGTATAACTACTTTTATTGCTGGCTTAAGTGTCATGTTCCTTTAGATGCTTAGTCGTTTTAATTTTTGTATGGATAAATCCTTGTTTTCTGACTGACGGTCAAATAAAATTTTGATGTTGTTGTTGTTGTTGTCTTTTACGTGTCCTGAATCTTCCAATATTTAGCTTCATTGAGTATCCAGGGGTCTGGCGCTGTGAGAGAGGTAGGAAAGTTTTTCACTACCCACTATGTGGAGAGAAGTAATAAAAAAAAGTTTGCTCTCTAGCAAAGTTTCCTGCCCTGTTTTGCATGTCCACAGGTGGCGTGGGGGAATCTAAGCGACTTCTCTGCCCGACATCACAAAGACAGAGAGGGAGACTCTGGGCTGGGCAGACACTTCTGAATCTGTCCCAGACTAGACCATATAGAGTCATAATGGAGCGTAACTAAACTCCGGCAATCCCAGGCAAGAAGAGAGGAATTTCCCCCAGAAACACATCTACAGAAGCTGAATCTGCAGCTGCACAGCCTCGCAGCCAATAAGGCACACCAGCGCATGGGCGCCTGTCGTCGTCCCCAAGAACACCCAATGTTCTTCATATAAGAACTGGCCCAAACCACATTTGCACCATGCGCTTAAAGCAGTGTGATGATGCCACTTTAAACAGCTGTGGTTCCCTCTTCTTCATACTGGGAGCTGTGGTTTCCTAAGGGTGCTAAGAGTTGATAAGAGACCCCCATATTCCCACCAGAGAACTGCAGTTCCCAGAGCTCCCTGGGAAAGGGGACTGATCGTTAAACCACTCTGGGAACCGGCACCATTAACAAACTACAGCTCCCAAAGGGACATAAGAGGAGCCTGCTGGATCAGGCCAGTGGCCCATCTAGTCCAGCATCCTGTTCTCATAGTGGCCAGGCAGAGGAGTCCCATTACCTTTTTACCTTACCTGCCTGCAGGAAACCCACAAGCAGGATTCGACCACAAGAGCACTCTGCAAATCTGTGGTTTCCAGGGACTGGTGTTCAGAAGCATTGCGGCCTCATGGCTAATAGCCATCTTCCAGAATTCTGTTTAAAGTCATAATGTTGTACTTTAGATGAACTGTGTCAATGTGCCAAGTGTTAGAAACTCAGATATATACTGGCAAGCTAGGCACTGAGTCGCTCTTTAAACCAGGATTACAGCTGCGAAAACGGAATGCCTAGTTGCCAGTTTGGGGCCAGGCGGCTCGAAAGTCCTATTTTCCAGTACAACTTTTTGCTTCCCGAAAATTAATTGTGATTGTGCAGATAAAATATAACGGACAGAATTCTACAGAATGTGTTGCTAGTGTGTGAAAACGGTCAAGATCCAAGGATCCCCAGGCATGCACCTCCAGATGGTGGAGATGTCAGGTGCCATCCTGACGCCCTGGCATCTTCACTTCGTGGCAAGCGGCCGATAGCCTGGTGCAAAATGTTCCCGGCACCTGGTGAATTTCTAATGCGGAATGTGCCCCTGGTGTTTTTTCCTCGGTGGGCAAATCCTCCCTCCAAGCTGTTCCACTGACAAATCCTTATACAAAACGACACTCTGGAAAACTGTTATCCAAAATCCCAAGGACAGGTAGAGTGCTATTGGACTCAGGCTCTGTTTGTGGGCTTCCCATTGTGGCACCCCCCTGATCACTGTAAGAACACTGTGTCCAGGGCAGCTGTCTACCAGCTCCATCTGGTGCGCAGGCTGAGACCCTCCCTGCCCGCAGACTGTCTTGCCAGAGTGGTGCATGCTCTGGTTATCTCCTGCTTGGACTACTGCAATGCGCTCTATGTGGGCTACCTTTGAAGGTGACCCGGAAACTACAATTAATCCAGAATGCTGCAGCTAGACTGGTGACTGGGAGTAGCTGCCGAGACCATATAGCACTGGTCCTGAAAGACCTACATTGGCTCCCAGTACGTTTCCAGGCACAATTCAAAGTGTTGGTGCTGACCTTGAAAGCCCTAAACGGCCCAGTATACCTGAAGGAGCATCGCCACCCCCATCGTTCAGCCCAGACACGAAGGTCCAGCTCCGAGGGCCTTCTGGCAGTTCCCTCCCTGCGAGAAGAGAAGTTACAGGGAACCAGGCAGAGGGCCTTCTCGGTAGTGGCGCCCACCCTGTGGAATGCCCTCCCATCAGATGTCAAGGAGATAAACAACTATCTGACTTTTAGAAGACATCTGAAGGCAGCCTGTTTAGGGAAGTTTTTAATGTTTGATGTTTTAGCGTGTTTCTCTTGAGAGCCGCCCAGAGTGGCTGAGGAGACCTGGCCAGATGGGCAGGGTATAAGTAATAAATTGTGTTGTTGTTGTTGTTGTTGTTGTTGTTGCTGTTGTTATAACACAGTGTTGGACTAGAAGGGCAACCTTTGCCCTCATCCAGCAGCCAAGCTTTTATCTGGTTCTTATGTACCACCTTCTGCCACCCAATCTGCCAATGGCTACAGAGGGGCAACAAATTCTCCAATGCACCTCCGAGTGGAGGGGATCCCCAGCCAAACTTAAGATTGCACCCTCCCTACCAGCAGCAAACCATGGAGCTACTCCTAATTCATGAGCACATAGGAGTGTGGGTACATTTCAAGGCTCCCAGCAAGAATTGCCAAAGTTTTCTCTGAAGTCTTAAAACACGGCACCCAAACTTGAAGCCTGGTAGTGAATGGGATCGATTCTGCACATTGGTAATTTGGGGCGGCATTCCTTCCTGTTTCACTGTTCCTAGTGCCCAGATACAGAGGTGGGGGCCTCTCCAGATTAGGGCCTCCAACAAGTGGAGATCTCCCTTCAAACCCAGAAATAGCCCCCCACCCCCATTAGCCAGGAACACTCTCCCTACAGAAGGCAGGGGGTCTCCCTGCCCTCTCTCTCCAAAAACAACCAGACCTGGTAAGTCTTTCTCCTGTGCTCACATTCACCCCAAATCGCTCGTATCCGTCCAAACTCAGATGTCAGGGTGAGGGATGCCCATTCACCCCAAATCCCTCAACCTCACCCCCACCCCACCGCCGCAACGAAACGAAACGAAACAGGAGCTAAGATCTCTTTCCATGCCTAGCCAGGGAGACTCACCATTCACAGCCAACACCCCGGAAAAAAAACCACATGCCTAAAATTATTCCTTAATATGACGGATCCATAATCCCAACGCACAACGGAAGCGTGGAAGCTCGTTCTTTCTCCCCCGCCCAGATGCCAGGGTGAGGGGCACCCGCTCCTCCAACAACCAGAAATCTCTCTGCTCTCATGTTTCTCTTCCAACCTCGGTTGCGCGTTGCCCTTTTAAGCCGCCGCCGCCTGCTAAGCTTCTCCTAACGCGGAGACAACCGGCTGAAATTCCCCCTTTCTTTAACCGGGGTGGGAAGGAAGAGGGGGGAACCCCATACCAACCCCCCCCCACAACCCAGCTGTTCTTTACCTTGCACTTTGGAGATGTCACCGTTGCTGGAGAGAAGCAGCAACAGCAGCAGCAGCAGAGGGAGGGTGGAGAGAAAGCGCTGCCCGGTGGAAAGACCCCGGAGCGCCCCGCGCGCCCAGCTCCGTCTCTGCGCTCCCCTCTCCATGCCAGACGGCTCCCCGGTCCGTCTCCTTCGAGCCTCTCCTGCCCTCTCAACTCTCTTCCTCTCCTTCCCTCCGCTCAGTCATCACATCCCTCTCTCTGCTGCCCTCTCGCTCCCCTCTTCCCCTCTGCAGGATCCTCTCTCTCTCTCTCTTTCTCTGGTTTGGTCTCTCCAGCTCGGAGTTCCTTGGCTGCCGACTCTAATGAGAACCACATGGGCTGGGAAGAGCCCACCTCGCTTGGAAGAGCCCTCCTCCTCCTCCTCCTCCTCCTCCTCTCCTGCCCCAACAACCCCACCCTGCAAGGAGATCTCAGCTCCAGGATCCTTTCTCTCCCTGCAGACGCAGGCGTGCGCTTTCCAAGAACGCGCGCACGTCCAGGCGCACTCAGGCAACACCCTGGTCCCCGTGAAGCCCGACGCGCCCTGGCGATCTTGGCAGGGCAAAAGTTCAAAGCGAAGGTGGCCAAAGCTCTTGGAGATAGATAGGCAGCTGTTGCAAAGCGCAGAGAGCTCTGGCTCAGCCCCAGAAGCAGCTGCGAACACCGGGTCTCGGGGCGCGAACCCACACAGGCCCCCAAGGCCCGACATATTTAACAAATCAATTGGCTGTTTGTTTCGTTTTTAAAATCCTTCATGCAGCGTGGCATGAGGGGCCCACGTGAGGGTGGCTGTTTGTGCATCCCTGCCACTACAAAGCCCATGGTCCAGCGCGAACACAACAGAAACATCCTTCATAAAAACCCACCCTCTGAGCTCGCACAGAGTGCTTTTCTTTCTCTGGGCCCCAGCTAGCAGAAGGACACTGCTTCAGGAAGAAACGCAGCCGAAGCCGGCGTTTGTCATCCCTCCCCCTGCAAAAAAAACATTCCTAAGTTTACATTTTGGACACAGTTCAATATAAAGCAAACTCCCTTCAATGTCTCTGGGACTGAATGGGCTTAAGCATTCCTAATTCTGCTTTTTGTATTTAAAGTTTGCACTTGAGATAACTTGGTATAACTGAATGAGTTGTGGTTTTTTTTGCCACCCTAAGCAACAAAGAAGGGAAGTAAAATCAAACTTAACTCTGTTTGTTGCATGCATCTTTTCTCCAAGAATCTCAAGGTGTCTTGTGTGGTTTTCTCTCCCTCACCCTCGAAAGCTCATGCCAAGAACAAACTTAGTTGGTCTCTAAGGTGCTACTGGAAGGAATTTTTAATTTTTTTTTTATTTTGTTTTAACCCACAGAGCAAAGTAGGGTAGGATAAGAGACATTGACTGTTCACCCAGTGAACTTACTGTAATGGTCGAGGGGGGATTTGAAACCTGTTCTCCTAGGCCAGGGGTAAGCAAATTTTTTCAGCAGGGGACTGGTCCAATGTCCCTCAGACCTTGTGGGGGGCCGGACTATATTTTGAAGGGGGGGTAAAGGAATTCCTCTGCCCCACAAATAACCCAGAGGTGCATTTTAAATAAAAGCACACATTCTACTCATGTAAAAACACGCTGATTCCCAGACCGTCTGCGGGTTAGATTTAGAAGGTGATTGGGCAGGATCTGGCCCCTGGACCTTAGTTTGCCTACCCATGTCCTAGGCCAGGGGTCCCCAAACTAAGACCCAGGGGCTGGATGCAGCCCAATTGCCTTCTAAATCTGGCCCGCGGACAGTCCGGGAATCAGCGTGTTTTTACATGAGTAGAATGTGTCCTTTTATTTAAAATGCATCTCTGGGTTATTTGTGGGGCATAGGAATTCGTTCATTTTTTTTTCAAAATATAGTCCGGCCCCCCACAAGGTCTGAGGAACAGTGGACTGGCCCCCTGCTGAAAAAGTTTGCTGACCCCTGTCCTAGGCAGTGGTTAGAGCATTAACCATTACACCAAACTGCCACTTATAAAACCAGATTCGATAAACTGATACATTTAACCTAATAAGCTGATACAGACTCCCACAAGAGGTAATGGGCTCTTCTTCCTTGGAGATATTTAAGCAGAGGCTGGATAGTCACGTACAGGTGTACCTTGGTTCTCAAACAGAATGCGTTTCGGAAGTCTGTTCGACTCCTGGAACCGTTTGAAAAACAAGGTGTGGCTTCCAAGAGCATCCTGCAGCCAATCGGAAGCCATGCCGGATGTTCGGCTTCCAAAAATCGTTCAAAAACCGGAACACTCACTTCCGATTTTTGATCGTTCGGGAGCCGATTTGTTTGGGAGCCAAGGTGTTTGAGATCCAAGGTACGACTGTATGATTTAGTTGAGATTCCTGCATTACCGAATTCTACATTTCTATGGTTCTATCCTGCTTTTCATAAACATGTGGCCACATCCACACTGTAAATTTCAAGCAGTCTTAAACCCCACTTTTAACGACCATGTGTGTTCCCGCAAAGCATCATGGGAACTGTAGTTTGTTATGGTGCAGCCATGCCAGGGGCTTCCTAAGGACGCTCTGCCTCTTCAGCAAACTACAGTTCCCATGATGCTTTGAGGGAAGCCAAGACTCTTTTTTAAAAAGCTGTGACTTTAAATGCTTGGTGCGAGTGTGGCCCTGATCACAGGATGGGTTACTGGTAAAACAACAGGATTTTTAAATTAAAAAACACAACCTAATAAAACCATTAAACTTTCCAGAAACAGTTGAATATGTTTTTGTTCTCTCAGGCTTTCCCAGCTGGGTAAATTCATGACGAATCTGTTGGTATTTCAGTTTTGCTTCTGGTGTATTGCTTGCTTTTGTTTATGTGTGTGTTCTTAACAGTTTTAAACTATCTTATGTACAAATCACCTTGAAACGGTGGTTTAGAAGGCAATCGGTAAATATTATCACTAACATTATTACAAATAATGCTTTATTATTATTACCACTAAATAAATATTCTTGTGAAGTAAAAATATTATTGCTAATATTATCACTAAGGATGCCTTGTTATTATATTGTTATTAAGTGTAATAATTCTAATAACGACTTTGCAATGCCTCACTTTTTGCTCTTTCTCTATTGTGGGGAAAGGTTTACTGCATGAGCTTTGAACCCAGCACTGGCTCCCCCCCCCGAAAAGATTTAGAGCAGAATTTAAACCGAAACTCAGGTATTCCCTCACTTCCTCATTCTTGTTCCACTGCGTTTTCAGTGCCTCAGCTCACAAAGTTGGACTTTCGCGAACAAGCATCATGGATCCTTGCAGCAATATCCTTATTCTTGCAATGCCGTTTCGACCTTCCCAAGCCGATTCGCCTCCTTTTCCCACGATCATTTAACCTTCGGGAGGCAAGGCCTTTTTTTAGTTCTCATGCTGCCTTAACCCTCGCTCTGCTGCAGCTCTGAACACAAAGCATAAGACATGGGTAGGCAACCTAAGGCCCGGGGGCCGGATCCGGCCCAATCGCCTTCTAAATCCGCCGCGGACGGTCCGGGAATCAGCGTGTTTTTACATGAGTAGAATGTGTCCTTTTATTTAAAATGCATCTCTGGGTTATTTGTGGGGCCTGCCTGGTGTTTTTACATGAGTAGAATGTGTGCTTTTATTTAAAATGCATCTCTGGGTTATTTGTGGGGCATAGGAATTTGTTCATTATTATTTTTTCAAAATATAGTCCTCGCCCCCCAAAAAAAGGTCCGAGGGACAGTGGACCGGCCCCCTGCTGAAAAAGTTTGCTGACCCCTGGCATAAGACATCAAGTGTTCAGGCTGACAAAGACCCAGTAGTAGGGGCTGGTCCTTGGGGGCGAGGGGGGCACTGCCTTGCCAGTCCCCATCTGCCCACCTTCCTCCCTGAAATCAGCCAGGGCATGGCTCTGCCCATCACTGGCTCTGGCCCCACTTGTTGCTGGCCTCCATGCCTTCTGCCCTAGTAGTCTCAATGGGTACTAGAGATAGTCGTTAAAGACTACAAATCCCATGATGCTGTGTGACTGCACTACAAACATGCCTGCACACAGACACAGACAAACAGAGACCCTTATTTAAAACAGAAGATTGCAATCAGGATGATCAAGGGTCTGGAAACCAAGCCTCATGAGGAATGGTTGAAGGAGCTGGGTATGTTTAGCCTGCAAAAGAGGAGATATGAGAGCCATCGTTCAAATATCTCAACGGCTGTCACATGGGAAATGGAGCAAGCTTGTTTTCTTCTGCTCCAGAGGGTAGGACCTATGGCTTCAAGTTCCAAGGTAGGAAATTCCAACTAAACATCAGGAAGAACTTTCTGAGGTGATCTACAGTGGAACGGACTCCCTTGGGACGTGATGGGCTCTCCTTCCTTGGAGGTTTTAAAGCGGAGTTTGGGCGGCCATCCATAATGGACGCTTTAGTTGAGATTCCAGTATTGAAGGGGGTTGGACTGGATAACCCTTCGGCAGAGGCATAGGAAGCCTCTCGGGTGCCCTGGGGGCGGGGGCGACCTGACGCATGCGTCGTGACGTCACGACGCATGTGTCAGGACAGACTGCGCATTCGCGGAAATCCGGGCATGCGCAGTCCATCCCGCCGGCGCTGCTGCTCCAGCGGCGACCCGCCGAGTGAGCGCCGGCTCCTGGGGCTTCCCTGTCCCGATCGCGCGGGGCAGCCCCATAGCGGCGCCGGCAGGCAGGCCCCAGACAGGCAGCGGGGTGGAGCGGCTTCGCTCCGCGGCTTGCTCGGGTCTGCCAGCAGGGCGGGGCTGGCCCTAGTGTCACCCCCCACTCCCCTGGAACCCGGGGCGTACCGCCCCCACCGTCCCCCTCGCGACGCCCGTGCCCTCGGGGTCCCTTCCAGCTTTACAATTCTATGATTCTACAAAAGCAAAAAAACAGTGGCACACAGTGGGAAATCTGCTATTTTTGATTTGGAAACAGAATGAAAAACAGAATTCCTCCAGCAGAATTCCTCTAACTATTGTTTAGACAGGTCTTTACACAACATGATCTCCCTCCCCTTTTAATATATACCAAGGATTAAGTCCTGCTACGGTCAACTGGATTTTCTTTCTTGTATGATCTGGATCATTCTCACAGTTTCCATTCTCATTCTGATTCCGATTCCTAATACGTTCCGCCTTTCTCCATGACAGGGACCGAAGGCAGCTTACAGTCACAATTTTATTTCATTCCCTTTATCTGTGGGAAGGTTCTCCTACACGATTCCTCTCCCACCCCCCATTCTTCCTTTACAATGATCCTGCGAGGTAGGCCTTGCGGAGAGGTTGCAACTGGCCCAGGGTGACCGATGTCGACTGGCACATGACGCCTATGTGTGTGGGGAGATCAAACGAGGGAGAAGCTTCCTGGTGTAGAATTGGATGTCCCTATTTTAATCAGAGAAATGTTGGAAGGAATGTGAATGGGAAGGCAGAGCCCAGCCATCACGGGCTAGCAGCTATCAAAAGCCCTTTCCTCCATTAATTTCTCTAATCCTCTTTTAAAGAAGAATCATAGAATCCTAGAGTTGGAAGAGACCACAAGGGCCATCCAGTCCAACCCCCTGCCAAGCAGGAAACACCATCAAAGCATTCCTGACAGATGGCTGTCAAGCCTCCGCTTAAAGACCTCCAAAGAAGGAGACTCCACCACACTCCTTGGCAGCAAATTCCACTGTCGAACAGCTCTCACTGTCAGGAAGTTCTTCCTAATGTTTAGGTGGAATCTTCTTTCTTGTAGTTTGAATCCATTGCTCCGTGTCCGCTTCTCTGGAGCAGCAGAAAACAACCTTTCTCCCTCCTCTATATGACATCCTTTATATATTTGAACATGGCTATCATATCACCCCTTAACCTTCTCTTCTCCAGGCTAAACATACCCAGCTCCCTAAGCCGTTCCTCATAAGGCATCGTTTCCAGGCCTTGGACCATTTTGGTTGCCCTCTCTGGACACGTTCCAGCTTGTCAGTATCCTTCTTGAACTGTGGTGCCCAGAACTGGACACAGTATTCCAGGTGAGGTCTGACCAGAGCAGAATATAGTGGTACTATTACTTCCCTTGATCTAGACGCTATACTCCTATTGATGCAGCCCAGAATTGCATTGGCTTTTTTAGCTGCTGCATCACACTGTTGACTCATGTCAAGTTTATGGTCTACCAAGACTCCTAGATCCTTTTCACATGTACTGCTCTCAAGCCAGGTGTCACCCATCCTGTATTTGTGCCTTTCATTTTTTTTGCCCAATTAAATTATGAAGAAACATAATTTATTCCCACAAATCATTTGGGGGGGGGCAGAGTACCCTTTGCTCTCCCATTGTTTGTGGGATGTGAAACACGGGAGCAGTCAAGTACAACATCCCTAGAGTGGATATAGAAGGGGATGTCTGGTCCAGCCAGTGGGAACTTCCTGTTTCTCCTGGGCTGGGACAGACTTCCTCTGCATGTGACTGGAGGTGGGTATGGCCTCACCTGTGCAGGTAAAACATAAACACTGGGGCCAGGATGCCATCTCCTTCTTTTGACTTCGCTCTTCAAGCAAGCAACATCTGCTTAGCCTTCAGCCAAGAGAGGACAAAAGGAGCTATCTCCATAGTCTCCAACAAGTATGTTACATTTTCTAAAGTCTGCCTTCTGGGATCCTATTGTGAACAGGATGTCTGTAAGTAAACTTTTTAATACCTTTATAGAAGACTGTGTCGTGTCTTATCTTTTAAGGGGGAATAAGGGGGAAATACCAGGACAGTATTATTATAGAGGTTTTAGCGAACCTGAGCAACGCATCCGCTGTGTGTGTTTAAAAGGGGAATGTAAACTCTGCTGATATTGTTGAACTTGTTAACACAAGTTGGAATAGGATATAATAAACAAAGTATCCTCTCCTGCATCCCTGAACATTCATAGAATCATAGAATCCTAGAGTTGGAAGAGACCACCAAGGGCCATCCAGTCCAACCCCCTGCCAAGCAGGAAACACCATCAAAGCATTCCTGACAGATGGCTGTCAAGCCTCTGCTTAAAGACCTCCAAAGAAGGAGACTCCACCACACTCCTTGGCAGCAAATTCCACTGTCCGAACAGCTCTCACTGTCAGGAAGTTCTTCCTAATGTTTAGGTGGAATCTTCTTTCTTGTAGTTTGAATCCATTGCCCGTGTCCGCTTCTCTGGAGCAGCAGAAAACAACCTTTCACCCTCCTCTATATGACATCCTTTTATATATTTGAACATGGCTATCATATCACCCCTTAACCTTCTCTTCTCCAGGCTAAACATACCCAGCTCCCTAAGCCGTTCCTCATAAGGCATCGTTTCCAGGCCTTTGGACCATTTTGGTTGCCCTCTTCTGGACACGTTCCAGCTTGTCAGTATCCTTCTTGAACTGTGGTGCCCAGAACTGGACACAGTATTCCAGGTGAGGTCTGACCAGAGCAGAATATAGTGGTACTATTACTTCCCTTGATCTAGACGCTATACTCCTATTGATGCAGCCCAGAATTGCATTGGCTTTTTTAGCTGCTGCATCACACTGTTGACTCATGTCAAGTTTGTGGTCTACCAAGACTCCTAGATCCTTTTCACATGTACTGCTCTCAAGCCAGGTGTCACCCATCCTGTATTTGTGCCTTTCATTTTTTTTTTTTGCCCAAGTGTAGTACTTTGCATTTCTCCCACATTCTTTTCACTTTGCATTTCTCCCACATTCTTTTCAAGCCACCTCTATTTCTTGCACCTTCACTTTCTTTCTACTTTCCTAAAATCTCCTGACTTTCCTTCTTTTGCTGCTATTTTCCCCCTTTCCTGTCTGCCTCTTTCTCTGCCGATTCTCTTCCCTTCTTTGTGTTCTTTCAGTTGCAAAAATTTCCGGGGGCGGCCAGAGCTGCTGTACTTCTGCAGCAGGGGAAGAGAAGATTAAAATACATCCTGGCCACTCCCCCCCATCTCCACACCCCCCCCAAAAATGTGCGGCTCCTGCACCCTGCACACTGGGTCAAATTCCTGCTCCGTGCCTCTCCCAGCTGGTGCCAGGGGGTGTGTATGTCTAGAAGAGGTTTCAGGAAGCATTTAAACCAGTGCCCTATTTTCCTTTCCAAGTGTGCCGTCCAAAAAACACACATGGCCCTTGCCAGCTCCTTCCTTGCCACAAGCAAGCCGACCTCTCAGGCGGGGTTGCAATTTTTCCTTCCTCGCAACCATTATTATCGTCATCTCTTCATTGCAGTCGGAGGACCAGAAATAAACGAACACGCGACCACAAAATCTAAAATGCAAAAAGGGGGAAAAGTGCCAATGTAGAAACAAGCAGCTGAGTTATTATATACCGTTTTGCTGAGAGATGGAGAATGAAAAGGCAGTTCGTACCACTCAGCCCCACCCATTTCCTGAGCTGATACACTGATGGTCAGAACAGTGATTCAGCAGCTGTTACGATGATCTCATCTCAGCTTTCGGTCTATACAAAAAAAAAGTGTATGAAGCACTCAGCAGGATCAGACCCAAACAGTTGGTCTGCCCGGCCCACCCAGTATCCTGTTTCCAACATAGTGGGTCAGATGCCTCCGGGAAACTCATCACACATGCTCTCGGCACAAGATCTGGGATCAGCACAAAGAAACAGACCTCTGCACACACACAAAAACCCCACAAGGAACAAGAACACCACACCGCTATGGTTAACTGGCCGAGAAGAGGCCGCAACCATTTCGCATTGGCTCGCACCTCTTAAGAAGCACCCACCCATTGTGAAAGGGCAGGAAAATTCCCCCAGCATGCATGGGTAAATCCAGTGCTATTTTTCTATTAAAAATGTTTAAGGGTACTCTCATTTTGACTCAAGAAAACCACCATTTTATAGTTCAAATCGGGAAAAATAAATACAGTAAATGGACAAAAGTACAAAGATTCACAAAATGTTTAGGGGTATGCGTACCCCTGCGTACCCCCAGAAAAAAGCACTAGGTAAATCCTATACAGTCGAACCTCGGCTCCTGAACACCTTAGGAGTCGAACGTTCCAGCTCCCGAACGATCAAAAACCGGGTGTTACGGCTTTCGAATGTTCTTTGGGAAGCCGAATGTCCAGCGAGGCTTCCAATTGGCTGCAGGAGCTTCCTGCAGCCAATCAGAAGCCGCACTTTGGTTTCTGAATGTTTCAGAAGTCGAATGGACCTCTGGAACGGATTCCGTTCGACTTCCAAGGTACAACTGTACTAATTTTTGTTTCCCGTTAACCAAGCCGATGGACCGAACGATGGAGAGACTTGTGATTCCGGGGGCGGGGGGGGGGTCAAGCCAAGGAGAGAAAGGAGATTAGCAGGCAGCAAGTTTATCAGCTTCGCCAAGAGCGAGAAATGTCAAGCTGTACGGAATTGCAGAGTCTGCCTTCCCAGATCTATTTCATTTGCTTGCTGGGCTTGCACGCATTCGCACGCTCCCAGTTTCGCACTCAATTCATTTTCCTCAGGTGGAGTTCCAGCCAATATTCACAAAGGCCAGAAAGCTGCCAAAACCTCACATTCTTCTGTTTGGCGTTTCCACTGTGATATTTCACACCGCCGGTGGGAAAGGTTCTCCTTCAAAGCCTAAGTGGTTTTCTAGGCACGTCTACCTGGGAATGAGCCCCATTTGCAAGCCTCACATCTGCACCGATCTGCACATTTCTTGGTGTCGCTCCCTCGCTTTGATTTTCACAGAGGGCCTTCTGGTGGTTCGCTCTCTGCGAGAAGTGAAGCTACAGGGAACCAGACAGAGGGCCTTCTCGGTGGTGGCGCCTGTCCTGTGGAACGTCAGATGTCAAGGAAATAACTATCTGACTTTCAAAAAGACATCTGAAGGCAGCCCTGTACAGGGAAGTTTTTCGTGTTCGATGTCTTACTGTGTTTTAATTTGCTGGGAACTGCCCAGAGTGGCTGGGGCAACCCTGTCAGATGGGTGGCTAATTAATAATAATAATAATAATAATGGCATTTATATCACACCCTCTTTCTCCAAGATGGCATACATTATTTCACACACATGCCTCCTTTCATTCCCACAACTTTGATAGGTACGTTAGGTTGAGAGTGAGCAACTGGCCCAAAGTCCCTCTGTGGGCTTCAATTTAAAGAATTAATATGCTTAATCTTCATTCAATTAAAAAGGATGCAACATCAAGCATCATGCATTACGATTGCTACCAGAGAGAGAAAAATCATTAAGTGATCCAACCAATTTCTCTGAAGGAAAAGAAGTTTGATAATAATAATAATAATAATAATAATAATAATTATAATTACCCCGCCCATCTGGCTGGGTTTCCCCAGCTACTCTGGGCGGCTTCCAACTGAATATTAAAAACATGATACAGCATTAAACATTAAAAACTGCCTTCAAATGTCTTCCAAAAGTCAGATAGTTGTTTATTTCCTTGACACTGGATGGGAGGCCATTCCACAGGGCGGGCGCCACCACCGATAAGGCCCTCTACCTGGTTCCCTGTAACCTCACTTCTCGCAGTGAGGAAACCGCCAGTAAGGCCCTCGGAGCTGGACCTCAGTGTCCGGGCTGAACGATGGGGTGGAGACGCTCCTTCAGGTATACTGGGCCGAGGCCGTTTAGGGCTTTCAAGGTCAGCACCAACACTTTGAATTGTGGAAACTACTTTGGAAATGAGATTCGTACTCCTGGACATTTTGCCTCACGTGTCATTGCTAGGGGAGGTCATCTAGAGATTTGGGGTGCACTCGGAGAAGGCCCTCGGAGCTGGACCTCAGTGGCCAGGCTGAGATGGGGGTGGAGACACTCCTTCAGGTATACTGTTATTTAAAGTGCACCAACACTTTGTCTCGGCAGCCAAGCTCCCAGTCACCAGTCTAGCTGCCGCATTCTGGATTAGTTGTAGTTTCCGGGTCACCTTCAAAGGTAGCTCCGCATAGAGTGCATTGCAGTAGTCCAAAGAGGAGATAACTTAAGAGAAACAGTGCTCAAGATGCAGTCTTAGATATCTCCTGGCCCCTGCCCATAAGGGCTAGAAATTAGATATTTTTAAAAAAAGGAATAATGAAAAGATTCTGCAAGGTGCTAAATTTTGCTGAAGCCAAACCCCATGCACCTGTTGTGTAGCACATAAGCTATTTGTGGAGATTTTGGGGGGTGGGGAGCGCAGCCGAGATAGATGCGTGAGGTCTCCCATATCACCGCTTTAAGGGCCACAGAAATGTCTGGTGGAAAATTCAGTATTTTTTGTTGCTTCCCAGGGCAGAAGTTACCCTTTCGCGCTTTCTCTCATCCCCACCCTCGGAAGTGGACATCCTGCAAGTATGATGAAAAGCAGCAGCAACTAGAGAACGGAAAGAGGGATGATGCAGATGAAAGGAAGAAACGCTGACATATTTTCAGAAAACTGGTGAGTCAGTGGGCCATCACCACCCAGAAGGGAAGTAAGTGGTTATCTCCAGGAAAGAGGTCAATTTCATCTGCAGGCTGAGTTTTGAAATAGCTGCATAAGCTTTTGATGATGCAGGTGGGATTCCTCCATGCTGCTGGGCAGGCCCACCCAGCAATGCTATAATAAATGAAGGGCTGCAAACTATAGACTCCTGTAGGGTGCAGGCATTTCACAGAAGGAGCCCTGCAAAGCACATGCCTGCAGGTAGGAGATACCAGCAAACAGAGCTGATGCAAGGAGAAGTCTGGTTTGGATCTCCAGATGGTGCAGAATTCAGTGGTTAGCTGAGAATGTGTGCCACTTGCTCCTGAGACAGGTTCAAGGTCCTTGTAAAAGGTAAAGGTACCCCTGACCGTTAGGTCCTGTCGCGGACGACTCTGGGGTTGCGGCGCTCATCTCGCTTTACTGGCCAAGGGAGCCGGCGTACAGCTTCTGGGTCATGTGGCCAGCAATGACTAAGCTGCTTCTGGCGAACCAGAGCAGCGCACGGAAACGCCGTTTACCTTCCCGCCAGAGTGGTACCTATTTATCTACTTGCACTTTGACGTGCTTTCAAACTGCTAGGTTGGGCAGGAGCAGGGACCGAACAACGGGAGCTCACCCCATCGCGGGGATTTGAACCGCCGACCTTCTGATCGGCAAGCCCTAGGCTCTGTGGTTTAGACCACAGCTCCACCCGCGTCCCTTCAAGGTCCTTGTATTAATTTACAAAGACCTGAGCCCAGCTCAGTCACTGACATTATCTGCAGGAGTACCGTTGAACATTCCCTGAGTTGGTGAGCCTCGCTTCACAACCATGAGAAACCAAGCCATTACAGTGTCATGGGCCCACGTGTTTTGTCAGGCCCAAAATGGAAAATGAGTGAGGTCCCAACTAAAGAAGAATGGCAACTTAAGTCTGCAAGCTGCGCATATTCCATCAGCTTAACATATAGAATAAGAGAACAAGAAGAACATACATTTAGAGAAGACTGGAATTTTTTTATTCAATATATGGGGGGGGGGATTGTATACCCTTGAAAACATGGGCAGCATTAAGATACCGGTAAATTCCAACAGTGTAAATGAGTTTTGATGGATGTAATGATGGAATACTGAATGGTTTAGTTTATGTAAAATATGCAGGGATTTATGATATACAAAATGAACCACGGAAAGAGAAGAAGCGAAGTCACTGATATTTTAAGGATGTTTAAGTATTCTAAATTGTAAAACAGAAAATTCAATAACAGATAGATAGATATAATAGATAGATAGATAGATAGATAGATAGATAGATAGATAGATAGTGTCATGGGCCCAATGGCAGGTGGGATTGCCAGTATTTCTCCCCAAAGCCCGCCCCCCCCCTTCTATTCATATTTTTAAAATTTTGCCAAGTGCATAAAGCTGAATGCGCACAAGTATTCCGGCAAAAGTTACTTCTGCCACAGGGGTCTGCCCTGTTTCTTCTGCTGTGAAGACATGCAAATAATTCATTCAGCTTCTCTGCAATCTCCATATCTACTTTGATTCCCTTGTCATCCAAGGGTCCAAACACTTCCCTAGCCAGTCTCCTGCTACTAACGCATTTAAAGAACCGGTTGGTGCTGATGTTTTTAGCAAGATGGTCCTCAAATTCTTTTTTTAGCATGCATTTTTGTCTGCTAGCATTTCTTTGGCCAAAGTTTACGTTCCTCATTTGGACAACACTTCCATTCCCCCCCCCCCAGGAAGCCTTCTTGCATCTAATAGCTTCTTTGATTCTGCTTCTCAACCACATCAGCATCGTCCTGGTGGTACCTGCCACGATCTGTGGCATAAACCCCCAACTGAGAAGAAGAAGAAGAAGAGTTTGGATTTGATATCCCGCTTTTCACTACCCGAAGGAGTCTCAAAGCGGCTAACATTCTCCTTTCCCTTCCTCCCCCACAACAAACACTCTGTGAGGTGAGTGGGGCTGAGAGACTTCAGAGAAGTGTGACTAGCCCAAGGTCACCCAGCAGCTGCATGTGGAGGAGTGGAGACACGAACCCGGTTCCCCAGATTACGAGTCTGCCGCTCTTAACCACTACACCAAACTGAGCTCCTCACATTGCACCTTCAAACAATTTTCAAGCATTTTGGAGTGAGTGACTCTCTTGGCCTTGCTTCTGCAACTTCCGTTTTCTGCCAATCCCCATTTTGAGGAAGCTTCCTATTTTGAAATCAAATGTGACCGTGCTAGATTTTCTTGGCAATTGGCCATTTAATTTAATTTAATAGCACTATGGTCACGGCTGCCAACTGATTCAACAACACTTAAAACACCTCGCACCAGGTCCTGGGCATCACTGAAAATTAAGTCCAGGCTTGCTGTTCCCTTGATCTATTCCCTGCCCGGCTGAAAGCCTCTATCACTTAGAAGGATGTCTCCTGAGGTTCTGGACGTAGGATGTGCTTTGAACAGGGTTGGGCTCTGTGGCCCTCGAGACGCCGTTGGATTACAACTCCCATCTGCCCCAGCCAGGAAGTTTCAGGGATGATGGATATTTTAGTCCAATACCTGGAGGGCCACCGGTTCCCCATCATTAGAAGAATCCCTTAAACAGAATTGTGGGCTTTGATAGGCTGTCAGGAGGTGCCGTCAGGAGCTCACTGGCTATCTGCCTAAGGAAATCAGAGACACCGGGAGAGCTTTCTCGGTCCTTTTAATCCACAGAAACACAGGAAGATGTGGAATGTACAACCTCACGCTTGAACCGATGTTGCTCAGATTGCCGCCGCACACCCACACACCCCGGCAGTTACTTCCTAGGGCTCAAACCCCCCCTGCTGCCTACGGTGGCTGCTAAGGGAATCTCTCTGTCTCTGTTTGGCTTTCTGCTCCAAGACACAAAGGGCACGTCTAGTGCGAGAGGAAGGAGGGGGGCCTCTCCAGAGACACCATGTCACTTGGCTGCTGTTTCTAACACATCCAACTCCTGGCTCTGTTCACTGCTATCTTGTTCCTGGTTCTTCATCATCCATTATTTCCCAGCTTCTTTCTTCCTCTGGGGTATGTGTCCTGTCTCAAACCACCACGATCCCAGGTCCATACTCTCTCCCCCGCGTCCTCCTCTCTGGAAGGCTCTTATCGAGTGTACAGTCCACACCACTTCTGGTTTAGAATTAAACCACCCAACGACGGCGCAGAAAGATCTCACATCAGTAGCACCAGATGAGGAAGGCCTCCGTCGCTCAAAGCTGGCGTCTCAAACTAGTACGACCACATAGCCTTCTTTGAAGACTTTGCAGGCAGCAAACAAACTTCATGGATGGTGCTACTGAACCATTGGTGAACTCCGAACGCTCTTTTATGCATTTCCACTTTTGCAGCATAAAATCCCATCGCCGGCACAAGAGAACAGGGATTTCAGTGTGACAAATGAAATCCCCTATAAAAGATTACTCGCAAGTACAACTTGCAAACTCAAAGGAGTTTAGGCCAGAAGTATCTGGCAGGCTAGAGAGCTCACGGGTTGCATGTGCTAATTCAGCTGACATGCCTTCAGATGTTTTTCCTGTTTACAGATTCAGGCTGCGTTCTCTGCGGGTAAGCGAGCATTCCACCTTCCTATGGCTGTAGAGAGAGCCCTGTTGCGGTTTCTCCTTCCTCCCCCCTCTTTAGATAAGAGTCAGACTATCTCACTTTGCGCATCTGAGTTCAGAAAACAGAAAGACCTCTCAGTTAAAGGCAGATGCCTGCTTTTCTTCAAGTATCTTGCTTTCCACTTTTGTCATGTTTAATCAGGTCAGTAGTCTCCTGCTGTGAAAGAACAAAGCAGTTAGAAGACCAGATCACTTACGCTGTGCAAGGGGATGAACTGAAAATATCACAGTATGGATGTTTTATGATTCTGTTGGCATCCATCTCTCAAGAGACAATGCAGTGTGCCTCTGGGGGTGAAGTTAAACTGCTGGAGAATAGAGACTGATACAGGAGAGACATGTTTTGTTGCAGCTGGGGCAGATTAAGGTGTCTGGTTGCGCTGCTGCAGATTCACCAGGGCCTTTCTGCTGTCCGAGCTCCTCTCATTCCCCCTCCGGTCATTGCTGTCTGTCTCCAGGCACTGCGGATTCCCGCATGGCAGGGTTGGTGTTACCAGCCTTCATGTAACATCTGCAGACATCTTTGTAACGCAGAGTCGGTCTGCCAACGGGCCTGGCGCTCCACAGAGCGCGTCCTTGGGGGATCCTGCCATCTTCCATGCTGTGGACATGGCCAAGCCAGTGTAGACATTGCTGAAAGAGGAGTGCGAACATGCTGGAAATGCAGACTTGGGATGCAGCGCCGAAGTGACTTCTGCAGGGCGCAAACCTGGGCAGTGTGTCTGGAGGTCCTGGACTGTTCAGATGACAAACCCCCCCCCTTTGGCCTTGCTGATGTCCCAATGAAAGCAAAACAATACATTTGGAACCAGCTTGGCTGCAGAAGTTGCCAGAAGGAGGCATAGAAGACGCCATCCAACCGTCTTAGGGACTCCACTGTAGATTTGTATAGGGTTAACTCCTTAGCCATAGGGGGTATGGATTGTTCCTCAGGGTTTATCCCCTCCATTTCCCTTTACAGGAGGTGCAGAAACCGCCTTCTTGACCACTGCACCCACTATTGGTCTCGTCCGCTCAATCTGCAAATGCCTGTCTTTGCATGCAGGGGATAGTTGTTGTTGTTGTTGTTGTTCAGTCGTTCAGTCGTGTCCGACTCTTCGTGACCCCATGGACCAGAGCACGCCAGGCACGCCTGTCTTCCACTGCCTCCCGCAGTTTGGTCAAACTCATGTTAGTAGCTTCGAGAACACTGTCCAACCATCTCATCCTCTGTCGTCCCCTTCTCCTTGTGCCCTCCATCTTTCCCAACATCAGGGTCTTTTCCAGGGAGTCTTCTCTTCTCATGAGGTGGCCAAAGTACTGGAGCCTCAACTTCAGGATCTGTCCTTCTAGTGAGCACTCAGGGCCGATTTCCTTGAGAATGGATAGGTTTGATCTTCTTGCAGTCCATGGGACTCTCAAGAGTCTCCTCCAGCACCATAATTCAAAAGCATCAATTCTTCGGCGATCAGCCTTCTTTATGGTCCAGCTCTCACTTCCGTACATTACTACTGGGAAAACCATAGCTTTAACTATACGGACCTTTGTCGGCAAGGTGATGTCTTTGCTTTTTAAGATGCTGTCTAGGTTTGTCATTGCTTTTCTCCCAAGAAGCAGGCGTCTTCTAATTTCGTGACTGCTGTCACCATCTGCAGTGATCATGGAACCCAAGAAAGTGAAATCTCTCAAGTCCCTAAATCGCCGAGGATTTAAGACCCATCGGCTCCCCTCACCTGGTTTAGCCAACCTAATAAGAGGTCAGCATTTGTAATCAAACAGCAATTAAATTAATTTGAGATTTATATGCATTTATGCCTACTGTTTGCAGGAATATAGAAATGTCGGATGGGGCTTCCGTGGCTTCCGATTGGCTGCAAGAGCTTCAGAAGCCGCGCTTTGGAAGTCGAACACTTTGGAAGTCGGATGGACTTCTGGAACAGATTCCGTTCGACTTCCAAGGTACGACTGTACTTAGTTCTGCACGATGAATCTGATGTGTATTAGCACAGATTTGCTGTAGTGGCCCTCTCGTCAATCTGCCGTGGAAATTGTGTTTTCCCTTCTTCAAACCAATCCCCAAAGAGCAAGTTTCAACCCTCCCTTCCTTGGAGGGATGGACGGGGCCCATTTCTCTGTTGACCCTGCATAGCTCCAGCTACTTCTAATCCCCATCAAGCTGAACCCCATCCTGCGTTTCGCAATGTCCTCGGTGTGCGCACAGGCAACTCACGGAACGATGCGCAGCTGCCCTTGGCCAGGATTCAACCCTATAAAAAAAGAGCCCACGCCGTTCGGAGGAAAGGAAACGTAAGAAGCAATCAAGAAGAAAACAACGGTGGGGAAACACAGACCTATCCTTAGTGAGGAGCAGTGAAACAAAGTTTTTTGGCTGGGTATGTTCAACATTATTGTTATCACAGTTTAAAACACAATCACAGAAATAAGGTGGTTCCTGAAAATATACATCTCAAGTACCAAAAGCCAGGGTAAAGATGAATGAGCATAAAGCGCTAAGCCTAGCTGCTTAGCTGGCGCTGTGGTCTAACCCACAGAGCCTAGGGCTTGCCGATCAGAAGGTTGGCGGTTCGAATCCCCGCAACGGGGTGAGCTCCCGTTGCTCGGTCCCAGCTCCTGCCCACCTAGCAGTTTGAAAGCACGTCAAAGTGCAAGTAGATAAATAGGTAACGCTCCGGCGGGAAGGTAAACGCGTTTCTGTGCGCTGCTCTGGTTCACCAGAAGCGGCTTAGTCATGCTGGCCACATGACCCGGAAGCTGTACGCCGGCTCCCTCGGCCAGTAAAGCGAGATGAGCACCGCAACCCCAGAGTCGTCCACGACTGGACCTAATGGTCAGGGGTCCCTTTACCTTTACGCCTAGCTGCAGAAACCCTGGAAACGAGAAATCTATTTCCGCTACTTCCCACATGGAGCTGGTTGGTTGGCATCCGCCTGCCTCAAGAGACAACAGGAGTGCGCCTTCGGGTGTGAAGTCAAACCGCTGTGTTAGCAGCACCAAAGTGACCTCCCAGAGGTGCAAGCCTGGGCAGTGTCTATGGAGGTCCTGGGCTGCCCAGGTGGCAAGACCCCTCTCTCAGCCTCGCTGGTGGGGTCCACAGGAAAGCGGAGCAAGACGCCCGGCACCAGCTTGGCTGTAGGAGTTGCCAGAAGGAGGTGTACCAGGCGCCATCCACCGTCTTAGGGACCCCACTTATGTAGGGCTTAGTGTCCTTAATCTTTTCTTCTTCCAAAGATATCTCGCAAGGCAGCGGAGGTTTAGGTCCAGAGTTTTCCTTCTCCCTTCCCAGGCTGACAAGCGACATCTGCCCCATGCTTCCCTCTACAACATGGGCAGAAACTCCCTTCTTAACCATTGGACCCACTGTTGGTCTCGTCTTCTCAAATTACAGAAGCCTGTCTTCACATACAGGGGAAGCCCCTAACTCACAGAGGGTTTGAGACCCACTGGCTACCCTCACCTGCTTTAGCCGGCCAGTCGAAGCTGTTCCCTAGGTGTGGCCCCTGTCACATGCTGGCAGCTTCTAGGAGCCACAGGTGAGAGCTGAGGGCAGGGTGGGGACCAAAGGTCAACAATCTATCCCACAAGAACACAACAGGTTCCCCCCACCAGAAGTAGTACCCCTCTCCTAACACCCTGTGTACCCTCACAGGAGCAACGCCAAAAGAAAACGAGAAGTAGAAGTACTAAAAGTCAAAGTCTTCAGATATTTAATTTTTTCAGTAGTAGAAAAACAAAGATACAGGGGAGCAACTCAACTATAAAAAAGTACAAAACACGGCAAAATTCAAGTATCAAATAAATTAACAAACAACTACACACACATTCAAATACAAAGAAACAAACAAAACCCAATGATTGCATTGTTCTGATAAATTCTAAGCTACCATCATCTTGGAGAGTAAATGCACACTACCCAAAATCAATTATTTATCGGAAACCTGTTTTTAATCCTCGTGAGATTTAAAATATGTAGAAACAGTCAGATTATGCTAGGGAGGACACCTCAAAATACTAATTAACATTAATGAAACCTATTTTGCATAATTGGAAAACCATCCGAGTAATGTATTCACACACTGTTCATCTCAAACAGGGGAGGTGGTGAAATATTCGCTAGGTGTGATAGGCTTTATTGAAATAAAAGGTTGCTTGCTTGTTTTCAACATCACTCCCAAGGTACTTTTCTTCCCAAAATATGGTTGGTGACTTTCTGCAGAGAAAGAAAACGATAAATCTGTTAGCCTTGTCATCACGGCAATGCCATAATGATACCCATGCCGAGAGGGCAAACCTCCTACTGTCACCAAGCATCCATCCTGTGCCGTGGAAACGGAAGCCTTGAGTGGAGGGGAGAGTGCCGAAAAAAAGGTGCGGCACAGGAAATTATGGACGTGACAAGAAGCTGGCTTCTGGTTCGGTCCAAAAGCCCTTCTAGCCCAGCATCCTGCTCTCACAGGGACTATCCAGATGTCTATGGGAAGCCTGCAAGCAGGACCTGAAAGCAACAACACTTTTTCATTGTGATTCCCAACAAATTGTATTCAGAAGCATACTGCCTCCAGTAGCGTGGACAGCTAGCTTTTGGAGAAATTATCAAAGCGGTTAAAACACGGTAAACAAAAAAGGCCACGGTCCAAAGAGCCGTTTTGGCTTGTTCTGTCCTAGAAGAATTTGGTTTTGTTTTTTTTAAAGCTAAGAATTGCTGGCCCTCGTGCCATGGTGGGAGGCTGCAAGGTTTGCATGTGGGGCCATTTCATTATGTTTACTGCAGTGCCACCCTGTGGCGAAAGTCAAATTCACAACTATATTTCCCCCCTGAAGAAGTGTGCATGCACTCGAAAGCTCGTACCAAGAACAAACTTGCTGTATATTCTGGCGTATAAGACTACTTTTTAAATCCAGGAAAATCTTCCCAAAAGTTGGGGGTCGTCTTATACGCTGGGTGGAGAATCTGCGGTCGAGTACATCTGAAACTCTATATTTTAACTGGGAAAGTTGGGGATCGTCTTATACGCCGGAAAATACGGTAGTTGGTCTCTAAGGTGCTACTGGAAGGATTTTTTAAATTTTATATCCATCCACCCCACCCCACCCATTTTTCCAACTTTGGTGGTTTACCGTTGCTTGCCGAAACAGAATCTTTTTTGGTGGTGTCAAAAAACAAAACAAAAAAACAGTGCAGCAAAAACACCTGCTTGATGTTAACATGCAGGGAGTCACCTGCCACCTGAAAAGACTGATTCCTTGCAAATGTCGGTTCTTAATGAGACGTTTTGATGCCACTTTACTTTAAACGTATGTTAAAATACAGGCTGGGGGGTGGTCTGTTGATAAAGGCTGGTCTTTTTTATTTACAAAATTCACAGCACCGTTCTGGTGGGTGTGAACTCCACTGGATATGGAATATTTTAGTCCAAGGCGCACACCTGGTCAGGATTTAGTAATGACTTGATTTAGAGCTTCGCGTGCTCTCTGATGTGTTCACTGGGCTTCTGGATTGTGGGAGGACTTCACACACAATGGGAAGAAGCCCACGGGATTTCCCTAATGTTATATTGCAAACCGCCTGGTGATTATATTGTAAACTGCCTTGTGATTATTGGACAAAGGGTGGCACCAAAATTTATAAATTAATAAGTAAATATATATTCACAGCACTCTTACATAACAACCTCAATTCTCCCTCCAAACACACACACAAACAAACAAACAAACAAACAAACAGCAAGGAAAGTTCAATCAGTTCTGCTTTGACATTCTTCCCAGTCCACTGCCTGTGCCAGCAGCAGGGGCGAGAAGGTCAACAATGCCGTCTTTATTTTATTTGTATTAAATCGCAGTGCAAAACTTGCATTTATGGGGGCCCATAAAGCGATTTCATAAAAGTGAGGGATTGCCAGCTACCGAGATGCTTATGACGAGCGTTTATGGACCTTCTCCGCGTTGCAAATTGTACAGGAACAGTTAACACGCAGCCATGTTGCTGAATGCATCAATGAATCCCAGGCCAGCTTCCTCCAGGAACCTTGTCCCTACAAGATCCTAGTTACAGGTAGGTAGCCGTGTTGGGTCTGCCGTAGTCACAACAACAACAAAAATCCTTCCAGTAGCACCTTAGAGACCAACTAAGTTTGTTATTGGTATGAGCTTTCGTGTGCATGCACACTTCTTCAGATACACTGAAACAGAAGTCACCAGACCCTTATATATAGTGAGAATTGAAGTGTTCTCCTACTGGTTTCTCAATCTCTCTTCAATTTCTCACTTCAATCTCCCAGGACATTCTACACAAGATCTCAAAGTAGCTGTCATATTACAAAACAATTTCAGAAATAGACCGGAAAGAGAAGTTGCTGAATTGCAACTTATTACCAAACTTAAAACCATGGAGAGACCTGGTCTGAATAGAGACATTGGATTCTTATCTCATTATACATGATAAAGCTATTTTTAGCCATCTCACCCCTTGCTTTTTCCTGTAAGACCAATTGCAGTCGTCAACAGGTTTTCCACACCTATCAGCCAATCACCCATTCCCACCACCCTTCTGAGTAATACCCCTCCCCACCCTCTCACTATATATAAGGGTCTGGTGGCTTCTGTTTCAGTGTCTCTGAAGAAGTGTGCATGCACACGAAAGCTCATGCCAAGCACAAACTTAGTTGGTCTATATGGTGCTACAAGATCCGTTATGGCTTCTTACCCTCCGAGCTACTTTAGGAATCTACTTGGGCGGAGAAAATGGGGTATCTAATGCCGTCAATGCAAACCTATAGGGCAGGTTTCTGTAGGGGGTTCTCTAGATGTTGTTGTGCTCCAATTCCCATTGGCCAACAGTCAGGGATGAAGGAAACTGTAATCCAATGACACCTGGGGAGCCCACAAGCCTCCCACCCCTGATATAAGAGATCCCAACCCTGCCCCTCCTTTTTATTTTTTAAAATAAATATTCTATTTAAAGCCTGGAAAGGCTGCAGCATTAGCACGCTGAAGGTCTCAGCTTCAATCTCTGATTACTTCAGTTAAAAGGTAGTAGGACTGGGTGGGGTGGGGTGGGGGGACTCTCTGCCCCCAAGCCCTTAGCAGAGCCACCACTCGCCAGAGAAGAGTGGACTAGGTAGACCAATGTCCAGATTCCTTGTGCTGCAGCTTCAAATGTTTCAAGGGAAAGACGTAGTTCAGTGGAAGAGCACATGTTATAAGAACTGGGTTCAATCCCAGAATCTCTAAGTGAAAGGGGTTTTAGGTAGGAGAGTCAGAAAAGGCTTCAGCTGGGGATCTTAAAGAGAGCTGCTGCCGGTCAGAGTAGACGGCACTGGTAAAGGTAAAAGGTAAAGGACCCCTGGACGGTTAAGTTCAGTGAAAGGCAACTATGGGGTTTTGACGCTCATCTCACTTTCAGGCTGAGGAAGCCAGCGTTCGTCCACAGACAGCTTTCCGGGTCATGTGGCCAGCAGGACTAAACCGCTTCTGGCGCAATGGAACACTGTGACGGAAACCAGAGCGCATAGAAACACTGTTTACCTTCCCGCCACAGTGGTACCTATTTATCTACTTGCACTGGCATGTTTTCGAACTGCTAGGTTGGCAGGAGCTGGGACAGAGTGACAGCTCACCCTGTCACGTGGATTAGAACCGCCGACCTTCCGATCAGCAAACCCAAGAGGCTCAGTGGTTTAAACCACAGTCACCCGCGTCCCTTTATGCAGATGGCACTGACAACCGGAGCAACTCAAGAGAAAGTAACTGCACATTTTCATGTGCAGAAGCCAGGCGTTCTTGAATGCATTGGCACATGGCAGAAGGATACGTGGGCAGTTTCTCTCACTCTGCCCCTCCCAGGCAACATCACCTTTTAAATGAGTGCTTGTTTTGTTGACCCGGGCGGTATATGGAGGGTTGAAAAGTGTGATCGCCAGGGATAAATCAGGGCATCGCAAGAGAGCCTCTTGTCTGCCAAAACTCTGTTTCCCCACTGAAAAACTGAATCAGGTGAAGTTTGAACATAAGAAGGGCCTGCTGGATCAGGCCAGCGGCCCATCTGGATCTCAGTGGCCAGCCAGATGCCTATGGCAGGACCCCCAGCACAAGAGCACTCTTCCCCCCAACAAATTTGCTGCGGCTGCATCTGGCATCTCTACAGAGTTTAGGGATTGGGGCAGGGGGAAGGTTGTCATATTTGATGCATGTAGCTAATCTGGGCAGCAATTCAAGTTCTTTAGATGGAAACTGCAGGAAACATTTCATTGTGACCAACCATCTGATCACTGGGGAAATTCTGCTTATCCCAATCCAAAGAACTTCCTTAACTCTCTCGCTCTCCAAAGGACACTCGGAGAAGACTGGGCTGTTGTGGGGGCTGCAAGAAAGTATCTCAGCAATACAATGAGTTACTATGACTTTACTGAATTGTATTAATTAAAAGGGACGCGGGTGGCACTGTGGGTTAAACCACTGAGCCTAGGGCGTGCTGATCAGAAGGTTGGTGGTTCGAATCCAGGCGACGGGGTGAGCTCCCGTTGCTCGGTCCCAGCTCCTGCCCACCTAGCAGTTCGAAAGCACGTCAAAGTGCAAGTAGATAAATAGGTACCGCTCCGGCAGGGAAGGTAAACGGCATTTCTGTGCGCTGCTCTGGTTCGCCAGAAGCGGCTTAGTCATGCTGGCCACATGACCCGGAAGCTGTACGCCGGCTCCCTCGGCCAGTAATGTGAGATGAGCGCCACAACCCCAGAGTGAGACACGACTGGACCTGATGGTCAGGGTTCCCTTTACCTTTACCTATTAATTGTCTTGCAGCTGTTGTTTGCTTTATTCATATGCTACTGTGTTTGATTGTTTTAATTCTACTGTGATTACTGTGTGCTGCTTTGAGCTCGACATTAGCTGTTGGAAGAGCAATACAAATATTAAACCAAATCAAAGCACCTACCATTTTATAAAGCTGAGCCTTCAAACGATTTGTAGAATAGTCAGATTTTCTCTTTTCCTCTTCCCGTCTTTTTCGCACCTCAGGCAGCTGCTCATAGATGCTAAGAGAGCAAGAATAAAAGGACGAGATTACTCTAAAGAAATTGCTCCCGAATGAATCAGCCATTGCACTGCTAAGTGAGTGCAGGGTTATATGGAGAAGCAAGAGGGATCTTAAAAGAGTCAGGGTGATCTCTTTGGTACTTGTGGCCGAAACACAGACCTGCCTGCCGGGTGTCAGGTGATCTGCTGAAGCCTAAAGTTGATTAAAAGACCCCTTTGAGCCTGACTGTTCTTCTTTCAGTTACTCCCTTTGGCCAGCGCCAGGCTGAAAGCTTTTCTGACAGATTCCAGGATCTGCTGTGGGCTCAAATTGCAACAACTGACCTCTCTCAGTTGTGGTTTTCCAACAGATCGGGCTTGCTAGCCTCACAGAAACAAAGACACCAGGCGTATGACAAAGAGGAGCAGCAAGGGTCGTCCTGCTCTAAGAAACGGCACCAGACCATTCTACAGAATTCCTTATTTGGCTCATTTAAAATAAGCACCAGAAACCAGGGCTGTAGCAGGATTGAAACCTAGATTTACAGGATTTATAGCCGGGGACTGGACATGAACTGCCATCCTCTACCCACAGAAGCAGACCATTTCAAAGGGTGTTGGTTTTTAATCAGGATGGGAAAAGGTTCCTAAGCCCATGGGCCCTGTAAAGACAGCTGACAGCTACGGTTGCTTCACGGGGCTCTAGCAACAGCCAGGATTCCAGCTGTTAGCAGCTGTCCAGTGGGAGATGGGAGCCAGGAGTCAGCAGTCCAGGTGGAGGGCAGACCTGGGAGGACAAGCCAAGGAGTCAAAGCTAGGAAAGGCTTACTGTTGCCCAGACAAATTCCCAGCCTTTCCCAGAAAGCTTTTATAGTTTGTCCTAGTGCTGAGAGCCAATGGCCAGGCCTCAATGTCACTCCCATACCCAGGTTACCCTTTACTTTCTAGGAAGGTGCTCTAAGTCAGAGAGAGCCCTGGTGGTTCATCGCACGGGACGGATGTGCACAGAGAGCTGTGCTTCAAGCTCCGACATCTCCCAAGAGAAAGGAGTGACAGCAAAGAACTTGGTAAAGATTGGAGGAAAAGCAAAATGATGGTTGAACGGTTGCAAAAGCAGAATAAAGAGTAATTACGCTTACGCAGGAGAACGGCTGTGAATCACTCCCAGAGCGTTTCCTTAAAATACACTCCCGGTTCCCAGCTCCAAAAATGAAGTATCTATCAAATCCCCTTTAGCAGTTAAAGGAATGAGCTTGTTAGAAAGAAAGAAGAGTTATACGCTTGAACATTCCCTGGGGGGGATCTGATAAATATTGCAGAGAAGAGTAAAACAAACAGCTCATTTGGAATAAAGACAGGATGTGTCCCTCGGTGATTACGTTCTCACCACTTCATCTGTCCCCACAATCCAGTAACCCGATCATCTGTCTGATCTCTCCCTCCTATGCACATAATACTTATCTGGAAAACTGCCATTAATAAACAAACGAAGTCAAAGCCAGTTTATTGCTGAACAGAAGATCAGGCTTTACAACATACCATAAACAAATCCCTATTCTTTAGGCATTAAAATACCCTGGCTAAAAATGTACGTACAGCCAACGCTAGAAAGATTTCTGTTCCTGTAACTCTTGTTCCCACAGGAGGAGAGATATCCGGAGCTGGCCTAACTGCAGAACAAGGCAAGATGTGTGCCCCAGAGAGATATTTTAGGGTGCCATTAAAGACCTATCTTTTAGTCTTACCTAGTGATGTGAGCTGGGAATATTCTCCGGAGAATTTTCTAGCAGAGAATATTCTCATTCTTGAGAATATTCTCCACAAACTGTAAATTCCAATGTAAGAACCAGTTTTACAACCCACATTTAAAAAACCTAGTAAATAATAAGTCAAGCTGTGATATTGCCAGTGTAAGGAATGAATAATGTTTGAGGAGTCAATATAAATTTATAAACACTTGAGACTTGTTACTTAAAGCCTATTTTTTAAATACAATTCTTTCTTGTGACAATTTATCAGTTATAATTTAAATATGTTGTGTGTTGCCTTACTTGTCTAAGCAGATAGTAATTTGCATTTCTGATGTTATGTAACTTGTCATTACTGATTATTTGTGTTTTATTTTCTGGAAATAATAGCATTTATTTTAAACTTTATATTGATTTTATTAGTGTCGCACTGAAAATACTGTACCATGTAAAGGTAAAGGGACCCCTAACTGTTAGGTCCAGTCGCGGACGACTCTGGGGTTGCGGCGCTCATCTCGCTTTACTGGCTGAGGGAGCCGGCATACAGCTTCCGGGTCATGTGGCCAGCATGACTAAGCCGCTTCTGGCGAACCAGAGCAGCGCACGGAAACGCCGTTTACCTTCCCACCAGAGTGGTACCTATTTATCTACTTGCACTTTGACGTGCTTTCGAACTGCTAGGTGGGCAGGAGCTGGGACCGAGCAACGGGAGCTCACCCCATCCTGGGGATTCGAACCACCAACCTTCTGATCAACAAGCCCTAGGCTCAGTGGTTTAGACCACAGCGCCATCCACATCCCATTGTGCCATGTAGATATGCTTATTAAAAAACATACTCTTGTAGTGGACTTGAGTTTTTTATATATTCCTTTTACTTTAAAAGCTACATTTCATACATACACAACATAATTAGAATTAAAAGTTGATGGTATATATACGTGGCAGGCTAAGTAATTAACCTGAGTCATTCACACTGAATTTTCAATTTCAAGTTTGGTGCAAAAATTCAAAGAATGTGAATTCACTGCATTGCCCCATTGAATTAAAAGTATCTGTACAGTTTTTGGTTGCCATCTGAGTAAGTTTACCCATGAATAAACATGTATATTAACTAATTCTATCATTTTCAATGCATTAAAATGAATATTCTCCTAATTTAAATGAAAATGCACCAATATTCTCATTAATCAAGAATATTCTCCCAAAGATTATTCTCGAGAATTTAACAACACTAGTCTTACCCATGGTGCATAATCCAGCAGAAAGGTGTTTTACATATCTCTTGATCATTTCAAGATACCCTGTGAGCAGCTTTAACTGACTAAGCCAAAGGCCCATCTAGGCCAGTGAAGTCCACAAACAGGACCTGAGCGCAGCAGCACTCTCGCCACATGTGATTTCTAGCAACTGGTATTCAGAAGCACCCTGCCTCCAACAGTGGAACTAAACCAGGCATAGGCAAACTCGGCCCTCCAGATGTTTTGGGACTACAACTCCCATCATCCCTAGCTAACAGGACCAGTGGTGAGGGATGATGGGAATTGTAGTCTCAAAACATCTGTAGGGCCGAGTTTGCCAAGCCTGAGCTAAACCATGGCGACTGTGGCTAGCAGCCATTGTCAGTCTTATTGTCCATGTATTTATCTAATCCACCCAAGTTGGTGGCCATCGATACTTCTTAAGCGAGGGAGTTCCGCACTTTAACAATGTGCTGTGTGAATGATTCCCTCCTTTGTCTGTCGTGAATCTTCCAACAATCAGCTTCATTGGATGCCCTCAGATTCTATTATTACTAACTGTCCTGTGGTATCAATCAGCAAATTTGTCTACTATACTGCTTACCCATAACACTTCCTCAGAGGGATGCCCTCCTTCCCCAAGACTCTCCTTTTCCATCACAGCGAGGGAGCCGTCATCATGGGAGTGGGATGCAGCTCTCATGAACCCAAAGGCCCTACCCATCAACCTCTCTGCCTCTTTTAACTTCTCCAGGCCAGCCACTTTCACCTTTCTGCTGGGTTGTGCCCCATGTAAATTAGGGGTGGAGAAATTATGTGCTTTGGATTTTCAGGCCCCAATATCTATGGCCAATCTTGTGCCTTGTTCATTTTCTAACTTGCGTTAGAAAATAAATATATGAGGTTTATCCATATTTTTCCAGCCTTACCGTTTTGACCTCTGAACCATTTCATTCTTGGAAATTGCTCTTCTCTTCTGCATAGCCCTGTAGTCTAAACAAAGTAGGAAAAATGGTGAGTACAGCACAATTCAAAATGTTAGTGTGCCAGACAACTGATGTTCTCATCCTACAAGATGCTGTGCCAAGACAGAAGCTCATAAGATCTGGAGATGCTAAGAGTGGGCCATGGGAGAGACATCAGTCCTCAGAAACAAGGTCTTGTCCTGGTCTGGTTCACTCCCGCAGAGATTGCTCTGTGGGCTGGATTGCGTCTGCGCAGATGCGATTTCTGGCGCAGCGGAAGCAAGTCCCCGCTCTGTGCTGAGTGGGCGGCTCAGTTCGGGGGCGGCTTGTGGGCCGTTTAAATGACTCCCGTGGGCCGCTTGTGACCCATGGGCCGCAGGTTGCCAACCTCCTGGTCTTGTGCTTCATATCTCTGATATAAAGACCTTTGTGCCAATCTGACCAAGAGATGGGAGCTCCACCCTCCTGACCCTTTTTGGATCACAGAAGCCGTAGAGGCCAATACAAAGCTTGGCAGGCCATGACAGAAAGATGGGAAGGAGCAATGAGACGATAAGCTTCTCAAAGGAAGGGCCACAGTTTAGCTACAGCAGCATGTTGCATAGAGACTATAACATGGGAACTGTTACAGTGGTACCTCTGGTTACGAACTTAATTCGTTCCGGATGTCCGTTCTTAACCTGAGGCACCACTTTAGCTAATGGGGCCTCCTGCTGCCGCGTGATTTCTGTTCTCATCCTGAGGTCAAATTCTTTTTTTTAAATACTTTTTAATTATTTTTATACTAAATTACTACAAAAAATAAAATATACATTCACATACTTTCTTTCAGTTTTGGCTAACATAGCCATGACTTCCCTCAGACCTTCCACATGGCATTCAGAATTATTATCTTATTGTTATACTTCTTTAATCTACCATTGCTTACATTATCATTCATCTCTTTCTCACTCTAACTACCATACTTACAATAATATTTCTACACATTAACTACAAAGCTTCTTGAAGACCTATTAGCGTATTCAACTGCAAATTGTTTTTCAAATAGTTCGTAAACTTTAACCAGTCTTTGATGAATTTCTGGTCCCGCTGTTCCCGGATTCTTCCCGTCATTTTATCCAGTTCTGCATATTCCATCAATTTCACTGTCCAGTCTTCTTTTGTCGGTATTTCTTCTTGTTTCCACCTTTGTGCTAGCAAAATCCTAGCTGCAGTCACTGCGTATTGGAACAGCTTAATGTCCATCCTGAGGTCAAATTCTTAACCCGAGGTACTACTTCTGAGTCTGAGTTTGTAACCTGAGGTGTTTGTAACCCGAGGTACCACTGTATAGGTTCAACACAATTCTTTAAGAGGGGCTGCCACTCCTTCTCAGAAAACCTGTCTACCTGCCAAGCCCCCTTCCTACATACCTGGGTGACCCCCTCCTCCCTTTACACCTCACCCACCATTTTGCCTTTCGTCTCAAAGCTAGCCCCAACCCCACTACTCTCACAGCTCTCTCCAAGCCCTTTTTAAATGTTGCTGGAAGGTGCTTCAGAATGCAGATTCCCAAGCTGATCTCTGAAGCACCTCTGCTTGACCACTGCTGCAGTGAGATGTAACCGAGGAGGGAGGCACTTCAGAGAGCAAACAGTTTGGCAAACCAATCCTTGAAGCACCTACCCCCCACCCCCACCGAACAGCACTCCTGGCCCTCTGGCCACTCACACTGCTTGCTTGCCTGCCATTCTGCCATGATTATGTGGTTGGGTCAACTCCAGCGTGAAGACAGCCTTACATTTTTATGTATATAGAAAGAAAAGGAAAAGAAAGGAATTCTGGATTCTGAGCCACTATACCACCTCACTAATTCTATTAACAGTCTTGCAAGGTAGGCCAGTATTATTATGCCCATAGTGCCTGGAGCTGAGAGTAAATACCTCGCATAACCACAACACAGGAAAATGTTGAGCCAAGGATGTTCTTGCTTGCACCTCACATTTTTGCCACTACTCTATACACTCCAACTCTTAGCTGCCCTTGTTCCAAGTCCAAAATGATGATGTGTGTTGCAGCCTAGAGGGGGTGGGGAAACCCTGGATACCTGTGCATACACCTGATATTTTACCCATCAGCTACTGCCTTTACTTTTACACATAGCTGCCAGCCTCTCCCTGTGCAACAGCTAGAAGCATTCCTGGACAGATAGGGATGAATCTAAAAGGAAAACACAGTCCATAGAGGAAGATGGCTTTCAAGCTCTCTTCTACACTGATTTTTCTGCCAAGGAGTCCCTATTTCCTACACCTCACAAAGCATGTTTTATGGTGCATTCTCATATAGTATAACAAGCACACTGGGTTGCTCAATGCCCACTAAGGGTGCTTTAGAATGCACCCAACACACTCCCTCCAAGTTTTACACACTGAAAATGAAGATTTGCTTGTTGAGTGGGCAATCTCTCAGGAAAATGACCTGCCATTATCTCTGATAAACTTGGTGGTTTGTTTTCGTTTTTTTTTTTAAACAAACCAGGCACGCCTGTCTTTCACTGCCTCCCGCAGTTTGGTCAGACTCATGTTGGTCGCTTCGAGAACACTGTCCCACCATCTCGTCCTCTGTCGTCCCCTTCTCCTTGTGCCCTCCATCTTTCCCAACATCAGGGTCTTTTCCAGGGAGTCTTCTCTTCTCATGAGGTGGCCAAAGTATTGGAGCCTCAGCTTCAGGATCTGTCCTTCCAGTGAGCACTCAGGGCTGATTTCCTTCAGAATGGATAGGTTTGATCTTCTTGCAGTCCATGGGACTCTCAAGAGTCTCCTCCAGCACCAGAATTCAAAAAGCATCCATTCTTCGGCGACCAGCCTTCTTTATGGTCCAGCTCTCACCATAAAACTACTACTATAATGCAAATACACACACACACACACCTCACAATTTTGCAACTAAGTAAAATTAGCATACCATGGGCAACTGGAGCAAAAATGGCACTTGCTCTAGCTTTACTGCATTTCTAACACCCTTCACCACCACAAGAATGTGCCTTGCTAAAGAAAGAAAAAATCCATGGCAACAATTGTCTATGAACAGCCACTCTGCAGAAAAATGGCCATGCAACGCTCAGTCACAGGTTGAAGCTATTCTTAGTTGTTTGGGGTTAAAACAGGGCAGCTCTCCAAGCCTACAGCACAATGCCCATTAGCCTTTTCTGAACATAAATTGGCTATTTATGCCATGCCATGCCCTACAGAGAGACACGACGTGTGTCCATCATTACTGCTAGGGAAATTGACAGCCCTGATCCAAAGAAGTGATGTAACTGTGCAGGAGCAAGCAGCACAAACAGAGTCCGGCTGCTTGCTGTTTCTGGTATGGAAATTTCCACTGCCAAATGCAAGGATGTAAGAAAAGCCTTGCTGGATGAGGCCAGAGGCCCATGTAGTCTAGCATCCTGTTCTCAGTGGCCAACTAGATGCTGCAATGGGAAGGCCACAGGCGAGAGGGCCACAGCCCTCTCTCCACTTGCGATTCCCAACAACCGGAATGCACAGGGAACTTAGACAGACAAGCTGCTTGCCTCTTCAGCAATGGCTTGCCTCTTCAGCAGGCAAAGGCCTTGCCCAGCTTCTCCCAGACACATAACACCCCTCCTCTGGCATGTGACCCATGTCTATAAGAAGGAAGGCACCTCTGTTAGGAAGATGGAAACTTCTTCTGTCTTCACGAGCATTAAATAATTCTTCTCTCTCGCCTTGGAGAATGCTCTGCAGTTTCCTTTCTTCCATTATTAGCTTAAGGCGTTTCACGCGCTCCCCAGAGCTGGAGATGAAATCGGGACGGTGCAGTGCAAGAGACTCCTAAGTTGGAAAACAAAAGTAAGAGCTGCTTCAGAAGCTCCACTTAAGGCTGAGGAAATGTCAAAAATAGGTAACCCCATTAACAAAGCACCGAAAACATGCCTCAGAAGAAGAGAATTATTCACGCAATGTACAGAATATTGCATCTACAAAAGGCGAAGAGATCTCTCTGTGGGTCTTGTTAACAAATGCTTTGATCTTGGACAACCAATTGGAAAGATACCAGACTGGGAATAAGCGTAGCTACATTTTTGTAAAAGGGATAAGTACTTAAGCTTAAACAAGCTGGTTGGAGTGTGCACATGGGACAAAAAAAAGTCTCCGTGCAATGAGGGAGGCCTCTCGGTGACTGTAAATGAAATGGATACATGGGGAAATTAACACGGTTCAATATTAGTCTTGGGGAGGGGGCTTCACAAGAGCCTGCTGGCTGCCAGATCTGCCAAAAGCAATGGAAGCAGGCTGAGAACGCTTCTCCCATCCTTACAACCCCCTTGCCATCAGAAGTGTAATGTCAAGCGCAGGAAGCGTGAGAACTGTTTGATTTGGACTGGAATTTGAAGGCAGGGATAAGGCTGGTGAATGCAGACAAACAGCTTTACATTTCCCCTATTCCATAATCTGAACCAGTGGGAGTTGTGCAAACCCCACCTGCCCAGCAGTTGCTAGCACCATCCTTTCCCTGCTGGCGCATGCCATGTTTATGCTAAAGAAGGGTGGGCCCCATCGAGTAGAAAAGACTGGCCCTCGGAGCCATTAAGAGTTAGAATAAGGGTAGAACAGAAGGCAAAGTAGGTTCTGTTCTGTTCCTGCCCAGCCCTTACATATTTTAAAGAGGGAGGGGGACAAGACAGACACACAGATACACACAGAGGCACACATGCTAAATCTGTTAAACTGATGCGTGGCTCAATTCATCTGACAACCAAAGCACTCGCAAATGGGAAAGCCAAAGCCAGGCAAGCAGTCCAAGGCAGAGCCTGGATTTTACCTGCAGTGTCATTTTCACAAAAGGTGGGGGCGGCTTATTCTCAACGTCTCTCGATGGAGCCATCAGACGCACCTGCAGCTCGCTGTGATCCTCCTGCCAGTTTTTCTCCCGGAGGGGCTCTCGCCAGGGCTTCGGGTCGGGCATGGCTTCAAACCAGGAGGGATCAGGATCAGAAACGTAGCTGGACCCACTTCCCTTTTTGAAGTCAGCTTTCAAATCCTTTGCCGAAACAAACCAGGAAACTCCTGGGGCAGGGGAAAGAAAAATGCTTTTTTTAAAAAAAGGAATGTAGTGTAAACTGTTCATTCCCGCTGCAGCTCACTTATAAAAGACAGGAAGGCACAAAAACAGGGGGCTACCTCCACCATTGCCCCCTTTTGCTCTGGGCTGTCCTCTGCAACTGTAAAAGGTCCAGGAGGATGCTCGGAGCAGACATAGGCACATCACAGTCGAATATATACAATTTAGGGGTTCAAGGGATTTAGCAAAGATAAAATGGCAGGGAACAAAGAGTGAAGAAGCATGGAAGCAGCAGACAATCCAGGAGAGGCAGTCAACAGTTTAGTACATAATTACCAGGCCTTTGCAAAAATGTTGGTTGATGGGATTTAAAGAGAGATGGAAAAGTATAGCAAATCATTATTAATTATGGATTATTATCAACAGATCTTATTTTGCTTCAAGGTTCAGCATTTGTTTTCTTTGTTGAAAGAATCCTGGGGGGGGGGGACCATAACGTATGTGCAGGGGGGGGCAAGATGGCAGAGAGAAGCAGCGGTGAATCCTTGGGCTTCTGGCTCTTGTGTCACGGCAGCTTACTGGGAGGGAAAGGGGGTTGGGGTTGTTGGCAGAGGAAACCCAGTGCCCCCACTGGTATGCCCACACAGTGATGACCCCCCCCTTTAACATCTCTCTCCCTAGAAGTCACAGTGACCAGAGACTCCTGATGTGCATGCTGGTTTTTGAAGTACCATAGAGTCATTCTTTCCTCTTGCATCTGAGAATCTTCCCCTCCCTTCTTTATACCACCAAAAACAAGGAGTGGGCTATGATTTGCATTGTCTAAAACCAGAAGTAATAAGAAATAAAAACCAACAAGGTATGGTAAAGTAAATACAAAGGGTATTGGATTTACTGTCAGCGTACGGTCAAAGCTGAGGAACAAATATTTCCCCTTCATGCAGTATTTGTTTAAAACATCTTGCTCTGTATAGTTTTAATCGGTCTGCTATTTCATAGCTTTAGGAGACAGATAGCAGAAAATCCCCAGATCTCCAGATGATTAAACGAATTCTGTTTGCTTCCGGTCCCAATTTATGAGCACGTTTAAAGCCTTAAATTATTTGGGGTGTCTGGAGGCCTGTCTTCTGTACTGGGATACTGCAGCCACCAGGTGAGGACCTGCTGCATGCCCTGCCTTTGAAGGTGCAGAGGACAAGGGCACAGGATCCCACCTCCTCCATGGAGGCATCCAGGCTGTGAAATTCACTGGCCCAGGTGGTCTGGCAGGGGCCACATACCCTGGGTATTTTGGCAACCATTTAAACCAACTTTTGAGGGCTGCACTCTCTCCCTGATTTCATTTTTGTAGGTTAAATAAGTTGTTTTCCTGCCGAGTTATTTTTTGTTTTATTCTTCATTGTTCTAATATGATATGATGTTTCCATGTTTTGCCTGCAGCGCTGACAGCCCTAAATGTGGGGTGTGAATTATGATTACATAAACAAAAAAAAAAAAAAGGTGTGACGTTGCAATTTAGAACCCTTTTTCTTCCTGGCCTAGCATGTTGTGTTGTGCTAAACAAGTTTAAGACAGCGGTGGTAGCAGTACCTGCAGGGTCAGCGTGACTGCACAAGAAAACCAAGCAGGAGATCTGGGTTTGGGGTGGGTACTCCCAAGAGATGCCTCTGGGGAAGCGGGCCTCAGAATCTCTTGCAATTGGAAGCTGAGCTGCACTTCCTGGATTAAGCAAGGCAGGGGCCCTCCAATCCCCTGCTCCCCGGGATTGTGCAAATCGCAGCGCAACATCATCTGGCAGGCCACAGATTCCTCGCCCCTGGATTAAGCAATGCAATCTACCTGCTTTGGGGTAGTTTTGAGAGCAAGAGAGTTTTGGAGATGAACAAATATGAACTAGGATCCCACCCCCGTTTTATTTACTTACTTGCGAAAGATAACCTGGAATTTTCGTTTATTTTATGCTTATGGCCAAATCCTAGAGGCAGGCTGACACAGACTCACCTGCCTTCGTCTTGCCCCGAGGCTCTTTGTCTAGTGGAACCAAAGATTCATTCCACGGATAGCCGTGAACAAGCCTATCAACAGGGGCAGGACAGGGAAATCGGCTACAGGAGAAACAGTAGCACATGTAACTCCCTATCAATCTACTGGTGTGTGGGTACAATGGGGCGTTTTGTAGCCACTTTTGATTTGTTACGATGTGTGTGCTCTCTCCTCTACGTGCACCTAACTGTTGCTTTCATCCCTTCTCAGCCTTTTGGCTAAGATCAAGTGTAGTATCTATGGCACCACAGCAACAACAGACAAAACTCTGGAGGACCATGCGAGTCCTTCCTCGTTCACAAAAGATGCAACGCTTGTCAGAGACCTTGCCGCCACCGTGGCCTGTTCCTCCTCGGCTTTTTCTCTGCAAGAAGCCTGCCGTGCTGCCTCCTCTGCTTGCCCTTGCTTTCCAGAAGGAACCCATCCAGCTGAGCAAATTCGCCTTCCGTCCCACTCTCGGGATCTTCCTGCAGCCTCGCTTGGCTGGGTGTCGGAGTGGGGAAAGTCAGGCCGACATCTCGGGTGTGCCTCTTGGTTGCGCTGTTCACAATCTCAAAGTCTCCTGGGGTTCAAAAGAAAGGGATTTGATACTGGTATGTTCTGAACAGGTTTTATCTATGTATATATAGCTTTAATTCTATCGGTGTTTAATTGTATTTTATCGACCGGTTTTTCTATGTTTACCACAGAGGGTCACACATTGCAAACTGATGATGAGCTAGGCTTGAAACAGTCTGCTGTAGACACATGAACATATATGCACATTTTTGTTATTAGTAATTAGCAGAATTTGAAACTTGCTTACATGAATGGATGGATGCCAAGCCACAGTTGGCATACATACTGAATCATAACTCTGTTTTTTTATATATATTCTGGAATTAGATCCACATGTGAAACCTGCTCCAAGTTATTAAAACAGAAACAAGATCTGAAAAGCAAAAATCCTGACTTTTTTTTTTACTCTCCTCTTGGTTTCTGAGTCTTTAAAAATATGAGAAATATATAGTATTTTTGGAAAGAAACTGGAATGTCCAGGACTTGCAGAAAGGGAGAGGATGACAGCAACATCTCCTTCCTTGAGATTTTGAAGTTTGCTCAAGCATCAATGCACAGTGCCAAGAGCTATGTAGAATGAAGAATGACACATACACACAGCAAAATCATCAGATATAGTAGCCTAGCTACAGGATTTATTACTTCCATGTATTGATTTTGTCACATGTGCTTCCACGTTCATTTTCTGAATATGCATACTTGCTTTCCCCCACATATACATTAGTCTATAGAACAAGAAGCCCTGCACTGTACAGAGTCTGGGTCCAATCACTGAACATGTTGTTGAACCCACACCATGGGATCCGAAATTTCGGAAGACCCTTCTAACTCATTTTTCAACCTTCACGGGCATGAGAACAGAATGCTAGACTAGGTGTAGCTCTGGCCTGGTGCAGCAGAGGACTCCATATCTTAACAGGGAGAACCTTGATTTAACCCAGGGGTCAGCAAACTTTTTCAGCAGGGGGCCGGTCCACTGTCCCTCAGACCTTGTGGGGGGCCGGACTATATTTTGGGGGGGGGGAATGAACGAATTCCTATGCCCCACAAATAACCCAGAGATGCATTTTAAATAAAAGGACACACTTTCTACTCATGTAAAAACACACCGATTCCCAGACCATCCGAGGACCGGATTTAGAAGGCGATTGGGCCGGATCCAGCCCCTGGGACTTAGTTTGCCTGCCCATGATTTAACCAACCAAACAAAACACACCAAGAACCACGCCTGCTTTATGCAATGTGGAATTCCTGCATCCCTCACCCTGCCTCAGAGAAGGAGGGCTGGAGCACATGTCCTCTTAGGTACCCACTAACTCGAAAACTCTTAATTCTGCCAATAATGTATAGAACTGCAGCAAACTGGCAGTTGTGCATGGCTCCAGTTTCAATAGTGGGTGAGGATAGTACACGGTTGTATATAGCTGGCCTCCATTTTTAGATAAGTATTGTCCCAGAACAGAAATCACACAACAAATAAGAGCAACATTCACATCATCAAATAAGGAGTGAAGCTCCAACCGTCTCAGCAAGAGAACTGACATTTATTTGCAGTAGTGAGAAAGTTTATGGCTCTGCTTGCAAGTGGGAAAAATACCACACAGAAGAAGTCAGTTCTCTGACCCAAGATTTATTACGAGGCCAGAGTCAAGAAAGCCTACAGTATGAACAAAGGAACTACCTGCTAACATCAAAGAAGCCAGTGAAGGGAAGGGAAGTGCCATTTCATCGGAGTTCAATTTGTTATCCATTTTTTGAAAGGATCTGAGCTGCAAAGATGTGCAGGCAGGGAAAGCTCTGCAAGCACGCCTGGCTGACTGAAGTAAGAGCGAGGGACTCTGAAGAGGATCACAACAAAAAGGCAAGAGCGCAGACATGAAGGCAAGAGTCGGAATGAGAGCTGCTCACCTGCCTGGACAGCCTTGTTCAACATCCGCCTGCTCCGCTTGTTACTGAGAGCAGGGCTTGGTCCAAGGGAACTGCTGACGGTGGAAACTGAATCCGAAGAAATGAAAGAGTCCGTTGCCTACAGGAAAGAACCAGGCAGGTGCATAAAGGTCTCAGAGGACTGCAAGTTCATTTGTCGGTGTTTGGAAAGGAATCAAATCAGCCAAACTCTCTCACGCTCGCACAAAGAGCACCACCTTGGCTCTGAAAAACAAGCTAGCTAGCTTTTTAGAACACAATGTCCACTATCCATTCCCTTCAGAAATCGTCACTTCTGTGGTCGTGAGGATGAGGCAATTATCCCCCCTGTTCATGGCTTCCAGTTTGGATGAATGTTAAGTTGCTTGCTGGGGAAGTATGGAAGGAAAGCTACTGGTCGCCATTTGGGGCGAGACCCCCCAATATAAGAAACCACTTTGGCATATAAATTAACAACAGTGGGCACGATGCCCCCCCTTTATTATGCCATGTCCCCACCTATATTATGAAGCAGGACAGTATTAGTATTATTACAATTATTATTATTGTTATTGTTATTACTACTGCTACTACTAAAATTTGTGTGCCACCCTTTGTTCCGAGATATCAGGATGAATCACAGCATAAAAACACAGAATAAAACCACAAAGTACATAATAAAAAGAAGAACAAAACCAAAACAAAGAAGCCCATTCCAACAAAAACATTTAAAAGGACGTGGGCTGCTAATCAGCCAAAGGCCTCGTTGAAGAGGATCGTTTTCGCCCGGTGCCTAAAGATGCATAATGGAGGCACAGTTAAGACCATGTCACCTGCTGCTTACGAAAGCTAAAGGACAAGGCTGACCTTTCCATACTCTTACACACAGAGGCCTCAGCTCAGCTGATGCAGTGGAGGAGGAGGAAGACGGAGAGACCCCAATTAGCCTGCCTCCGCCTCTGCCCAAATAGCTTAGCTGAACTTCAAGTTAAAGGCTAGCTGTCACTCTTTCCTTTCACCTGTTGTATGCAGATCATAAAGGTAAAGGTAAAGGGAACCCTGACCATTAGATCCAGTCGTGGATGACTCTGGGGCTGCGGCGCTCATCTCGCTTTACTGGCCGAGGGAGCCGGCGTACAGCTTCCGGTCATGTGGCCAGCATGACAAGCCGCTTCTGGCGAACCAGAGCAGCACACGGAAACGCCGTTTACCTTCCCGCCGGAGCGGTACCTATTTATCTACTTGCACTTTGACGTGCTTTCGAACTGCTAGGTGGGCAGGAGCTGGGACCGAGCAACGGGAGCTCACCCTGTCGCAGGAATTCAAACCGCTGACTTTCTGATCAGCAAGCCCTAGGCTCTGTGGTTTAGATCACAATGCCACCCACGTCCTTATGCAGATCATAGATCACAGTAAAAATGTTGCTGTATGTTACCCCACAGGTTCCTATGCCACATACGTACCTGGGTCTCTTTTCTTTTTGGCTCAGCATGAGCCATTCTTTGGTAGTCTGCTGCCCTGTCTTTCCTGCTTCCCTTGGCGTACTTCTCCGAGCGCGTCTTCTGGTGTCGGATGGTGCTGTAGAGCTGGGACAGTTTGGGGGACACCTGCACTCTGTCATGCCCAAAGGCCCGGATCAGCCTCTCTGTGTCGATCGTGGAAACGGAAACGCTTGCCTCCGTCCGAGACGCAGTGTCCGTCTCTGGCTGAGTCACTTCTGAATCGGAGGTGATGTCAGTTAACACCCTGGAATCTTTCACAGGCCTCATTTCAGAAGAGGTGTCGCTCAGAATCGCCGAATTCCGACGCTGCTCCAAGTTTCTACCCATGTGGTAAAGAGCTGTGGCACTGCCAATTTTACAATGCCTAGATTTTGATAGGCTTGTATTGCTGGCGGCCTCTGGGCTTTCTTCCACCTTCCCTCTGGGGCTATGGGTTGCCACTCTACCTTTGTATGCCTTATTTCCTTGGAAACTGATCTTCTTTGACTCTTTTCCCTTTGGTTCCACTTGGACATGGACATCTTCATCCTTGACTGGCACCAGTGTGTGCCTAACCGGGTTTTGCAGAAGTCTGGCTAATCTGTCAAGTCGCTCTACCAGAGACAGCTCACTTCTGCTGCTGCAACTCGGACTACGTTGCTGATGCTGCTTTTGACGCTCCAAGTATTTAGCCCAGAGTTCATCTAAACTGCCTGTGAAAGGAGCACTTTGCATCGTTGGGAGATCGTTTACCCGCTTCTCTTTTAAGCTGCTCCTTTGACTGTTTGGAAGAAGCTGGTATTTGGACAATTTGTGGCCACTTTTCCTCACATCAGGCTGCTGTAGTTCCTTACTTGGAGAGCCTCTCTCCGAAGTCTCATTGAACCTCAATTCCTCAAGCGCACTGTAATCTGGCTCAAAATTCAGTGGGGAAAACCTCTCCTCTCCTGTTGGCTGGTGTGGAGAGAAAACCGCCTGACCTCTTTCGGATGTTCTGTCGTACCGGAAGATCTCTTTTGAAGGAAGGGCCGGGCGCTCTTGCACTGCATACTGTCCCAAGGCATCGTTCCCAGCAAGGAAGTCAATTTCATGCTGCAGAGGCACTGGGTGATGCAGGTAAAACTGAGCAGATCTGAACACTGAATGGGTAGCTGCCACAGATTCCAAGGGACTTGGGACTTTGGGAAGGGGGAAGGGAAGGGAAAATGAAATATTTAAGTTTGGCTGGAAAGAAACAGCTACAATACATGATCGTTCTCATTCTAAATCGACAGTGCTATTCATCAACCCTAGGCACAGTCTCCTTACATGTTTATTTTATTTTATTTTTTTACATTAATTTGGGGATTTGTATGCTCCCTTTCAAAACAGGGCTCTCCCAATGTGACATACAATTAGAAGAACGTGTCAAATCATACCTTGAAAAAAGTACTTTAAAAACAAGACGACTGTGCTTAAGGCGGCCAGCAAAAAGAATACAAATTATACAAAAAAAGAAGATAAATATAATGAAAAAGTGACAATACAAAATGAAAAACATAAACACAAGGGAAGTGAAACAAATAAAATTAATAAGCACAACGGTTAAAATCCATTTCAATGCACTTCCAAGTTCGTTTATGGGCCAGAGCAATAATAACAATAATAAATGGAGTTGTACAAATGAACTCAGAGAAGACTAGTTTCTCTGCGCAACCAGTTGTCCACTCCTCTGCTAGACTAACAACAAAAATAATTGCTTATGCTGGTCTAGGCTTGTGGAATCTTGTCAGGAAAATAAAACGGCAGCACAAACTCTTTCCTCAAGCCGAAAATAAGGCTGTGCAAAATGGACGGCTGCCTGCATTTATTCGGGCTATTGAATTTAGATTATCTAGTTATAGGCTGTGGGTTCCCCCCCCCCCTCTGGCAGAACACACAGCTCTCCACACACACACCCTCACCCGAGGCATGAACATTTCTTACTGTGCTCATCTCCCCAACGATCTTCTGTCCTCCCTTCCTTCTAATACTAACATTTCAAGAGTTGTGTATGTCACTCCATGGCAAGAGCTGATCAAAGGCACAAAGGCAAGAATTCTCCTTTGGCTTCTGAGCATGCTGCTGCGCTGAGATTTTTTTTACGTGGAAACACAGTCAGTTACGAACCTATAAAGCGTGCATGGAAAAGCTCATATATTCTGCCCACATTCTCCCTAAAATACTACGCTGTTCTGCTCTAATTCTTTTGGCATTTGCAAATTCTGTTTAACACCTTTCCTTCCTTCGGCAGTAAGAGAAACTTTGGCTGGCTCATTCTGCACTGCCAGAGGATACTGAGTGAAAGAGCACAAAGAGAAGACCAGGTTTCTGGGTTCGGTTATGGAGCCAAGCAATGGATTCAGAACAGAAACACTGGTTTAAGGCAGTGGTTCCCAATTGGTGGTCCATGGACCCCAAAGAGTCTGCCTAACACACCCAGCGGGTCTGTGGCTCCATTCACATAACAAAAACTACCACAGAGATATCGAAAATTTCAAAAGTAGGAGATCCATAGCCACAAATGGGAACAGCAGGCACCACACTCACATGTATAAAAACAGTTTGTAACTTTTTCTAAGTCTGATTTCTGGGCCAGAGGTGTGTACGATCTTCCTGGAGGTTACAGTTGGGGGAAGGAAGGGTTAACCATTTACTCCCCAGCTGCCCTTAAGAAGTTCACTGCCCGCTTGAGCTGTTTTTCCAGGGATCACAGCATCTAATCATTTTGCCCTTCGTTTTCAGAAATCATCTTCATCCACAATCTTTTGCTGATGAATAAAAAAAGAGCATCCTTTTCATGGCATGCTAAAACTATCCTCTGGTACTGTTGCTCTGAACTGCTGTTCTGTTCCTTTTGTGATTGTGCGATTTTGCAATTTTAGTTTAATATTTTAATGATACAGTGGTACCTTGGTTCTTGAACTTAATCCATTCCGGGAGTCCATTCAACTCCCAAAACCATTCGAAAACCAAGGCGCTGCTTCTAATTGGCTGCAGGAACTTCCTGCACTCAAGCGGAAGCCACGTCAGACGTTCGGCTTCCAAAAAACGTTCGCAAACCGAAACACTTACTTCCCGGTTTGCGGCGTTTGGGAGCTGATTTGTCCAGGAGCCAAGCCATTCGAGAACCAAGGTACCACTGTAGTGTGTTTTTGTTTTCAACCAAGATATTTTTGTAGCTCACCCTGGAAGCATTTAGTGACGGGCAGATTACAGCAACTGCAACAAGTTATTTCAACTCCCATAGCAAAACAATCATTCTTGGGCCACTCCGGAGCTAGATCAATATATGAGGCTTCAAAACCGTAATAAATATTCAGATGCCACAAAAGCAGCTCTAGTTCCACCTTCAGAGATATAGAAGAATACTCACCTTTGGCGCCTTCCTGTGCTCCTGCATCTTCTCCTGTCCAAGCCTCCTTGGGAATAGCCCTTTTACTATAGATGCCCTCTCTGTGCTTGACTGCTACAGGACTTGGCGAAGTTTCATCCCCTGAGCCAAGTGCCTGTGCTGGAAATTTTGGAGGGGTGGCATCGTTTGACCCTGTTAGCAGACAGAGAGTGGGGAGACCAATATATATGTATATATGTGAAAGAGGACTGGGAAAGAAAAAGTACATTAAAAAAAAAACAGACCCAGAAAAAATAAACATCCTGCAGCAGCACTTTTCTGTGTTGTAACAGTTCTAAAGTCTACAACGGAAGCCGATTTATATTCTGGGTCAACAGCACTGGGTCATCTAACATTTTCCCAATTAAACGAGACACATCCCAACTCTATCAGTTAATTTAGTTCTTTTAAAAAATGGATGTATGCTTTCTAGGATTACGAGCAACCTCATTACTGAACTCCACTGCGGTCTTGGATGGCTGCTACAACCAGGTCCCCTATGTAGGCAGACTTTGCGTTTGTGGTCAACCTCAGGTGGAAGGGATCACTCATTATCTGTTAGCCTGCCTCTTATTTAGAGATCCAATGGATTGCTTTTTGAAACCTCTGTTCACAAAAGCAAACAGGTACACCCTGGCAGAAATGGTTGGGGTTTCTTTTGAGTGAAAATAATAGCTTCATAACACACAGGAAAAATGAATCACCTCAAGTTGTTGTGGTGATTCGGAGGTTTAATCTGAAATCAAGCTAGATGGTGTCTCTGGTATCTTCTCTCTCATACTTTATGGATGTTGGCTTATACTATGGATGAATGTTCTGTAATATTTGCTAGAGGTTTATTATTTGCTAGAACAATAAACTTACAAACTGAACATTACAGAACTAGGTTCACAGAGTTCCAACCACTAGCTTATGTCTTCTTTGTTCCGGTTCCAACCAAACAGGATAGGCAAACAACAGAACCTAAAAGTATGTGGGGTCCAATTTTTACCATCAGGAAGAAGCTCAAAGCTATTGCCTGCTTTGAGGAAGAAAGACTAATAAATTCATGCCAGTCTTGTGATTGAACTTAACAAATAAGAAGCACCTTCCAACACCTTAGAAAGATGGACCAGATGAGAAGGCGTCTGTTTCCAATTCAGTGGTAGGGCTCAGCATTATTCAGACCTACTTTACAGGTCAAGTAGTAATAAAGGCAAGCATGCCTCTGAGTATGTGCAGAGTACAGGTTAACTAAGCTCTTGTACAAATACAGGCAATGCAAACATTTTGGGTCTCTGTTTAAACTGAACATTGCACTGCTTCCCAGAATACTTCACTGATACCTTACCTAAAGGTAAAAACACATAGAAAACTGGAACCAAAGAAGGAAACACTGCTGGAGGAAGAGGAGGAACTGGAATGAAGCAGCAGTTTGAAGCAGAACCAGGAAAATTAAAGACGTCTAGGGTCCACCAATACTGGTAGAAAGAAATCATTCTGCCTTTCTAGCTACTAAATTGTTCCCCCTGTCATTCAAATCTAAAAAGCCATTTCACACCAAAAGGCAAAGCTTAAATGAAGCATGCGTACGAGTTTTGTTTCTGCTCTACAACTATTGTAAATCTAGACTATTGCAGCTCAACTCTATTCAACCAATTTAAACACAGCACAACAAACTGCTTACGTTCTTGCATTTTATGCCAGGTCAGTCCCTTGGCTCTGCTGAGAACAGCTATGGTGCTGAGCACCTTAGATAAAAGTTTGGAGCAACAGGAAATACCTGAGTGGGAGCTCTCCATGGTAGTCTCTGATCGGACCCGCGACAGCCTGAGGGTTTCTTTTGGACAGGGAACGTAGTACATCTCTGAGCTCCCAGGTGGTTTATATGGCAGCAACCTTGGCGTACCTGCAGGCATGGGAAGCAAGGTGGACAGGACAAGGACGCAAGCTTAACACCAAATGCGATACCACTTTAACCTTATGATATGTTGGTATAGCTTGGATCCTAAAGGTACACACCTCAGACCATGAAAAGGTCTGCAAGGAACAAGGCTCTCACCTGCCTTGTATGACTTTTCCATCCCACAGAAACTGTGGCAGTGGATTCACAAGCTAAACTGGTAGATTTACTCACGTATCCCTCAAGGAGAAAGTAGGTCTCACAACTGAGAGAGGTTAATATATAATATGAACAAGACTGCCTTCCTCATTAGGCATAGCTCTTCAGATCAAAGGACAGTAAATTAAACTTCTCACCAGCCTGCCTGTTCAAAACGGAGATGCGGCTCACGGGAGCAGCCGCAGGACTCAGCATTTCGTGACTCTTTCGATGAGAAGGTCTCAGAGCTTCCACGTCACCGCTGTCATTGCTAACAAATATCTCTGCAGAATAGGTTGCCTTCTCTGGGCTTTCTGTTGTTATTTGAGTGATGGCATCCGACGACATCCTTTCCGTTTGGGAAGAGGCCGTGGTTTTTAAGTTCTCTTCGGGACTCTGCCAATACGAACCCGGTACTCTTGTGCTTCCTCGGTCTGTAACTGGAAAAATCTGCCTGATCTCCAGTGGCTCCTGACTTGGGGCTGGTTTTGCCACAACTGGAACATGGGAATGCTTAAAGTGAGAATCTGGTGAAGGTGACCTTGGAAAGTATGCGGAATCCTGGATGCTTGTGAAACGTTCTGTGGGTTTCAAATTAGAGGTAGCTTCTAACGAATGACTCGGGTCATTTAAAGTTGCTGGATGAGGGTCACTTTTAAATCCACCAACTCGCCTCTTTTCAGTGCCAGCATCTATTAAACTAGGAAGAGGCAAATCCACATGCTTTGGAGAGAGAGTCATGTGGACACCAGACAGGGCTTTCCGGGTTGGCGATGAAGGAGAAACTGGAATGGTCATTGAAATGTGATCTGGGGAGGAAGCAGGTAACAGGTTGCTGCTTCCAGCCCTGCATAAATACTGATCAGAGGCAGATTTGCTCTCTTTTGTCAATGTACTTTCCCTGCCTGTAGGAAAGTGTGGCTTAGAAATACTAGCAAAGCTTCTCGAGCCATCTTGAGAAGCATCCTCTGCCTTTTGTTGAGGTGGGTTAAAGGGACGGAGAGGATCAGCCGTAGTTTCTCCTGGGTTAGATTTGTTATCAGAAACGTTAACTGAAGGCCTGTCATATCTTTTTAGCCCAGTAAAGCTTTGGTAAGCAGCCTTGGTTTCTTCCCGATTCTCTGTAACAGAGTGGACCTTTTGATCAGAGCAACTCGGCTGGGAATTCTCCATAGATGCAGAACTCTTTTCTTGAGGATATGCCTCCTTGCTGACAACCACGGGCACATGCCGATGGCTGTCTCCACCCGAACGAAATTCAACACTCTTATCTGGCACATGAACGGCTGTCATGCTCGCTGAAGGGCAGGGTTGAGGAGTTCCCACTTGCGGCTTACTAGACTCCAGCTGTTCATTGCTAATCGACTGGGTTCCCAAAGGAATGGCTTCAGGAATGCTGGCACGGGGCACACGGGAAGGCGATGTCCTTTTACGGGATGCAAAAGTAATGGATGTGATTTGTTTGGCAGATTCTGTAGAAGAGGTGTCCGCAGCCAACTTTGCCTGTGCCGAGGCGCTCACTTCTTTTCCTGTGACTGTCTTGGAGGTACCTGTCAGCCCCTTCAGACTTGTGTCTGTGGCGATACGCAAGGGAGTGTGAACATTGTGGCTGGAGTCTGAGAGATTTTCTGAGTGTTCCCGTGGCTGGTCACTGACATGACTTTGGTCACTGGTCAAAGACGTAATCTCGGAGTCATCCGGAAGGGCATGGTCAGTTCTACATACCACCCTAGGCTGGGCTGCACTTATTACAGGGCATTCAGCTAGTTGGGAGTCTTGTATCTGAATGTCCTTTTGCAGCTCACTGTCACTTGAAGTTTTTGAGAGTTCTGTGTCTGTCTTCAGGATAGAACTGCAGCTAGAAATTCTTTCATAGCTGTTTCCCCACAGCCCATCCTGTCAAGAATCCGAGACAGACAAAAAGTGCATACTTTAATAGTACAGATACACAACAGCAAAATTAGTTCAACAAATTAATTTAAGTAATTATTTTTAATTTGATCTGTCACAATCAATGGGGCAGAGATAAAACCAATGAATCCTGCATGTACAAACAACTGCCAAATTAAGAAGATCAGAGGACTTTCTCTTAAAGAAGGCTTCCTAATCTAAATCTCAACAAATCTTTGAAGAATAGAAAAGGAAGTGGATCAAATCTCTTGCCTCCAAGTCCCAACTTGGTGTCAGACTGCCTCCAAACAAGGCGCATCATGCCAAGATGTCAGCATGGACAGAGAGAGTCAAAGTTAACCCCGATTTAGTGGCACATATAAACTAGTAATAATAATAATAACTTATTATTTGTACCCCGCCCATCTGGCTGGGTCTCCCCAGCCACTCTGGGTGGCTTCCACCACACTTTAAAATACATTTAAAATATCACAGTTTAAAAACTTCCCTAAACTAGGGATGGAGTTTAACAACCCAAATCAGAAAAATATGACTACACAGGCAAAAGTTGTGAAGGCACCGATGCTATCCCACCACTTCCTTCTGACACTTCTAACCAATTTCTATCCCTTAGAACCTGCATTTAAAAATAAAAGTATTTTCAAGGCTGCTTGCAAAGTTCAAACATAAAAAACCCATCAAGATCAAGGAACAAGCAATGAATAGACATCAGTAGAAAAATCTAAAATCCAAAGAACAGGGAAGTTTGTCATTAAGAACCTTTGGGAATAATAATACAGTTAGCCTACAAGTTAGCCTTCAACAATTTTATTCTGAGATCTTGTGATGAAGGGCAATTTTTATATTATTATTATTATTATTATTATTATTATTATTACCTAACGTTCTGGGAATTGTGCCTAAAGTCAAAAGTTGCACAGAGTCAAAGCCCAATAGGTTCAATGGCAGGTGGGATTGCCAAAGTCATTCTTCCTAGAACTACTTTCCTCCCCTTCTTGTTTGTTATAATTTTACTTTCTTTAATTTGCCACGTGCGTCATGCTGAATGCACACAAGTTAAATGAACACAAGTTAAGGCTTACTTTAGTACCACCCACCCCTCCTCTCCCACTTTCAGAGTCTATCTAAAAATGTGGCGGCTTGGTGGATTTCCCCAGGGAGAAAACTGCACAACTGCAGTATCACCTGCCAAATGTGTATTGTTCTCTGGTGCTCCTTATACAGTTCAGCAGAATGGCATTTATGAAAAGACTGATCGGCCTGATGCACAAAGGAGGTCTACGTTCTTGCAGTCAGCACAATAAAAATGTAAAGGTTTTATTAAACGTCAGTTAAAGGCAACATTTAATTCTACACTTTACTGATAAGTGGTTTATTTGCAGAGGCACCTGTGGATGGCTTCACAGAGGCAGGCAATTTCTAATCTAGATTTGAAGACTATTTCCAACAGCTCCGGTGTCACCCAGTTTAATCTGTTTACCGAAATGCCAATCTAAATAATGCATGGGCAAAAGAGAACGGCGTAAGCTTTGAACTCCACTAGGCTCTCTTCCTAAAAAGGAATAAAGAAAACACCTAGCATGGGAGGCTTGCAGCTTTACTGAAACGAAACACACTTTTGGGCATGCTACGGATGGAGATTGCCCATTAAAATAGAATGAAAATTCTCATCTTTTCTGCAGATAACGTCAAGTCTTTTGTGAGCCAGAGAGAGAAATTATAAAAGCTGCCATTATTCCTTTGGAGGCAGCAATACAATAAATGCAAAGAGATACCCTCTTGTTTACCTGGTGTAGTAAAAACAACTTCTTTGGCGCGAGTAAAAACAAAACAAAAAAACACCAGCCAGCTTCAGAAAGAAAGGCTGAAACCAAACGCATCTTTTCAGAGCAAAGATCACACAGCAAACTGTCAGTCAAACAAACAAACAAACAAACAAGGAACCTCCTTCAGATGCATGCAGAAAATTCAGCAACTCCAGCTTCCTGGAGTGAAAACTGTTTCTTGGAAGCAATTAGAGAAAAACAGATAGTATTCAGGTGCATTACTCAATGCTTCAAAACATGCTGCAAACCCTCACCTCACCCCCACGTCAGCGCCAGAGGCAGAGGCATTGTTCTCTTACGCTGGGAACAGACAAGACAAACAGGTACAAAATCAACAGGCATTTATATCTATGAGTTGTTCAAGAACATAAAGCAAAGATGCTGCCTGCATTAAGGAGTTCTTTAATACAAAAGGTCTCCCGACTCACCACCACCGCTGCACCCCCAACGTCAAGAAGCACAGTCGCTTCTCACATTACTCTGTCATACATCTCTATCGAAGGCATGTGCAGGACTGAAAATGACTGGCTAAGGTGCGTGTTTGAACTTTTGAATAATCGGATACAGGCCTCAAATGTGCTTTCTAAAAAATATTCAAGAAACAAGCCAGCAGAAGCATCCCTGAGATGAATTATTATTATTATTATTATTATTATTGGTTTCCCCAGCCACTCTGGGTGGCTCCCAGCAGAATAGTTAAAACATGATAAAACATCAAACATTAAAAACTTCCCTGTAAAGGGCTGCCTTCAGAGGTCTTCTAAAAGTCAGATACAGTCGTACCTTGGAAGTCGAACAGAATCTGTTCCGGAAGTACGTTGGACTTCCAAAATGTTCGGAAATCAAAGTGTGGCTTCTGATTGGCCAATCAGAAGCCACGGAAGCCCCGTCGGATGTTCAGATCCCAAAAGAATGTTCACAAACTGGAACAATCACTTCCGGGGTTGCGGCGTCCGGGAGCCAAAATGTCCGAGTCCCAAGGCGTTTGGAATCCAAGGTACAACTGTAGTTTATTAACTTGACATGTGAATGGAGGGTGTTCTAGGGGGTGGGTGCCACTACTGAGAAGGCCCTCTGCCTGGCTCCCTGTAACTTCACATCTGCCAGTGAGGGAATCAACAGAAGACCCTCAGAGGAGGGCCTCAGTGTCCGGGCTGGACAATGGGGGTGGAGACGCTCCTTCGGGTATATGGAAGGTCAGGAAATCTGTAAGGTTATTGTTAGAAGAAAGAAGAAGAAGAAGAAGACGAAGAAGAAGAGTTTGGATTTGATATCCCGCTTTATCACTACCCGAAGGAGTCTCAAAGTGGCTCAACATTCTCCTTTCCCTTCCTCCCCCACAACAAACACTCTGTGAGGTGAGTGGGGCTGAGAGACTTCAGAGAAGTGTGACTAGCCCAAGGTCACCCAGCAGCTGCATGTGGAGGAGCGGAGACGCGAACCCGGTTCACCAGATTACGAGTCTACCGCTATTAACCACTACACCACACTGGCTCTTTGAGAGCAAGCTGTATGAGTAACCCTGAAAGCACGTATGGAGGTTGGATATGCCCTAGGTAGCCACCTGAGGCTCATTCCATTTCTTCTGAAGGAGATTCCTGCACTGCAGGGGGTTGGACTAGATGGCCCCCGGGGTCCCTTCTATCTCTACAATTCTATGATTCTATGACAACACCTAAGAATAAGGTCAAGGCTGTCCTGCCCACTCTGGACAATAAATATTCCATAGTGGAAGAAGTTTCATAAGCAGGCAAACTGCCATTCCAAAAGGTAGGGGTGGGGGCGCATTTCCTCGGGGGCCATGGCCAGGAGCTGTTTGCCAGTGGTGGGTGGGGCAAAACCTATAAACACACACAAAAGGTATACATACACAGAGCTACACAAAACACATCACAAACACACACATCTATATGTAAAATCCCCATGGCACAGCACTTCTCATGCAGATTGGCGAGGGGGGAGGTATTTTTATCCCCATCATGGCAATGAGGAGGCCCCTCTCTGCTCCTTAGCTCACTGGTGAGAATCAGCTGAGAAGCAGGAGGCCCAGTCAAAGGCCGATTTAGGGGAGCATGTACCGTGCGCAGAGCCTTGGGTGTGCCACCAGGGATGCCGCAATTTAGAATGGAGTGTGAGAAGTGGGGTGGGGGCACTGAATTTTTGTGTCACACAAGGCGCCACAGACATTTGAGACCCCAAGATCCGCCACTGGCCCAGTTTTCATCCCCACTGCTGCATGCTGGGTGGGGAGAGTGAAATCTGTGTGACATGAAGGTGTTGAAAAATCAGGTCTTCTGCATAGATCCTCGGATGACAGGGAACAGGTTTCATACCCATTGCAGCAAGATAGGGAAGGGTTTTTTTAAAAAAAATGTCATTTCAACAATTTGTAAGCCGCTTAATTACAGTCATCTCTAGGCAGTCTACAGGAGACTTGATACAATAAAACTAAGAACGGGTTAAAACTTTAATTATTACGTGATTTTTTTTATTATCAACTGGCAGTGTGAGAGTGAAAGGTCACTGAAATCTGGCATTATATATGGTGATTCACCAGAATCAATGTCTTATTATTTCTGGCAACAGCCCAAAACAGAAGCCAAGCTGGGACTGAAAGAGGAAATGATCAGTGGTGACTCACTATGACACCAGCTGTGTGAACTTGCCCTCAAAATGTGGGGCAGATTACTACAGCTCCTTTGGATTTTGAGTATATTAAGGAAAGCAGGTATTCAGCTATGCAAGTCTCACTTATTTCCTGTTTACGCTTTTCAATTGACAATGTGGTTTTCATAACGAACTACAATAAATCTGCAATGTAAGATCTACTAATTACAACATAAAACTAAATATGTGTCTGTGCATGTGTAGCGGATTTAGAAGATTCCTCACAGGCCCCCTCCTCCCCTTTGGCAATTATCTGCCTCGGAGCCCTGTAGAGCTCTTAACTAGGCGGGGGAAGGTCTGCAGGAACCCCCAATTTTCCCAGCCTCGCTGTTTGATCTTTGACTCTCCCTCCCAGCTGGGCAAGGACACCACTTAGCGTAAATCTTGATTTGACTAGCTAGCCCCTTAAGAAGGGTTAGGGGGGAGAAAGTTTATCTTAAAGGGAGAACCAGGCACGGAAAACAGGCCTGCATTCTCAAGATGCCAATTTCCTTATACATAACAACCTCTAATTCACCTCGGAGAGGCCTAGTCGCACTACACCCTCCCGTCTAAGATGAAATTTGGGGTGAAGTCCCGAAATTTCATCACTATATACACAATGAGGTAGATCTGGCTAAGCTGTGAGCGACAAGCACCCTTAAGTTTAGCAGCATCACTCTACAGCTTGATACATACGAGAAAGAGCATCAGCAACAATATTTTTCTTCCCAGGGAGATGGGTCACAGTAAATTGGTAATCTTGCAGTGTCAAACTCCATCTCAACAGTTTTTAATTTGTATTTTTCACCCTCTCTAACCAACACAGAGGTGAATGATCAGTTTGGACCTCAAAACATTTCCATGGCACAATTTTTTGTCAAAGCCCACACCAAGGCAAAACACTCCCTCCCCATCACATAAAAGAAAAATTACTCAAGTAGACCACTGGTCGCCACTCTTCGGCTTCCTCCTGTTGGATTAGAACACATCCCAATCCTGTCTGTCTAGCACCAGCGGATAGAGACGAGGGGAGATATGGGCTGCATCACCCTGGTTAAAGTGGTGTTGCGCCAAATGGGTTCGGCCAGGCTTGGTGCTGTAAGTATTTTCAAAAGGCTTGAGGGCCTCATACGGCTCCTCAGCTTGCCGTTCTGACAGTCCTGGCAACCGTAAAACATCTGAAATTGCACCAGCCTGCTTGTATTCTTCCAAAAGGTCCATAGGTGCAGAAGGGGTATCCCCTAGGCCTCCTGAAATGGCTAGAACAGGGACCCCGGGCTCAAAGTACCGTTTTAAGGAATTAGCATGGTACTCCTTTGGGCGCCCGTGCAACTCAGAGCAATCCACCAAATAGCGCACAGTACTTAGCTTAGCTGTAACCACCCCAGGCCCACTCCATTTAACATCCAGTTTATGTGGGCGTCCGGGTTTCAGGATCAGAACTTTGTCTCCCACCTCAAAATCCTTTTGTACTGCTTTCACATCATAATCCCTTTTCTGGGTCACACGTGCCCCTTCTAAATTCTCTTTGGCAAGTTCCCAGATCTCAGACAGAGTTTTTCTCAAGTTTACAAAATATTCTGACACAGAGGGTAACTTAAGGCCTTCTTCTTCTTCTGACCCCTCCCACTCACTCCTGAGCATGGACAGAGGAGAATTCAAAAGTTTCCCAAAAACCACTTGGTTTGGGGCAAACCCTAGGCTTCTCTGGTAAGAGTCATTATATGCAGCTACTACAAAGGGCAAGTTCTGATCCCAATGGGGACCATGAGCCAAAGCATATTTCCGTAACATCTGGCCCAGAGTTCGTTGGACACGTTCCACCGCCCCATTTCCTTGGTGTTGAAAAGCCACTGCAGGGTGATGGGAAATCTTAGCAACCTGCAAAACCTTTTGGGTCAGTCCTGCCATAAAATTCGTACCCAGGTCTGAAACAATGACTCTAGGCATACCCAGAGTGCAAAAAGCCTGCATCAAAGCTTTCACTAAACTTTGGGCAGAAGTATTGGGTAGAGGCACCGCCCACAAATAACGAGAAGCATAATCCAAAACAGAACAGATGTACTTCTTCCCGCCTTTAGCTTTTTCCAAAGGCCCCAATAAATCAATCCCCCATTTTTCAAACACATGGGCTTCTAAAGGGACACTCTGTAAGGAATTAGGTCTAGCATCTCGAGCATTCCCGACCCTTTGGCACACATCACAAAACCTTACATAATTTTTTACACTTTTATGAACATCAGGCCAATAGAAATAACGAGAGACACGTTCCAGAGTCCCCTTTACCCCAAAATGTCCAGCTAAAGCATCAGAATGAGCTAAAGTTAAGACTTTCTCACGCATGGACATAGGGACTACTAATTGCGAAACACAGTCCTGATCTATGCTCCTCTTTGGCCAGAATTGTCGATACAGCAAATCTTTCTGATAGAAAAACCCCACACGTTTCTCCCCTCGGGAAGGTTTCTTTGCTGCCTCCCGACAATCTTGCAAGGAAGGATCGAATTGCTGCTCAGCTGCAAACACTTGTAGATTTTCCAGCTCGGCAGGAGTCCCAAACTCAGTCACTGCGGCCTGGCTGGGTGGAAAGGGCGGCCCCCCTTCCTCCTGAGGATTCTCAGCCAGCTGCTGACAAGAATGGCTCTGTTCCTCCCCCTCTGGCATTTCAGCTAAATGAGTCTCTGTCTCTGGAGTACACTCAAAGAGGGTTTGTAGAGACACTTCGTACCCCAAAACATCCTCCCCCAAAGCCACTGTCTTACCCTCATCAGGATCATGAAGGATTTCGAAGTGATCTCCCTCAGACCCTTGAAAAGACACCGGCACACTCACAGTAGGGTGAGAAATGGCTTCCACCCCACATGAGAAAACTTCCAAAGGCTTTGGTTGGGTCTGCTGTGGCAGAACCAAGTTCTTTGCCACGCTGGTGATATCAGCTCCAGAGTCACGGAATGAATCAACAGCAATACGACCAACTCTGATGGGTGCAGAATATTCCCTATTCGCCCACTCTATGTGTGGTGCCACAGCCACATTTGTCCCAGTCCCAACAGGTCCCACACTAGGAGCAGAGGCAACAGACATAATACTTCTAGGAGCCACAGCAGGCGGCTTCAAACCCTGCTCCCTCCCGTCTAGGTTGGTGGTCTTCCTCGCCATCTGGGCTTGGCTCTCCGCATCCCAGTCTTCTCCATGGGGTTGGATCACACGAACCGCCGGAGTAGACGAAGCTACGGGGCCCCGCTTTTCTTTTAAAAGCGGACAAAATGCTTTGACATGGCCCCCCCGCTTGCAGAAAAAGCAAAGGCCCGAGGCAGGGGTAATTTTGGCCTTGTCGCCTCCCCCCGACACAGAGTCCTTAGGCACCACTCCGGGTTTTTTCTCCCACTCTCTGGGTTGAAAAGCAGCCTTCCCCACCGACCCTAAATTAGCAGATCGGCCTCCGGCCGGCTGACTTTTATTGCCCAAATTAGTCCTGTTCAAGCGGAACGATTCTGCATACTTCGCAGCCTGCTCATAAGTAGTTGGATTTTGGTCTGCCACTAAGCTAGCCAGTTCTGCAGGCAGATAGCGCATAAACTGCTCCAAAATCATAGTTTGTCTTAACTTCGCAAAGGTATCCACTTCTGCGGCTGACAACCAAAAATCAAACTGCTGCGCAACTTTTGCTGCAACAAGAGGAAAGTTCTCTGTGGACGCTGACTTGTCCACCTTCCGAAAGGCGCGTCTGTAACATTCTGGCTGTCGGCCATAACGTTGAAGTACAAGATCTTTATAAAGGCGATAATTTAAGAATTGTTGTGCTGGCATCTGGCCCAACAAATCAGCCAGCTCTGCTGTAACTAAAGGCCGTAAAATGGTCATATATAAACGCTCAGGCACATTCACTTCTTTGCAAGTCAGTTCAAACAGTGTTAGAAAACTTAACACGTCATTGGGTGGCTTGTAAGTTGGAAAGAGCTTCAAATTAATGTCTTGCAACGCAACCTCGCCTGGTGATCGTCTTGGGGCAACCCGGGGATGCTCTTCCCGGCTGTATTCTCGAGGAGGGGGGTAATACGCCCTACGTCCCTCCGGACGCTCTGCCTGTTCTTCCCAGCAGTCCTGCCGGTTCCTTGGGCGCGGCAGATAGACTTCCCCCTGCTCAGTCCATTGAGGCAGCCCCCTGGGTCCCCTCTGTCCATCCGGCAAATATGCTCTCCCAGGGCTACCCTCTCGATAAACAGGGTGCCCCATCTCATCTTCCCGATGGGCAGTGGCTCTGCGAGCCTCTCTATAGTCCCCCACATCCGTGGTCTGCCCTCTAAACTGGGGTCTCAACCCCTGATAGTCACTCACGTCTCTAGCACGGCTCCTGGGCTGATGTCCCGGCTCACGGTAGTCATCAGGATCCCTGGCACGGCCTTCCTTGAAGTATCTCGGCAGCTCCTGCTGAATCTGCTCCCCCACGCTAGCTGGTCCGGCTGCAGCAGGGTGACGCTGACGCATTCTCTGGCCGTCCATAAGGCTGCCTGAACCCCAGCCTCGACCTGGCACACACACCGTCTGCTTGGGGCGTACTGTTGGCTCGGAAGTTGTAGAATATCTTCCCTCTAGGTGCACCTCGGCTGCTCGAACCTCTTCTTCCCAACAGGTTTGAAATTGCTGCTGCACCTCTTCCCCGGCTTCTGCTAGAGGCCCTCCGGAACGGTGAGCTTCCTCCCCCTTTGAAGTTGGTCTCCTTGGCAACTCTGTCCCATAAGGCGGGGGACTAAGACTTTCTCTCGACCCCCATCGGTCCAGAGTCTGCAAAGTCTCAGGTCGGGTCTGACACTCCTGCCATCCCTAACTTACTAATTACAAAACGTTTGTACTCTTCACAAGAAATACGTGCCCACACAATTAGTGTTTCTTAGTTTGCCTTTGATCAGCGAAGTCGAAGATCCCACTCGCTGCCAACATGTAGCGGATTTAGAAGATTCCTCACAGGCCCCCTCCTCCCCTTTTGGCAATTATCTGCCTCGGAGCCCTGTAGAGCTCTTAACTAGGCGGGGGAAGGTCTGCAGGAACCCCCCAATTTTCCCAGCCTCGCTGTTTGATCTTTGACTCTCCCTCCCAGCTGGGCAAGGACACCACTTAGCGTAAATCTTGATTTGACTAGCTAGCCCCTTAAGAAGGGTTAGGGGGGAGAAAGTTTATCTTAAAGGGAGAACCAGGCACGGAAAACAGGCCTGCATTCTCAAGATGCCAATTTCCTTATACATAACAACCTCTAATTCACCTCGGAGAGGCCCAGTCGCACTACAGCATGCATGCACACTCATGCATGCATGCATACATACAACAAGCCTAATTTCAGTTTCACTGCCATAAAGGGACCACAGACAGTTAAGTCCAGTCGCAGACGACTGTGAAGCTGCAGCGCTCATCTCGCTTTACTGGCCGAGGGAGCCGACGACGTTTGTCCGCAGACAGTTTTTCCAGGTCATGTGGCCAACATGACTAAGCTGCTTCTGGCAAAACCAGAGCATCGCACGGAAATGCCGTTTACCTTCCCGCCATAGCAGTACCTATTTATCTACTTGCACTTCGACGTGCTTTCGAACTGCTAGGTTGGCAGGAGCTGGGCCCGAACAATGGGAGCTCACCCCGTCGCAGGGATTCAAACCGCCAACCTTTCGATCTGCAAGCCCAAGCGGCACAGTGGTTTAACCCACAGCACCACCCACGTCCCTAAAGGTAAAGGACCCCTGACAGTTAAGTCCAGTTGCAGATGACTCTGGAGTTGCGGCGCTCATCTCGCTTTACTGGCTGAGGGAGCCGACATTTGTCCGCAGACAGTTTTCCCAGGTCATGTGGCCAGCATGACTAAGCCGCTTCTGGTGCAACGGAACACCGAAAGTTTAGTTTCACTCTAGCAGAATCCCTGCCTAGCATTTTGTTTGAACCAGGAGTCCCTATTTAAAACAAGTTCTGTTAAGTTTCACAACAAGGCAACTTCACACCAGGCTAGAACTTGGCTTGTTATCTTTTTTATTTAGGGAACTTGTATACAGCTTCACATCTCAGAAAAACCTCTAAGCGGTTCACAAATATTTCAAGCAAAACAGAAACGGATTAAATGCAATAAAATACTGCAGATATGGATTTTTTTAAAAAACCTATAAATACAAAAAAACCATGAATACAATAGAAGAATTTGATTATTAAAATAGCAGAGTCAGCGACAGAACAGAGTAACCATCCTTGTTATGAATCTTATTAGCTTAAACTAGGTTCCCTGCTTCTAACATAATGCTAAGCTGGGAGTCTGTAAAAGTGACACTGAACTCTACCCAAGTCTTCCTCCTGGCCATATTCTTCCATGTCTCATCCTCACAACACTATGCCATGGTTCAGAATTTATGCGTGCACACTGCCAATAACACTAACAGCTGAAGTTGTGCTATCTATGGTTCAACCAAGCTGCACATTCAGCTCATATCAGAAGGGCTATAGTTCGGTGGCAGAGTGCATGTTTTGCATGCAAAGTCTCTGCTTCAGTCCCCATAACATCCAGACAGAGCCAGGAAAGACCGGACTTCTCACAACATTCCGACTTGCACTGCAGTCAAGAAGGACCATTCCCTTGCCATCTGAATGCAGGGCACATACTGGAAAAAGGTGACCTCCATAATATGCATATTATAAATGTTTAAACCAGTCATCCAGTTTCCAAAAATCCCAAGCTATGTGGAGATGCTATTCAAAGGTCACCAGCACGGTTCACATGGTAAAACCACACCACTGGGAAGAAATTATTGCTTTGTGCAACTTTTTAAAAAAATAATTCAGCGGTTGTAAGATGCTTGTCCACAAGCAAGAGCTTGTGATTCTGTACTAACCCTACAATGCTTCCTAAATCTGCCTCCTGGTTTCCCCTGGTTCCTTCTTACCTTAACATTTCCAGCTTTCCTGGCTCTCAAATGCTGCATTCTCTTGATCTCTTCTATCATCCGCCGGTCTTCCTCATTTAGGTCAGACTCAGCATCTGCAGGTTGAAGAGTCAGCTTCAGTTTCACCCAGGCTGCCAGAGAGATCACAGAAAATGAGAGCAGAAGTTTACTAATTCAGTCTGATGTGCTGGCAGGTGGTCGACATTCTATTAAGATAACTGCTATGGACACACAAACCAAGAATGATTATTAAACAGTGAGTTTGAAAGACAGCAATATTAACATATGTCCTGCTATGCAGGAATTGTTTCAGCATGTCTGTTCAGGACATGTTACCTAAAATTTTGCAGGATTAATTTCTGATTAGATTGATATTTTCGCTGGTTCTTGGGGAAATACTTCCTCGACTTCTTTTACACTTAAACAATAGCAATTGTGCTTCATGGAACTCCTGAGGTTCAATTGCTTACCATGTGCTTTTTCCTCTTCCTCCTCAGCACTCTGAAGTATCTGGGCTGCATGCATTACGGGGCGTTCGTCTTCCAGAAGAGTTTTGACGCGAGCAGCCAGGGAGTCCAAGCTACTGCTGTTCTCGCTCTCTTGGGACGCAAGATTCCCTTTGCTACAAGCTACATGGGCTCCAGCCGAGATTTGTTTCTGACTATGTTCATTATGCTTCTCCTCCTCGCCCCACTGTGTTGTGTGTAAAACGGGACGTTCACACCGCAGAAGATTTTTCACTTTGATACCCAGCGAGTCCACACTGCTGCTGTTTCCACTTCCATGACTACCACCTGTTTCTTTCCTGGTTTTCTGCAAGACTTGCTGGCCTTCCTCCCAAATATTAGAGGCACTGTCTAAGGACCCTACGCTAGACGTAGCTGCTAATTCCTTGAGATCTTTGGGGGTAAACAACTTGCTGTCTGCAGCGCTGTCTACAAAGACAGGCAAGCTTTTATTTACTGTGGCACTATTACAGCCTTCAGGTTCTGATCGCCCAACAGGCTTCACCGTCCTATGTTCTTCAACCGTTACTTGGGAGGGTGGCCTAGACTCTTCTGGCAGAATCTGATCACTGCTGAGGACATCCGCAGCTAGCTGGCCATCACATTTTAAGCTACCAGTGAAGCTAGCTGTTTTGGAGAGCACATTGTAGCCGTGAACACTTTGCCTAGCCAGCGTCTCATCCCATGACCACATTCTCTGAATTCCTGGGCTGCTCCCCATGAGCAATCCAGAATCTCCGGAGCCATCCATCTTTTTCATTTGCTTTAATGAACTGTCCAAGTCTGTGGAGGAGATGGATGAGGCGGATTTAAAGTTTCGGCTTGGGATTCTAGTCTCTGCCTCTGCCAGAATTTTCTGGATCTCTTTTAATGTTTCAGATCCTATAAAGAAACAATCTTTTTCTCCTCCAAGGAGGACAGCTGAAGAACTGGGTTTCTGACTTCTGCTTACTTCATCTTTTCCATGAGCCAAAGAGCTAGGCGAGAGTTGGTCTTGACTTACACCAAGTTCCTTTGAATCAAATCTGTCCATCAGTTTCTGTACACATTTTGGAGATCTCCCATCACCAGAATGGGTGTGGGACGGCCATTCTGGGGTTACGTGACTCTGCTCTGCTGTCTTAGGAGGAGCTGAAGACTCAAAAGTGCCTTCTCTTGGCTCTGGAGTCGGAGTATGTAGCTCCAACTGATAGCAGACAGTGCTGTCCTGATTGAAGCAGTCTCTGGAAGGCTGATGGGAGAACTCTGAAGGCAGGGGATGATCAGTACCAGGATCAGACCCAGCTGGGGCGGGCATACCATGAACGGAAGAGTCAAAGCTTGACTGTATAGCATCTATCACAGAGGCCGAGTCTCCTAGAAGGAAAAGAAGAATGGTCAGAACTCCAAGTATCCCCTGCCAATGTTCAATAACCATAAGTCCTTGTCAAGAACAGAAATAACATGGTGTAGGTTATTATACCGGAAAAGTAAATTATTTGGAGCATAATAACCACCAGAGTCAGGTTCACCAACATACTCCCATTTAAAAGCTTCCCAGTTGCTTATTGGTCTGTTTCCATATGGCATGGGAAGGAAGACAGTGCTAAAATGACCATCTGATGACCCAGGGTTAAAAGGTAACTGAAAGTGCAGCCAGTGTTTTATCAGTTTTCTGTTGGGAACAACCTCAAAGACAGGTAAAGAGCTACTGGAAATTTTATATAGGAAAACTGGAGGATGGCTGCCAAATTCAGGAAACCCTAATGAACAAGGGACTCTTGTCTGATCGCCCTTCAGAAATAGGAAGTCAAAAAGGGTAGCTTCACCGCAAATAAAATGTGAACACCTGAAAAGAAGATTCATGTCAAAGTCTTTACCAGTATCATGAGCAGCAGGAGAAACACATAGGACCCACACAGTAACTCAGACAGGGCTTTTAGTACAGCTGCCCCTGTTCCATGGAGCAGCATTCCTGCCAAGATAGGACAGACACCCACTGTCTGCAGTTTCCAGAAACTGAAAGTCCATTCTGACGGACTTTCCCAGTTGGGTAAGCGGATCTTTGACACGAGTGTTTATTTGTTAGGGTGTTCACTTCAAATGTATGGGTTGTTTTTGTGTTTTCAAGCTGCCTTGAGAGCGGGGTTTAGGAGGTGGCTCCATCTAGCTGAGCATCTGGTTTCCAGTGGCCAGTCAGGAGCTGCTGGGAAGTCCACAAACATGGCTTGAGGGTAACTGCCTTCTCCAACAACTACCGTTAACGATGATGGCTATTAGCTGCTGACAGAACCACCTACCTTCCACGAATGAAGCTGATTCATTTCCTGCCCTTACCTTCCGATAACTGCAGGCGCCGCGCTAACAAATCATTGGACGTCTTCAGTGTTCTGAGCTCAGTGGGAGAGAATTCTATTTCTCTGACTGGTCCTCGGGGCATAAATGGAGTCAGTATGGATGAAGGTGATTGATCGATGCCCAGGTTATGGAGGTAGACCTGATGCAAGAAGTGAACGCAATTAATCTGGGGCAGCAGTCAAGGACTGCCACGTACAAATCAAAATTTCGCCAACCACCACCATCCCACATAAACAGCACAAAACCTGAAAGGTCGAAATAATTCCACATGCAACTCTCTACAACACACAGCATGGGAATCTGTCCGTTCGGATTCTGTTCATTCAGTCACCAACACTGCAAAACCTCTGTTTCAGGGTGGGGAACTGGTGACCCTACAGACGCAGTCAGACTTCAACTCCCATCAGCCCCAGCCAGCATGGTAAATGGCAAGGGGAGATGGGAATTGTAGTCCAGTAGTAGTAATTTTATTATTTATACCCCGCCCATCTGGCTGGGTTTCCCCAACCACTCTGGACAGCTCTGTAGGATCTAGTTTCCCAGAGGTTGGTCACTACTGTACCTTCATTGGTAGAGGAAGGTACTATAAAACTCTGAGAAACCTACTTTCATGCTCACAACTGTATTTAACTGGATTCGGATATGGTGCAAGCACACGTGTGTATGTAAACACACACACACGCCCCTCCACATTCCTTTAAAAGCCCAAATAAGCTAACACTTCACAGCCCTTTTTTCCAGCATGATTAAAAGCCTTTCCACAGCATGTTTCTTCCTTGCCAGAAAGGCATTAATTGCCTGATACCTAAACTATATGTGGAAATGAAGGCGAAATCACAGAAGGGAAAATCTGTCACATCTGTGTATATTAAATGCATGGTTTATTCTGGTAAATCGGTCCTGGCACTGATTTACAAGACAAATTCCATCAAAGACTGAAGGCAAGGTGGCTGAATCTCAGATGCCAACCCCAGGTATCCAACGAACATTTTTGTCAGGTGTAAAATAAACCCTCAACCTTGAGGTATTTCTTACACCTCTTAATGAAAAGGTTCCAGGCCACCTTTTCCAGGCCAATAGGTGTCAAAAAGGGAAGAGTCTCCCTTGTCTAGGCACTGGTATGCAGGGATTATTACTCTTTTGCGCAGCATGACTTCCAATGAAATGGGCATTACATCTGAAGGGAGATTTAGCTCAGTTTCATCAGGAACAGGGACTCACCTGCTCTTCCCTGCCCTGAAGTAGCACCAGGCTGGGGGAAATAATGGCCACAAAATGTGCAAGACTGGGGGTTTGGGGGGGGGAGAGTTATGAACATGTATTCTTCCATAGATGCACAAAATTACATTTCCCCTTAGAAAGGGTCTGCATATGCCAATTGCCCTGTTTAGAGGTGTGGAATTATTTCTGAGCAGGTGAGGCCGATATGCGTGTGTTGCTGCACTATATCTGCAAACACTGGCGGGACAGGGTAGCATGCAGGCATGAGTTTTGGGAGTTAGGCTGAAAAGAAGCCAGCCACTTGTTTCCTTTCTGCATGGGTTTGAAAGGGAAGGAGGGAATAGGCTTGCTTTCTCTGAGACTAACTCTACCCACCCTGGGGCCTTTGAACTGCAATGGGGGTGGGTTGCCCCTCTCTAAGCCGTAGGGGAGTTAATGGAGCGCATCTGCTCTAATGCAGCAGGTTTTGGATCAAGTGAAGGAGCTATACATATCCCCATCCTAAGTGTGCATTCTACTGCAAGCAGCGCAGTCTAAACAGATCACATTTCCACAAACAGGTAGATGCACGTTCATGTCCGTGGGTCCTGCTCCAGCAAGTGATCAGAACATGGAAAACTGCTTTCTCGATCAGATTGCCTTAGTTAGACATGGCAAGAAGATTGGTGGAGAGGGAATATAAAAAGAGGAAACCTTTCCTCATCTTTGTGCTACCCCTCTTCTGTTTTGTGCCATTTGGGGTGGGGTGGGGGTCCTACATTTCTTGATGCTAATTCCGAAGACCAAATTGTTACACCAGGAAAATCTGGCGCCAAAAAAAAAAAGGTAACAGGGAGAGAAAACTGCTTATTCCAAATGTCTCACAAATTCATAAGTGAGCATGTATTTATTCCAGGAACCCACAAGGGCAAATATTAACAGGCCGCCACCATCAAAGTAATTTTTTTATTACCAAAGACCAATTTTCAGGTGGTGCTGTTAAAAAGACAGGTGGGCACTCATTCCATGTCAGCAGTTTGCATGCTTTCATGCTAGAGATAACTTGAAAAGAATAGAATATTTATAGGGTCTGAAATGTGCTTTGCCAGGAGTTTGTTGTACCAGCTTCTTCTGTTGTTAGAGACATGTGGGTGTGAATAATTTTCTCCCTTAGACTCCACTAAAAGCTGGGCTTGTATCACAGAGTAGATTTCTGGCATGGAGTATCACAGTATGTCTGCCCAGAAGGAAGAGACTGGAAGGTCACAGACAGCTCTTCAATGCAATAGTCAGAAAACATTAAGCTCCTCACCACTTAGCCATCCTGTCTTGTTCTTCTCATTGCAAAGACACTGATTCACTTCTTCTGTCATGCCAACAAACTCAGCATATGCCCTATACAATCCATTTTACAAGGAATGGCTTGTGCATTCGTGTTATACAACAGTCCTCACCAAAAGACCATAAGGCCTCAGTTTAATGTACATAATTTATCCAAAGCTGCCCTCCTCATCCACCCTCGGGAAAAATTGGGCAATTTACTATGCCACAAAGGAAGACGATTTTTCAGGCATTTTGTTTGAAATGCTTCAAAATGTGACACATTGAGAAGAACAAGAGCAGGGGGGCGGATTAGCAGATTAGGCAGATATGGGGGGGGAATCAGGAAACCACTTATGAAGCTATTTTCTTTGAAAAAGGAACTAATTACTTAAGTTATTTTTTTTACCACTCCAAAGTATATTTTTCCCGTTTCCTATGACAATGCTGAGGTCTATATAATTTTTTTTTTATTTTTTTGTCCTTTTCTTTCTTCTTTTACCACAATGGTGATGGTTTCTAATTTACAGTTTTATTTTTCCTATTTTCAAAGTGACAAAATATATATCCTTGGGCACCATAAGGCAGTGGGCACATCCAAAAATGTCTGGGGTAGAAGATTCTCTCTGACACGCTCAATTTTGTACATGCAAGATGCTTCCTATTTGAGGGATATTTCAACTCTGAACCTCCTATCTGCCATGGTAGAGTCTAGTTGCAGTCCCTTCTACAGATTTAACCAAATAGTTGCTGTTTTGGTATAAATTCTACCAATGTAATTAATTGTGTTCTTGAAGCTACCAACATGAGTTTGACCAAACTGAAGGAGGCAGTGGAAGACAGGAGTGCCTGGCATGCTCTGGTCCATGGGGTCACGAAGAGTCGGACACGAGTAAACGACTAAACAACAATGTTTGCATGTTTGATTACTGGCTCCTTGGTTTCAGTGCTAATGCCAATACTGTACTAGAAAGATCCAATTACCCCCCCCCTTTGGTTCAAGACTCCTGTCCCTTCCGTACATGTGGAGATGAGGACTTCTATTTTAATGGAAGGAGAAGTATTTGGCAAAAGGTACCATGCACACCTGTCTCCAACGGTTAACAGACTAGAAAGACGCACAGGAATTCATGCATATGCACTATAAATATACCATGAGATGAGATGGCTGTGGAGCAAATGTACCAACTGTAACTGCAAACGACAACGTTTTAAAATATTGCCACAAAATTAACTTACAGGTATTCTTTCTTCGATGTTTATCTCCCTGTCATATGGAGCTTTGAATACTTCTTCCAAACTGCCATGCAACTTTCCAGAAACACTTGAAGATCGCATTGAAGAGCGTCTTGAAGACTGTCTTGAAGAAAGTCTCAAGTCAGCACAGCTGCCTGTCCCAGGACTAGCTCTTTGATTCAAGCTATCTGGTGAAACATCACTAAAATGGCCCATATTGATCTGGTTGGTACAAGGAAGAAAACCTGGCAATTCTCTGGTATTATCTTGACAGCCACCTGTCTTTTCTTGGCTACCACTAAGAAAGCTGGCATCTTCTCTGAGGAGTTCAGCAACTCTTTCACTGGAAATAAAATCATCTGGATTTGGACCCCTTCCTCTAGTGGCACTTTCACCAATTTCTTCATCGCTGGAGACAGTGGAGACTAGAACAGCTGTATAATGTTGGGTATGTGCATCCTCAATGTTAGCATCACTCTGCTTGACTCCAGGCGCTCCTGAAACTCTTCCCTTGTCTTCTGCTGGATGAAGATCTTCATTGTGGGACGCTTCATGACCTACTTCAGCCCTTGGCATCTCTCTGCTGATTGCGACCACCGAGTTTTCAGACTGAGACCTGGCAAGTGGTAGCACCTGTGGTGGGTTTTTATCATAAACATGCAGGTTGGTCATGGAGTTTGGCCCATAAAAAGATGCTGCCAGCCCTGCCTTAAGATCAGCCTGGCTCTGCTGCTTTAACAAAATGCAGTTCAAGGAATCTGCTACCGCACTGTAGGCCTTCTGCCTAGGAGAAACGCCACTTGAGCCATGTAAAGCCAAGGCATCAGACATCCTCTCAGCTGACTGACTCATGTTCCATGCCCCAACCTTCTCCATGAAGTTGAGAGAAGGTAGAGACTGAATCCTACCTTTAAGAGGATATAGAACATGGAGACCACCACTGTTTTCATCTTTTGACGCTTTCCCACTTTGCAGGGCAAGTGGCTCTCCCGCAGAGGGTGTGCAAGTATCCTCCAGAGAAGGTACGCGAGGCTCTTCCACCGAAGGAAGGAATGTATTGGAACAAGAGTTATTTGAGAACTCCTCATGTAAGCAAGGGAGAGAAGACTGAAGAACAGCTTTCACCGGGTATGTCATAGCAGGAACTTCCCGAGTCAAGCTTCTAGTTGTAAAAATTCCCGGAGTAGAATGATGAACTGGATGAGCCAGATGTACAATGAATGATCCCTCATTAAAGGAAGGTGAAATTCCGACATCCTTATGTTCCCTCTCTATACTGAAGTCTGAATGCGTTAATTCACTTTTGTTCCCCATCTGGATTTCTACCATGTTGCAGATATTGCCATGCTCTGCAGCTACAAAGACTGGCTGGTGGGGTGCAGAGGCAGGAAGTTTAGCGTCAGCAAAAGCCGGAACAAGCTTCTTTTGCTCCTCAAATGCAGCTTCAGAAACATGCTGCAACTCCTGCTCATTCAGAAAAGGGTCTGAAGATATCCCAGTGGTGATGCAAGAATCACCCAAACCCATCCTTTGTCCCCTGAAGGACACATTTGAAATGTCTGAAGATAATTGTTCTGAATTACCGGCATTTCTAAAGGACTTTCCCTCCGAATAAGAGTGTACGTTCAACGAATCACACTCAGGAACAGTTCTTCTTTCTTGCCCAGGTGGTTCTACAAATGTTTCCAACTCCCTTTCCCCAAGAACCACATTTTCCATTAGCGGGCTCATTTCGTTTTCAACTGGATCCTTTCCCAAAACGCTTTTGCCAGACGAACTCTCGGAAGATAAGAAGCCAGAATGCTTGGATAACCCCACCTCTTTCTCCAGAATTTCAAGGAGGACAGGTGCTGGCACACGGCTGTCCAAAAGAAACAGATCCTGTCCCCAAGACTCATTCCGATGAAGAGACGTTGCCAACTGCGGATTTAGCTGCTTCTGTGAACCTGGGATTCCAAAATTCTCATCGCTGGAGCCCAAGGTTTCAGTCCTCGCACCAAGGTGCTGTGTATGCTGCTCACTATAATGAGCCTGTTCCCTGGGAGTGGGCCCAGAAAAAGAAAGGGGATGCTGGGATAGACAGCTGCCGAGGCTGGTATTGCTAGGTGCCATGGTGCTGAAAGCCAAGGGATGCTGAGACAGTTTAAAGTAATCGGAGAGAAGAGAAGAGTCTGAGCTGACATCTGTGGCTGCCAGCCGCACAGCTTCACTCATCCGCAAATGACTTGAAGACTCTTCGGAAGCAACATTAGAAGCATCTGGAATCCCTCTGAAAGAGAATTGGGGGTGGGGGCCAGAATTACAATCCTGCTTTGTACCCAGAGATAAAAGATTTCCAGGTCCAACACAGCTCAACATTCCCCTTCAAAAAGATACTTTAATAAGGCACTGTCTCTGACAACATACAGGCATGATTTTGTTACGATGAGCTTCTGGCTTTCTGATGGTTTGGGGGGAGTGAAGGTGGACCTCTTTGGCTGAAGCAGCACTAGAATCAAAAAGCCAGTGGTGGTGCAGCGGTTGAAGCGCTGGACTAGGAACTGGGAGAGCCGGGTTCAAATCCCCGCTCAGCCATGAAGCTCACTGTGTTGACATTGTGCCAGATGGCCTCTCGGCCTAATCCACTTCACTGGGTTGTTGGGAGAATAAAATGGGGAGAAGGATGCGCACCATCTAAAACAACACAGCTAACAGAGTACAAGAGAACAGTAGATTTACCCCACCTCAAAGGAGCAAAATCTGTTCCAGTTTGCTGAAAGAGGGTCTCGTTGAAGAATGTTCGGCCTTGCGTTGAGTATGTTGTCATCAGTGGGAGGTTGGGAGAGAGGTGACTGTCCTCGGCTTCTGTCAAAATTACAAACACCATGGTTATGTGGCAAGACTGAAAAGTCATGGCTTGCTAATCAAAGCCTTACTAATGCAAGTGCCCTGCCAACTGGCAGGAGCTTAAAAAACCAAATATGGTTGGAAATGTGTAATACAGCAACTTTAAATGGCTAAAGATGAATCAGACTGAAAAGCACAGATTTCACATATGGTATAGTCGTTTCTAACATTAAAAAAAACATTAAAATAAATTTTATAGTACAGCTTTAGGGGAATGTGTGACATTCCTCCTCTTAGAAAAAAACCTCATATGTCTGAGAGCAACATTTACGTGTATGTAACTCAATGAACTTTGCCTCCCCTTTTGAGCATACACCAACTGGAGACTTGATAATCGTTAACATCTATAACCTGAAATTCTGCCTATATTTCAAAGAAGCTCATGCACATATGCCCAATCTAATTTTGGTGGTTCCTATTAGCTGTTCCGCTCTTCTGAGGAAGGCAACAAGCTTACTTAAAGAAATTCATTTTTGCCATTAACTCAGCAGGAAGGATTATTTTAAACAGTACAAAAAGAGTTTTAAATCTTTTAATGCAAAAAAAAACCCAAGAAAACCCAAGCTTCACCAAGTAGGATGATCTAATGCATAATGGGTCAAATGAAATGCAAATTAGAAATCAATGATTTTTTCCCATCACATAAGGTCTTAATGGATGGATTTCTTATCGGTTTCTTTTAAGCAGCAAGAAAATGCTTCTATAATCATAAAAATGTTGATGCAGAAGGTCCCATCCCATCTATCCACAGTCTGTAGAATAACTTGATCATAGAGTTGCTTGGCATCCATCTGTCGTGGGAGACAATGGAAGTGTGCTTTTGGGGCTGAAGTCAAACTGTTGGAAGGTTGCAGTGCCTGCCATGGCCGTAGAGAACGATACAGGAGACACATGTTTTGTTACAGCTGGGGCAGATGAAGGCAGCCTTCATGTTGCGTTTGAAGAAATCTTTGTGACACAGAGTTGGTCTGCCAATGGACCCAGTGCCTGAAGCCAGCTCCCCATAAAGCATGTCCTTGGGGATCATAGAATATGTTTGATTTTGGAGAACACAAAGCCTACGGCAAGGCTTCGTAAGAAGCAAAAAAGGATGCAACACAAGTGCAGTCTCTCACCTTCCAGCTTTTGGAAAAATGTTTTGTATGTTTGTTTGCTTGTTTTAACAACCTACACCTTGATCCAAATCTCGTAGATCTATCCAGGGCCAGAAAAAAAATGCTTTGGAGGCTGCTACTTTACCTTTTAAACACAGAATTCACCAACTTAAGCTCTTCCGTTTTCATGTTTATTAAAGAAATGTTCATGTAGCAAGAAAGGCTAAAGAAACCAAGTCACATGGAAGTGCCTCGGAACCTCAGAAGCCACAACTGGGGTGAGAATAGGAGATGAGAGGCAGTGTTGGTGATGGGGCTCCAATGCTTTGGGAAGGTCTCGCCCCTCACCCTTGGGGATTGGTCCTGCAACTTATGCCCATTTCAGTCTCCCTGCTTGCACCACCTCCTCCTGACCGCCGGCCAAGCCTGCCAAAATATTTAAAAGAGCTTTGGAAATGTATCACACAGAAGCAGGTTTGTCCAGGTTTCCTTCATTTTCAGAATGCATCCTGTTATGAAATGGAGGATTTCTTGGCCTGATACAGAATTTGAATATCCAACCCAAGGTAGATAGGCTGTAACCAAAACGCCATAAATAGCAATGCTTTGAATATGCCACTGTTTCCAAGAGCTTGCAACAGGCTAATATAACCTTGTATTGTGTTGTGAGTTTCCCAGCAACCAGGTTGCAAGTAAGAAAAAGCGTCAAAAACAAAAGGTCCATTTTCTGCCTCTCCATTCTTCTCTTTCCCCTTGCATACTATACTGTTAAAAGGAACAAAATGTGCCTTATACAACTCTGTATTCTCTATTCATCCAGCAAAATATTAATACTCTCAATGCATTTCATACAAAACGAGTCATTAAAAATAAGGGACAAAGGTTATTGTTGAATATAAAGATTCACACAGTTGTTCAATGTTACAGATGCTTTACAACTTCCCTATTTAAATGCTACAGAAAACACAACAGAGAATCTTGAGATGCCTTAGAGCTTAATGCACTTAATATGGAGGAAGTTTTTCAGGCCCTTACTAAGCGGAGCACATTCTCACGGAACTATGAAAAGGGCAAATTCTGAGCCACAGGTTATCAGAAAAGGGAACAAAATAAAAAACCCAGTAGAGTATCTTAATGCTCTTATGCAAATATCTATGACATGGTCTGTGTACAATTCAGGTCACAATACCTCAAAAGGGGTATTATACAGAGATAGAAAAGATGCAGAAAATGGCAACCAAAATGATCATGAGGCTTGATCACCTTTCCCTACGAGGAAAGACTGTAACATCCGAGGCTTTTTAGTTTTAGAAAAATGGCAGCTAAGGGAAGACAAGCAAACACTTGCAGCAAGAACTAAAAGCAAGCCTGTGTTCTCAAGTCTTAGGATAAACTTCATCGCTGAATGTTACAAATCTTATCACAGACCACCTCATTTCTTAGGCCAAAATACACTTCCGTATTTTTAAATGAGTTAACCGGAGGCTTGGAAGAGGACAACCTAGCAGAGTCAGACTATGTCCGGCAAATAAATTCCTCCTTCCCCAGAATATCAAACTCCCAAGCAAAGGATGCTTGAAACACAACCAAGTTTCATCACCTCACATTTCAAAACAAGGTCAGCGAATCAAACCAGAGATGGGCAACTTCTTCAGCATCTCAAGACAGCACTGGAAATCTCATGAGCTGGAATACGGCAGCTAATTTCACATTAGGCCACTTCTTGCATAAAACTCATGCAAAGATGGCTGGCTGCCAGTTGTAGCTGGAAGGCACTGTGCATTTCTTCCCTTAACACAGGGGCAGACAACCAATAGTGGATGTCGCAAGACCCAAGACCTCAAAATTGCAAATTCAACCTTTCATAGAATCATAGAGTTGGAAGAGACCACAAGGGCCATCCAGTCCAACCCCCTGCCAAGCAGGAAACACCATCAAAGCATTCCTGACAGATGGCTGTCAAGCCTCCGCTTAAAGACCTCCAAAGAAGGAGACTCCACCACACTCCTTGGTAGCAAATTCCACTGCCGAACAGCTCTCACTGTCAGGAAGTTCTTCCTAATGTTTAGGTGGAATCTTCTTTCTTGTAGTTTGAATCCATTGCCCGTGTCCGCTTCTCTGGAGCAGCAGAAAACAACCTTTCACCCTCCTCTATATGACATCCTTTTATATATTTGAACATGGCTATCATATCACCCCTTAACCTTCTCTTCTCCAGGCTAAACATACCCAGCTCCCTAAGCCGTTCCTCATAAGGCATCGTTTCCAGGCCTTTGACCATTTTGGTTGCCCTCTCCTGGACATGTTTCAGCTTGTCAGTATCCTTTCAGATGTCACAGTTTGAACACATGCTTTTTAATGCATCCCCTTCTGCTTATGCCTTGAATATAGTAGGCCTAAAACTGTGTTACTTGCCCAACACTTCTAGCCTATCTTGTAGTGAGGTCCAAGGTCTTTGTACACCATTATTCGCTTCTTCAAGGTATCTGAAGAAGTGTGCATGCACACAAAAGCTTATACCCAGAACAAACTTAGTTGGTCTCTTAAGGTGCTGCTGGACAATTTTTTAATTTTTAATTTATTTCGAATGCGTCAGACCAACACGGCTACCTACCTGAATCTAGAACCATTATTCGCTGTTATGCCTCCTTCTGCCAACCTGGTTAAAAAGTTACCCAGGATTTCAGCAGGATGGTACCCAAGAGCCCTTTCTTTGGAGCAGAGTGAGGGATGGGAAGAGGAACACATTGCCTTTTCAGCCACCCCAAATCAGAAACAAACCTTTCTAATCCATGCACAATACCTAGCAGTATTAGTCATCTCAGAAACAAAATCAATCAGCTATTCCATCACACAATCTAAATCAGGTTATTCACAAGTTACACTGAAAACCTATTAAATTTTATGTTGGCTGGAAAAATTAATGGAGGTTTGCTTTTCTCTAGGGAACTGCAAAATCATCATCTCAACTCTTGCCGCTTGTGATGGTTTCGGGGAAACGTTAACAGCAGTGTTCTGTGGAGAGACCCATTAGGTCCCAGAGCAGCAAATGATACCAGTCACACCATCTTTGGGTGTCTGGTGCAAAAGAAGAGCAATTCTTCTTCCCACTGTCAATTCTGAAGGTCGCCTCCCTCGTTCATAGTTAAATTTACCAACCAAGCAAACCTGATACTGCATCATCTTATATCCTGCTGCTGACAAACGTGAAAGCCAGAAATCAGAATGCTGTTTGCTGAGCATTTAGAGGTGGAGGCAAAACCTGAGCAGAGCCCTTCTTTGTTTTCAATTCGCTACATTAATTAATGCATTACCATTAGAAAATACTTTTTCAAAAAAAAAAAATTCTTTTCCTTAGAGACCAACTAAGTTTGTTCTTGGTATGAGCTTTCGTGTGCATGCACACTTCTTCAGATACAGATTGTGGATGATGCCTCAATCATGATGTCATAATGAATACTTTTAGGAAAAAGAGGAGGGGAAAAACATTCCAGTATTTCCATATGCAATACAGCAAGGCACTCCCCTCCAACCTTTTGACACGCGATTCAACCATCTTACTTAGTGTACACACTCACTACTACAAGTATAGTCCAATGAATGGATAGTGGATAACACTCTCTTGGGAGTGAGGAAATGAGCTGGAAGTGAACAGAATCTTTCTTGGGTGGGTGGGAGGAGAGGCTTTCAGAGCAAAAGTGTCCCTTTCATTCATCAGTAGTTGCCTGTTACCTGGTTTGCTAAATATGCAGAATCACAACCACTCCAGTCGTCTGATTTGGCATTTGCCTACTCCTCTTGAGTGAGTAACACTGAACATAGACTACACCACTAGTTTTTTCCACTTCCACTGACACCATGGGCCTCTCTATGCTCTCCGCACCCCATTCTCTATCCTGCCACTTCCATTTTCATTTCATTTCCAATTTGTATGCCGTCTTTCTATCTTACAATACTCAAGTCTCTCCCCTCACGGTTCTTCCTCCAGGAACAGCTTCCTTATTAGGACTCCTAGGGTCGGAGGGTGGAGCAAGGCAGGTGGAAGGAGGCCTTGCTTGATAGAGTCTCTCCCCTCCCATTCCTCCATTATGGCAACCGCTACCCTCAGGGTGCAACATTTAGAGCTGTGCATCCAATTTCCCCCTCTCTTAGTCAAAATGTTTTAAATGACCAAGACCCTTTTAAAGCCGGGACTGAAGGGAAAATATATATGCAGCTGCTATAGCAAAAGGAAAAGAAAAGAAGAAAGATCGTTACGATGACTCACACCCAGCAAGCCATAAAGGCTCGGGGACAGTAAGATCAAGGAACCTGGGGAAAGCAAAATCCCCAGGAAAGCATCGCCCTTACCAACCAATCTACCCCATTCCAATTTCACTGCAGATCAGATTCACAGGTTTTGACAGGAGATCAAACTGCAAATGCATTAAAGAAAAGGAGTCATTAAGAGGAATTATATAAAGCTGTGGAAACTGATGCCTCACACAACAGCAAATAGGTTCCCTGGCCGAGTCAGCTGCATTGAACAAGAGAAACAGTTTGATATATGTGCTGAAGTGGGTGGGGGAAGGAGTCTAAAGGTGAAGTCTAAAGGTGCTAGATAATGGAAACACAGACAAAGCCCATCCTATGCTGCTCCAACCTAAGCATCTTTATGCGATTGCCAGCTGCATAGTTTCTCTACGCACCAGTTTCTCCTGCTAGCTCAAACAATACAAGCCCATATATGCTGCCCTGAGCTATTTGGGATATTAACAAAATAAACTATTGGTGCACATATAGTCAGTCACTCTGCTACGCACATGTTTAGATGCCAGCAATGCTAGCCACTAGAGCAGACAGAGGAAGATCAGGTAGATACTCCAGGGAAGAACTAACACATAATCACAGTTCTGCAAGCACAGCGAGAGAATTATGCCCCATGTTCCAGTTCAAATCAACTGAAATGCTTAACTACCCATTATCAGATTCCGACTCTGTGAGCAATATTCACCGAACCATCCAGCAGTCACAATTGGAAACTCAAGCCTGCCAATGACTAAAAGCTGGAGCTAAACTGGGAGCAGGAACTGCCACCAGCAGTCAGAATATGAAGCAGCAGGGAGAGATCAAGAGTGTAGGTGGCATATCGTTCTCAATGTCTTTTTAAAATTTCTAAAATGTCTGACTGCTACAAAGAAAGTGTACTATATAATCCAAATATAACACCCTTAGTCACATTATAATCATATTTTGCATATGTGTTCATTTTTAGCATTTACAGTTCTAAAGGGCTGTTATGTCTATTTTAATTCTGCCGGTACCCACCCTGGCTGAGTTGAGGCATGCTGTTACATAAGGAACAGGGCCCCGATCCAAAGCAGTTATATGCCAAATGGCCTCGGTCCTGTATACCTGAAGCAGCATCTTCCCCCCACCCCCATTGTTCAGCCCGGACACTGAGATCCAGTGCCGAGGGCCTTTTGGCAGTTCCCTCACTGCGAGAAGCAAAACTACAGGGAAGCAGGCAGAGGGCCTTCTCGGTAGGTGGCGCCCGCCCTGTGGAACACCCTCCCATCACAGGTCAAAGAGATAAGCAACTACTTGACATTCAGAAAATACCTGAAGGCAGCCCTGTTTAGGGAAGTTTTTAATCTGTGACATTTTAATGTATTGTTGGAAGCTGCCCAGAGTGGCGGGGTACAAATAAAATAAATAACAACAACAACAACAACAACAACAACAACAACAACAACAACAACAACAACAACATACACTCAGCGGCTTTGTAGCTCCTCTCTGTTCTGTAGTAGCCCACACACTCACAACCCCCTGAAGACTAGGGGCCCTCCAGACAAGCATCCTCTAAAGTATATGGGGCTGCTATTCGAAATGAGGGGAGATCAGCCATCCCACAATAGCCCTATGCATTTGGAAGCTTTTTACATGCACACACAGGCATGTCTAGAGCCAATCACAAATACAGAATTTTCTCAGACCACTTGTATTCCCCTCATGGAGGCAGAGGTAACTGGGTGGTGCCAGTTACTGCCGGGTTCCTGTAGTCTGTCTCTCACTTGCACACTTGGGAACTCACTTGCAGAACCATAGAATAACTGTAGAGTTGGAAGGGACCCGGAGGATCATCTAGTCCAACCCCCTGCGAGGAAGCAATCTCAGCACGCGGTCACCCATCCAATTTGAAACCGTACCAGACCCTGTTTAGCTTTGCAAATGCACTAGCAATTAAAAAAAAAAAAATCTGTGTGACCCTGAAGATGAGAGAAACATCCATTGCCCAATAAAAACCTAGCTAAGTAATAATGATTAGAAAAGTTAAAAAAAAAGGGCACAAGCTCAAACTGGCACACAAACTTCATCCTCTTGATACCGCAGGGGAAGAAGAATTGTCATGAACCCCCCACTAGATTCGTTGCAAAATTTTGTTATATTGCGACAAGAGTAAGACGAATAATGATCTCAGCAAAGAACAGTGACTGAGACTCGAGCTTTACCTTTAGAAGGAATGCTAATAGGTGGGAAAGGTCCATTAATTTATAATTAAAATTTTTAATCTTAAATTTTAAGCCTAATAGTAAGTACCAATTCTATGAATTGATTGTAATTTTATTTTATATTTCATCCTTCAATGCTATATCCGATTACGGACTGTAGTTATCTGTTTTCTGGTCTTTGACCGTAATAAAGATATTTGATTTTGTCATGAACTACACAATCCTGATGGGTTCAAGGTGCAATTTGCTGTCAGGTGAAGAAGAGGGATGCACAAACGATGCTGTCAGTGGGGAGGGGCCCAAAGGAGAGGATGGGGCCTCACCTCCTTTTCCCTTAAAGAGGCTAGGAAGGGGGGGGTTGAACAACTGAAGGAGGGGGTATGAGCATAGCTGTCAACTTTGCGGGAAATTCCCTTATTCCAGCGCCATTTCCCATTGCAAAAAAAGGGAAAGTTGACAGCTCTGGGTATGAGGGTTGACCTCCATCCCATCACCAAGAGCTTGGCACCACCTCTGCTGTTGGAAGCAGATCCGTGGCCCCCATCTGGAGAACATGCACCACCCAGCCCACCAGCCTAGTGGCGAGAGAATTTCACAAGTGAGTGCACCACGTCTTGCTTTTAAAAACTGGCAGGAGGGGGCATGTCTATTTGTTGAGAAAACATCACAGATTTCATCCAGTCTTGGACCCCTTATATTAGTGGCACTGGCAATCTGTACCTGTAGTCTGACCTGAATAGCTGTAAGCCTTGAATAAACCTTCTATCTTATACACAAGTAAGCCCCTCTGTCGCTGCCCTTGGGACAGGAGCCAGGACAACAATTATTTGGCCTTACCATATGTTTCAACAGTAGAAAATGGAGGATCACAAGAGAAAAACAGTTACTGGCAAGGGATGGTTCTGATATATTTCAAGAGATGCCATCTAAAAGAACAGGAATAGGGTTGTAAACAATCTGACTAATATGGACCAGTGTTACAAAGAGTGCCCAGAGTCTGTTTTAGGAACCTGCAAATTCAGTCTAACTGGGTATGATATACATTTAATTTCCTGCATTTGAATCCTGTTTGTCATGCACACAGGGAGCATATGGGTGGATCCTGCCTGCTCACCTTCCTTTTCTGGAACAATCAGCTGAAATGCTAATAAGGAAGAAGTGTGGCGACAGCTGAAATGAATGACATTATGTGCTTTGCCCAGCTGGCTCAAAGATCTGGAGGTAGATGTATGATCTTGTCACCAAAGTGAGCTTTCTTGATAGAATCCAGAATGCGGCAGCTAGACTGGCAACTGGGAGTGACCACCGGGACCATATAACACCGGTCCTAAAGGATCTTCATTGGCTCCCAGTACGTTTCCGAGCACAATTCAACAGTGTTGGTGCTGACCTTTAAAGCCCTAAACGGCCTCGGTCCTGTATACCTGAAGGAGCGTCTCCACCCCCATCATTCAGCCCGGACACTGAGGTCCAGCTCCGAGGGCCTTCTGGCAGTTCCCTCATTGCGAGAAGTGAGGTTACAGGGAACCAGGCAGAGGGCCTTCTCAGTAGTGATGCCCTCCCTGTGGAACACCCTCCCACCAGATGTCAAGGAAATAAACAACCATACAACTTTTAGAAGACATCTGAAGGCTGCCCGGTATCAGGACGTTTTTAAGGTTTAATGTTTTAGTATGTTCTGATATATGCTGTGAGCCACCCAGAGTGGCTGGGGAAACCCAGCCAGATGGGCAGGGTGTATATAATAAAATTATTTATAAAATAATAAAATTATTTATCATCACCATCATCTTTTTAAAGGCATGCCACCTGAGGTCTTGTAAAGACATTATTGGTTCTTGTCCAGGGGTAATTTATTCTGTTTCTACATGATAAATACCAAGGTCTACACACTATTTCTTAGTGCAGATAATAAAACTTTCCTCTTGCTTACTATAATGATAATTTGTATTTTGTTTAATCCCCCCCCATTTTTTTCAACTGCTACCTTTTCAACTAAGGTAGCCTTAAGAACTTTATGCCTTTTTCTAAGAAATAACAGACTAGCTGATACTGCTGGTGTTTATTACATGTGAGTGATACTTTTATAAAAAAAAAATTAAGAACCTAAGGGAACTGTCCTATCTCTTAACAATAGGTATATCTGTAAGCAACATTTTAATAAATGAACAGATCTGTATTTTTAAAGGTCACAAATATCTCTAACAGTACAGTCTACTACCTAAATTATACACGATGTTTCATTTTCTTACCGTAGCATAGGAAGCTTATATTTGATAAGAAATTAAGTACTGTATTGCCGCTATATCAATTCCCTCACTTTAGAGGGAAAGGGTGACATTAACTGTCCACTTTTTTCCTTGGCTTTCAAAACTTCCAGGAGTTGCTGTCAACAGTATTGTGCCTGTTAGCACCATCAAATCCACAAAAATGGTGATGAAGTTTGAGGTGTGACTGGAGCACAAGACAGGGCACGACAGGGTACCTGTGGCAGTAACCAGCAAAATCCTACCATATTTTATACCAGCAAAAAAAAAAAAAAATGCTTGCTACTTAAGCAGACTGGAATTTCAGCAGAGAAGCCACAGTAAAAGGCAACTGCACTCAGTCCCTTGTTGTCTTCTCCTAACTGTGAACACCCTCAATATAAAACAACAGAACTCGAGGTCCCCAGGATCAACACCTTGAAATTCCTCTGAATCTTGACTTCGCTACAAATATATATGTACATACTTTAAAAAAGGTCATTGCTTATGAAAATAATTATGAAAGCAAATATTTAAGAGTGCAGTGGTACCTTGGTTTAAGAACAGCTTAGTTTATGAACAACTTGGATTAAGAACACAGCAAACCCGGAAGTAGGTGTTTTGGTTTGTGAACTGTGCCTTGGAAGCAGAAGACGTTGAGTGTGTTCCATTTGTAAACTGAGTCCCCGGCTGCTATGGAAAAGCACACCTTGGTTTAAGAACAGACTTCCGTAACGGATTAAGTTCGTAAGCCAAGGTACCACTGTACTGTATTCAGAACATACCCAACAGCCGTGTGTGTGTCACATCGGGTGCTTGCTGCGTTCTGGAGTCTTCGGCGACAGTAATTGAGCCTTCCTCCATGCTTGGAAACTCTGTCAAGTCACGGGTCCCACTGCTCTGACCAAGCCTTCTGCCCAAGGCTGCTGCCAGGTTGCTTGTGTCTATTTCTACATGAGGCTGGTACCATGTTTTCATTTCCTGAAAGTAAAATATAGACCGGGGGGGGGGGGGAGAGAGAAATGAATGATTATTCAAGGCAAGCTTTAAAGAACCTATAATTTTCTCCAACAACTTTTTTTTTAATAGAGTGCATATGCATCAAAATATCTGATTGCATATGCATCAAAATATCTGATTGCATATGCATCAAAATATATGAAAGAAAAGACTCGAGGACCCCCTGCCTCCAACTGGAGTTCTGTTAGGACCTTTGTTTTTTACGGGTCCTTTTGGTTGGTTTAGAGAGCCAGTGTCTCCACCCCTCAGGCATGAAGAACACTGGGTGACCTTGGGGTACTCACTGTCACCCAGCCTGACTTATCCCACAGGGATATGGTGATAACATGCACTACTGTGTGAATATTCTAACTGGATGGAAAAAATATGGAAAAGATTGCCAAGTTACCTGATTAGCAGTCGATCTATGTTTGATTGCTTCTCCCAAGGAGATACCACTGACATTTGAAACATGAGTCCCACTGCTGCTTTGGCTTAATGGCTCTTCTTTCAGACCTTGACGTGGTGGCGTTGTTGCAATAGGCTGAAACAAATAGATCTTTTTAATAATGGTGGCTGGAGAAACTGGTATTTTGTCCTATTTTGTCCTGCAGGACCAATTAGATTATAAAGTTTTACGGAAATTCAGCAATATTTTATATTGCTTGCTTAAGTCAGTGAGGCAAGAGTTGAATACTACGTTGGAGCAATGAGTTAAACAGCAAAATCCAATTATCTGAATAGTCGCAAGAGCACCCAAAATATCTCTCAGTATCCAAAACTCAGTAAAACAATACTGCATGGCCATCTGTCATGGATGCTTTAGCTGAGATTCCTGCATAGCAGGGGGTTGGACTAGATGACCCTTGGATCCCTTTCAACTCTACGATTCTATGCATCCACATATTATAAAAATATGCATTTTCCAGGCATGAAGAAACAATGGATGTTTAACAAACATATTGTTGAAGAGGCTGCCTTGTGAAAAGTTCCAGTTCTTCTCTGGCTTCTTAATCTCATGCCTCAAAAAGGTTAGGATCAGTCCAATAAATTCATCTTATACAAAGCGGGGCTCCGGTGGGGTGTGGGAAGAGCGTCCCGCACCCCGGGCTCCCCGGCTGTGCCCACTATGGCTCCGAACCCTTCCCTCGCCCCCCCTGTAAAGGGGGAGTGGGGGTGAAGGGACAACGGAGCCGGGCTATAGGGGACATGCCCCAACCGGGACGCGGAGCGGCGGTCACCCCCGCGACGAGCGTTAAAGTTCTACCTGTCATGTTTGGATCTAAAGAAACCCGGTGGTCGTGAGTATCTGATTGGACTAGTTTTTGTGCCTTTTTAACGATCCGGGAGACATTTGGAAAAGGAAGCCTGCCTCCCTCCCTTCGGGGGAAAGAAAATAACTGGTTTAAGAGACTGCTGTTACAGAGATGGTTACAAAGTATTTGAATTTTGATAAGTGAGACTGTTTCGTTCTCCCTTTGGGGAGTAAGTCTGTGGAAAATATCTCCTTTTAAAGTTTTGGTCTTTGCGCCCTGGTTTCAGGGAAAATGGCTACGAAAAGTTTGAGCTGAAGTGGAAAACTACTGGTACAAAAGGGAGAACATAGAAATAGAAACTGAAATTTGATACCTATTCCCCTTCTCAACATGTTGGACTTTGTTTTTGAACTTGTTTTGAACTCTGGATTAACGGATGAACAAAGGCTTGTTATCTTGGAGCTGGAACTGCTTGACCAGAAAGTGAAGGTTTTGAGTGGGGACATGAAAAAAAATTTACTTCCCACAGAGGAGACCTTTCAAGTTTTCGATACCATGGAAGAGAGCCTTGGCAAAGAGCTGAAGGGGATGATTGAAGAATGGAGAGAGATGGCTTGGCGACTCCGGGAAAAAGAAACGTCCTTTGGGGGTGGCAGCCCCGGGACGGTGAGAATTGTTATATCCAGCCCCCGAGGTGAGAGCTCGGGAGTGAGGGACAAAGAATTAAGATATCTACAAATAGAAGAAGAATGCAACATTGAATCGGAGAAGCTGAAAGAAGATGAACTGCGTACCCTGATGCTCGATGCAAGGTCTGTTGGGAACTGTGTCTGGATCTGTGGATCTACAAGAAAAGAGGACAATTGGAGGATTGGTTCCAGTGATAGATGGAAATGGGCAATGGACAGAGGGGGAATAGGGTGAAGTATTAAGTGAAAAATTTAAATGGTCTGTTATGGTAATCTGAAATCGGAGGGTTAAGACATTAAGTTTTATTTTATTGTTTAACAAGAAAAGGGATATTTTGAATTTTATGTTATTAGCAGCAGTATAAGGGATAGAAGAAGTTCGTATAGATTTGATATAAGAATAATTTGTTAAGATTTAAAGATTTGTTATTAACTATTATGGACTAAGATGATTGTTTAGATTTGAATTTTCTTTAAATGAATTTAATTTTTTAGAGAGATGATGTTATTAAAGTAGAATCTGGATTTAAAACCGAAGGAGAGAAGGCAGGGGAAGTCAACCGTCAAGATTCGGAACTAGAAATTTTTTTTTATGCATGTAAACAAGAAGAAGAATCCTGGCTATGTTTGTATTTGTTTTATATATGTAGGTGTGGGCGTGGGTTTATGTTTTGTTATGAAAATGCCAATAAATTCTTCTAAAAAAAAAAAAAGGTTAGGATCAGTCCAATAAATTCATCTTATACAAAATGCTTATTAACAGTACATAAATTTATTTATGCATGCAACTACAGCTGCAAGAATATAGTCACGATGAGAGAAGAATGGATGACCAAGCAGAAATGGCAATACTTACTGGAAGAATAAGAAATCAAGATAACAAACTTTTTATAAAAGAATGGAAATGGTTTATTGAATATTTACAGATAAATTGTAAACAGATAAAAACATTGGCAGGATCTCTTTCTCTGTTCATCTACCCAACTCAGCCCTTCCACCTGCATCCCAAAACTAATCTTCTTTCTGCCCCCACTCACACTTGTTATCAGATGTTACAATTTCCTTTACCTTTGTGCCTACAAGCTGATGTAGTTTGGTAATTAAGCCAGTAAGCTTTGAGTGAGGGTGTTGTTGTTGTAAAAAAAAAGAAAAGAAAAAATGGTCTGACATATCCTGTGCACTAGACAAGGCCCTCATTCCACCTTCCCACCTTAATTCCAGTTTATTGAAGGAACTGAATTGGATGCATACACCACTCCTGGGCAAATCAAAAGTGGTGTGTGGTGAAGCACGAACAATGAAGGCAATTAGTACTGGGTAAAACGCAAAAGGTATTGATTTTAGATATGTTAAGCAGAGGTAATTATGTGGGTGGTCTGAATGATAATCAAACAAGATGAGTGAAGCAGAAATTGCCTTCAAAGGGGTCCACAGGGAGCAGATGGAGACTAAAACAGAAGAAGAGTAAATCCACGAGGGAGGGGACCGCATTTCTTTGGTTTTTTCCTAGTAGGGAGAAAGGCCAAATGTAATAGCTGTATTCTGAACTGAGCCTAGACATTGTGATCATACCACACCCCTGCTTTATTAATGCACTTGGCTCCCTGTTCGGTTCTAGGCTAAATTCAAATTTCTGGTTTCAATCCTTCACGCCTTTTTTTTTGCTTGGGACCAGGAAACCTGAAAGATTCCTTGCCTCCGTACCTACCTGTCCATACTAAAAACAGAGTTGGGGAACCTCTGGCCTGCGGGCCAATGTAGGCCTGCCATGGAAACCAAGCAAACGAGCACCTGTCTGTCTACCACAGGGGTAGGCAACCTAAGGCCCGTGGGCCGAATGTGGCCCAATCGCCTTCTAAATCCGGCCCGCGGACAGTCCGGGAAACAGCATGTTTTTACATGAGTAGAATGTGAGCTTTTATTTAAAACTAGCTGTACCCGGCCACGCGTTGCTGTGGCTCATTTTGTGAAATGGCAAAGGAAGATAGAAAAGAGAAAGCGCACGTTTGTAATACGTTTAATTTCACAATGCTTGTTGGTATACAATATTTTGTGTTCTTCCATTTTCTGTGGAGATATAGAGATATATTTCCCACTTCCGTACTGGAAGGAGACCCCGTTTTCCCCTGCCTCCCCACAGCTTCTCCTGTTGAACTGCCACCTGCTTTTCGCCTGCCTCCCCGTTCCACTCCAAGGTCCCCCCTCAGACCATGCCTCTCCCAATGTCCCCTTTCTGCCTCCCTCAGAAATGGCTCCTTTCATTTTCCCAGTAAAAATGCTGGCTCTGACCCCCCCCCCCGCACACACGACCCTGCTTTCGCCTGCCTCCCCACAGCTTCTCCCGTTGAACTACCGCCTGCCTCCTCTCCGTGTCCCCCCCCGTAGTGGAAGGAGACCCCGTTTTTGCCTGCCTCCCCACAGCTTCTCCCGTTGAGCGCCCGCCTGCCTCCGGTAAAAATGCTGGCTCCGCCCCCCGCACACACGCCCCTGCTTTCGCCTGCCTCCCCACAGCTTCTGCCGTTGAACTCCCGCCTGCCTCCTCTCCGTGTTCCCCCCCCATAGTGGACGGAGACCGTTTTCGCCTGCCCACAGCTTCTCCCGTTGAACGCCCGCCTGCCTCATCTCCGTGTTCCCCTCCCCCTGTAGTGGACGGAGACCCCGTTTTCGCCTGCCTCCCCACAGCTTCTCCCGTTGAACTCCCGCCTGCCTCCTCTCCGTGTTCCCCCCCCTGTAGTGGACGGAGACCCCGTTTTCGCCTGCCTCCCCACAGCTTCTCCCGTTGAACTCCCGCCTGCCTCCTCTCCGTGTTCCCCCCCCATAGTGGACGGAGACCCCGTTTTCGCCTGCCTCCCCACAGCTTCTCCCGTTGAACTCCCGCCTGCCTCCGGTAAAAATGCTAGCTCCGCCCCCGCACACACGACCCTGCTTCGTAAATCAGAGGCATTGAAATGAAATTACCGTGTGCTGCTATTACGTCCAGCAGATTGTGCTGCTTTTGCCTAAAATCATGTTTTTACCTGTCACAGGTGTGACATCTATATAAGATGGTTATATAAAAACACTCCCCTATTCGAATGCAACGTTGTGTCAAAATTTCAAAGCAATCGGTGAAGGACTTTCTGAGATTTTAGATTTTGAAGAAACAAACGAACAAACAAACAAACATTTACATTTTTATTTATATAGATGCATCTCTGGGTTGTTTGTGGGGCATAGGAATTCGTTCATTTCCCACCCCCCAAAAAAATATAGTCCAGCCCACCACATGGTCTGAGAGATGGTGGACCGGCCCACAGCTGAAAAAGGTTGCTGACCCCTGGTCTACCAGCTATTACCAGACAACCGAGCTGCGATGGCAAAGAGTTCTTCTGATATACTATGGCAGCACAGCAAAAAGGAATAGAGTTCAAGAAACGGTGACAGCAATGGTGAAACGGGAGGGACGGAGACCATGACAGACAGTTAGGGAAGGACTGCTGCCTATTTAAAAAATGGGACATCCAATTTCTATGAAAGGATCCGCTAACTGTGATTGGAAGGGTCCTTTACAATATTTGCTCCCCATACAGCCTGCTTTGCCTCCTACTTCTTTGCACCAGCATCCCATCATATCCTTGAGCACCGTATGCCAAACTGACTGATGTAAACTGGACAGCCTATAAAAGAGATCCTTTATAATGTCAAATAATAAGCAACGAAGACAGCATTCCGGGTAAGTACACTGTTTCGGTATGTCTTCTTCAGTTCATAACTATAAATACACTTTACAAGGGCTGAACTCAGAATTAGATTTGAATTGTTTCGTTTAATTGTGAAGTGTATTTGTGGGGTTTGTCTCTTTAAATGCCTTTCTGCTCTTTAATTTGACTAGACATCACCTGTGGTTGAATTTGTGTATATTAGGTTTGTGCTTTTTGTATCAGGCAGTAGTGGTTACATATGGCCATGACTACTACTCCACGCAAGAAGTTTGTTTATCAAGGTACGATTTTTTTATTTCTCTTTATAATGTAATTTTTCTCTGACTGTATTTTTTCTGGACTCTTGTTGATGCTGAGCATTATCCCTTATATGATATAATTGTTTATATGTATATATTTTGTTTTGCTATTCTTTATAGTTATGAACTGAAGAAGACATACCGAAACAGTGTACTTACCCGGAATGCTGTCTTCGTTGCTTATTATTTGACATTATAAAAGTTTGCTGTATATTATTTGACATTACAAGAAACATTTTGCCCTATCATTGGTCTACGTGTTGCCTTTTTTCATATTCTGCTTGAGACTTGCAACACAGGGGAACCTTTTTTTTGCATATATAAGAGATCTGGCAACCAGAGAGAAGGGAGAGGTCCTTCTAAATTCCAAAATAGGAGACTAGGCTTCCCTTCGCCAGCATCTAATGCTGAGTACTTTATATGAATTTAACTCACCCAACAGGATCTACAGCATTTGGGGGGGGGGGGAGGGGGGTTGCCTTCACTTCAGAGCCAAGCAGTATATAAAGAATTCAGGACTTACCGTAGCTGTAATGGTCCTGGTCAGGAGAATGAATGGGGCCTGGGGCACACGAGAGCAGTGAGATATTCCAAATATCTCAGCACAGGAATGAAGACCCAGCAAGCACCAACACGGCAAGGCCTCCCCCCACCCACCCCCCAACTGCCAGGTGGGGGGGAGCCATGCCCTGTCTAAGCCTCAACTATACTGCTGTCATAAAGACTGAGACCTTTGTGAGATTCGGTTGTCTGCCTCACCCTGACAACTTTCACAAATTATCACATCATGTTATATCCTGATACAGACTGAGGGGAAGCCTCCATGCCGAACACAAACCACTGCTAGTTGATCCCAAAGAGCTTCCTACTCATTCAGGCTGCTTTCCTCCTTTTATTACTAAAATTCACTTATTAATTGCCTTCTACACACATAAGATAGTTAACAACGGTTAAAAACACAAATACAACAATACATTTAGAACAGAACTAAAACCCTGGGGAGCTATATATATACACACACAAGGCATATCCTACCATCATGAATGAAGATATTATAATTCAAATCTGTATGGTTACACACTGCAAGCACACAGATTAAGTATTAACAATAATTCTTTGGAGGTGTCTGAAGGAATGGATGCCAGTAATGAACACCAAATGGAACATTACATATCTCAAAAGAAAGTTAATTAACTAGAGCCTCAAAAACTGCCACATTAGTAACTTGAAGAAGCTGACAGCAACAATATATTCATATGACTAGTTGCCAAAGAAAGCGGGAGGGATGAGGAAATGAAAGAGCAATGCACAAGGAATACAAATATCCAAGAAGTTACACCACTGGGTGCAGAAACTCTATAATAATATTTACTTTGGTGGTAGGCTAAAAAACAAACAGGTACAAATAGACTTATAACTTCAAATTAATGAAACTGGAATAATCCCTCTCAAGGGATGTGCATGTAATTAAGCTAAAGGGAAGAAAACCTTGTCAGATTTTGAAAGTGTAAGAATTAGTTCTCTTCACTAAAATATGTATTTTTGGGGGGGGGAGAGACACTGACAGCTATGAACTAAGCTCATTTCATTATAGCTGTATTGATCAATGTGCAAGGCAGAAAAACTCTCAAGTACCTGCTGTATTTAAGAAAACTAAAAGAACAATGATTTCAGGCTAGGCAAATAATAGATAACCAGTCTAGAGTCTACTGCAAACAGTGAAGATCATGTGAAACCATCAACCTAAATTGGAATAAATGTTAAGACCCATGTATGTTGACCCTAGAGTAGGCATGGCCAAACTTGGCCTTCCAGATGTTTTGGGACTACAATTCCCATCATCCCTTACCACTGGTCCTGTTAGCTAGGGATGATGGGAGTTGTAGTCCCAAAATATATGGAGGGCCAAGTTTGGCCATGCCTGCCCTAGAGAAATGAATCATTCAAGCAGTAAACATAGAGCTGAGAGAAAATAAATAAGGAACCTAGGAAGATGTCTCATACATATCAAGCCCAGTGGTCCATCTAGCTCAGTATTCTTGACACCAACCTGGAGAGATGCCGGGGCCTTTTGCATGTACTTTATACAGCATTTCTACAGCTCAGTGTTAAAAGAAGAAATCGTTATATAGGAGACAACCAAGAGGAGGATGAGAAATTCTCAATAGTTTTACAGCCACAAACATTCAGAAAATTCCATGCCACGAATAAAGGAAGGAAATATGCATGCTAGGGAAAGACTGTTGGCTTGTTCACTCCCCTTGTTCTTTTCGAAGACTTTGGGTAAGCATGTACTACAGTTTAGCAGACAAGGAGTGAACAGTAGGGCTGGATAATATATCATTCAAACCCGGTTTGAAGTGCCTATCATGATACTGGTTTCATAATTTTTGACCTGGCAATATATCGCGAACCATGGTGTGTGTGTGTGTGTGCGTGTGCATGCGCTATGCCAAAATCACAATATGGGGAAAACTGTGAAGCCAGCCCATGCCTCTACATGTTCTTCGTTGTTCAGTCGTGTCCGACTCTTCGTGACCCCATGGACCAGAGCACGCCAGGCACACCTATCTTTCACTGCCTACGTTCCACCCTCATTACAAACATTGTGATATATAGGTATATCACAATGTTAAGCTGGTGTTACATTAGGAGGTTGGAAACCAGACATTGCCCAGTCCTCGAGAACAGCCCAAAACTAAATTTCAGAGGGGCAAATGGCTTTGATGCTCTAAAGTTGACATCATACACAACCAAAAGTGGGTTTTAACACAGCAGCTACTGCGAACTTTCATGCACGGTGATTCAGAAGAACCAGCAATCTTACAGAGGGTTTGAAACAGCACTAAACTGTAGATAACTGTAATTGGAAGCAAAAGTTTCTGAATTCCTGCAGGGTTTCTAGCCTTGCTCCCATTACAATAAACAACAATTTATAATGAGGTCTGAATGCAGCCAATGCTATACCCCAGCAGAGTTTATCATCCGTGGCATAATTCAAAAAGTGTGCCACTGGGGTGGCACATTCCACCTGTCCCCTCAGAATTAGCTAACTCCTAATTGGAGTGGAAACAGTCAGCAAAGGATGCATGCTGTGCAATGAGCACCTCCACTGATCACTTCCTGATTGGGAGATTTTGACATGTCACAAAACCTTGTTGCCAAGAAAAATGATGTATTCGCTCAAGCTGCTTAACCTAAGGAGTTGTGCAGTATGGCAGGAATTATTCAGGTTTCCCAGAACTCAGATACTTGCACTGTCTGCCGCACAGGAGTTGAAGGGAGGGTTGTACCAGCACAGCAGAACACAGTGTTAGAAACAAATATATATATGGTAAGCTAATCACCAAATGGCACAATGGAACATTTAAGCACCCTGGCATTCATTATCTTTATTAATTTCATTTCTACAGCGCTTTATATTTTAAAGGGAAAAAACCCTCAAATCTCATTTCAAGCTGGTAAAATGGTGGGCATCGCTCCTGCCTGTCTTGCCAACAATTTTGCTAGCTGAGAATGAAAAAGTTCTTACAGCCCGGTGAAGTCTTCCATATAGCATTAAATCTTGCATACTATTTCAGCAACACTCACAGGTCCAATAAACAATGCAGCTTATTCAACAGGATCTAGACAGAGGCAAGTGGAAGGAAGACAGACACATTTTCATGTGAAGGCCTGCCTTGCTCCACAGCAACCCCCCCCCCCCCGGTATAAATAACAGGAATTTGTATTATTTCAATTTGAAGGATGTATCGCTCATCCCTGGGTTCACTAGAGTCCAAATTGATTTTCTATGCTTGAGAATTGGCAGTGAATATCAAGCCTCTCTTAGGCACTGATAATTACATGTTATGCTTAATAAAAAAATCAAGGACGGCTGTGAACATCGACAGCTGAAGATACTAATTTACACCCCAAACATAAACATCTCTAATTGGACTTCAGTAGGGACTTGCTTCTGAACAAACATGTTCAAACCAGGAAGCCTGCAGAAGCAATGTTTTCGCTCAAGCATGAGTAAGTTATGGGACAACCATCCACAGCTACCGCATAAACACATGGGGCAAAAGGCTGCATTCACTCTACCCTCACACTTGTTGTTGTTTAGTTGTTGTTGTTTAGTCATGTCCGACTCTTCATGACCCCATGGACCAGAACATGCCAGGCACTCCTGTCTTCACCCTCACACTAGAATGCCACTAAAAGTACTCTATATTGGACAAACAGGCCAAACCCTACGCCAAAGGATAAATCTGACATCAGGAATCACAAGACAGAGAAACCAGTAGGAGAACACTTCAATCTCCCAGGACATTCTATACAAGATCTCAAAGTAGCTGTCTTATTACAAAGGAATTTCAGAAATAGACTGGAAAGAGAAGTTGCTGAATTGCAACTTATTACCAAACTTAAAACCATGGAGAGACCTGGTCTGAATAGAGACATTGGATTCTTATCTCATTATACATGACAAAGCTATTTTTAGCCATCTCACCCCTTGCTTTTTCCTGTAAGACCAATTGCAGTCGTTAACAGTCATCAACAGGTTTTCCACACCTATCAGCCAATCACCCATTCCCACCACCCTTCTGAGTAATACCCCTCCCCACTCCCTCACTATATTTAAGGGTCTGGTGACTTCCGTTTCAGTGTATCTGAAGAAGTGTGCATGCACACGAAAGCTCATACCAAGAACAAACTTAGTTGGTCTCTAAGGTGCTACTGAAAGGATTTTTTTTATTTTGTCTCGACTACGGCAGACCCAACACGGCTACATACCTGTAACTAGAAGTACTATATGCCACAACTGAGCTCACATAATACTACTTCACTATGGTTCTCCGTGGTTTAGAACAGCAGTGGTCGGGGATGATGGAAACTGTAGTTCAAAAACAGCTAGAGACCCAAGTTTGGGTCTAGAGGATCCTCCTAGCCTAGACAAATATTTTGACTTCCAAAAATTAAAGTCACAGCCATCCACAGAGCAGTGGCAAACAGATCTGAAAACTACACCATCACCACCTTTCCAGATGATCCTTCACACCTCCTTCCTCCTAGTGTAGGGACAAACCAAAGAGCAGCCAACTTAGCATTACACCCAAAGCAGCAACTTGTGGTTTGGGGGACGACAGAGGATGAGATGGTTGGACTGTGTTCTCGAAGCTACTAACATGAGTTTGGCCAAACTGCGGGAGGCAGTGAAGGATAGGCGTGCCTGGCGTGCTCTGGTCCATGGGGTCACGAAGAGTCGGACACGACTGAACGACTGAACAACAACAACAACAAAGAAGCTACAAGTGCAATTCTAAGCCAGCTGCTCCATGGTTTGGTCCCAGCTGGGCAGGAAGGGGGGGGGAGAACTGTTACTTCCGGACGTGGCCAGTGTAAAATAAAACTAAACTTCATATTATTTTATGAAAACACACAGGCACATATGCAGGACTGAAAATTCACAGCATAATAAAAATAGTACATATTTATTTACAAGGAAAGTATCTATTCAGCAAGACCTCAAAAGAAAGTCACAGCCAGCATACCTTGCTTTTGAAAAAAGGGCAAGTGATTCCCTTTTTACATTTCTGTTCTCCTATCCATTATACAATGCCCTGGGAATTTTCACTGGAGAACAATTATAGTAAATAATAAAATAAACTTCACTCAGGCACACTGTAAGCAGTTTACTTGCAAATCCCACATCCCCCGCTAACCTCCTAGCGTCTTTCCTTAAATTATGACAGCAACAATGCTAATTCGGATTACTGCAATGGGCTGTATGTGGGGCTACGCTTGAGGATGGTCGGCAAACTGCCGTTGGTGCGGAGATCAAAACCCAGGATGCCTGAAGGCAGCATAACTCCTTGCACTGGCCGCCAATCTGCTACGAGACCAATTATGAGATTTTGGCAAGATATAAGGCCCTATGCAGCTCAGGACTACATTACTTCAGAGACCAACTTATCGTTCATATATGGTAGGTCACTAAATCCCGCCGGACAGATTCTCCCTTAAGTCCCTAAAACAGGGGTAGGCGAAAAGAGCGGTGAGACATCCAGAGAGGAGGGGCAGAGTTCACAGGGGAAAGGGAGTAGAGGCTCTGGGGGTGCAAGAGAGACCCAACACTCCCCCAGTCCCGAGGGCGATACAGGGGGGACGCAATTTCTGTCGCCCCAAAGACGTCGTGGGGTGAAACAAAAGGATGGAAGGAGGAGTTTTCGTGTACCGAAACTCTTTCGTTGGGGTCAGAAGTGGAAGGGGCCATTCCCGGATTCTGACACCGCTTGATACAGACATGAACTTTTTAGCTCTGCACTGTACATACTGTAGTTTGCACAATAAAATCATTAAAGGTAACAGTGGAGTCCTGGCTGCTTACTCATGAGCAACTAACCGAGAACCTTACAAACTCTAAGCAGGGCCTTCAATTTGGCTGCCCCTGTTCTGTTAAACATCCCTACAGAGCTACAAGAAGAAACTATTCTTAATGATTAAATACAAACCCCAAGATTAGTTTATCACTGATATAAGATAATTTTGGTATGACTGGAAGTTATAAATGGAAAGACTTATTAAAGGCAAACTTAACTTTTAACAAATCTAACAAAGGGCATGCAAATGCACTGTATTAGGGAGAACTCCTACACTGAATCCCAGGTGAAGGAAATGTGCCATATCTAAAGTCACAAACCTGCACAACAGAAACAGCAGCCAACTCACTTGTAGGTATTAGACAGTTTGCATAAAAGGCTATAAACCCAAGATAAAACATACCATCCATATTAACCAGAGCATTCCAAACTGCGTGTCGCGACATCTTAGTGTGTCAGCTGCAACCGTTAGGTGTGTCATGCGAACGCTCTTATAAGGGGTTAGCTTAACCTCCGTTTTGCTAGTAAACCTGAAATTACTGTGTCACGAAATGACGCGTGTCTAAAAAGTGTGTCACCGACATGAAAAGTTTGGAAAGCTCCGATATAAACCAAGAGGTAGAGATTGGGGGGGGGGCGGGGGCAGGCAGACATCCACACTGTGGACTAGCACCATGGGAAACACATGGGGGGGGGTCTGCAAGTTCAAAGTGTGCGCAAGACACACACACATCATTTATAACTTTTTTGATTTAATATGGGGGGAGGGGTAGGATTTCCCCTTCTGATGCATTTCCACACATGCAAGCACAAACCCCCAAACAGTATTATGAATGGGAGGGGAGCAGTGAAGTGCCCTTAAAAGAAGCCCCCCCCCAACTGAAACCCCTCACCCCCTAATTAAAACCCCACCATCCCCAATTAAAGCCCCCAATAACGCTCCCTCACCCCCATAATAATAATAAATAAAAACAATAATTGTACCCCACCCATCTGATGACAACATTAAAGCCCTACCCCCCTGCCCCCCACCCCCTTATACTCACGGGAACTTGGCCCTCCTCCTTCTCATGCCCCTCCATGGCTGTGGAGAGTTGAAGGGGGTCGGGGGCGCTAGTAACGGTAACAGTGGGGGGGGGGGTAGCTCAAAGCTCCGCCCCTTTCAGCGCCCCCCGCCCTCTTTTCTTCGTCCCGCTCCCGAGCGAGCCTCCCGAGTCGAGAAGTGCGCATGCGCATGCGCCCGCTGGGCCGCTCTCTTCCCGCTCGCTCGTTGTTAGGGACTCGCTCTAAGGAGGGCGGGAGGAGAAGGGCAAGGGGGCGGGGTTTCCTCGCGCGCCCGCTCCTCCCGCCCGACGCCGGCGCGAGCGAAGGAGGGAGCCGTTGGAGAGAAGAGAAGATGCGCGCGCAAGCGACGGGGCGGGCAAGGACGTTTCGTCCGTATAAGGTCCAGGAGCCAATGGGCTGGACGACTTCGAGCATGCCTCGCTCCCATTGGGCGAGGGGCTTCGCGAAAGAGGGCGGAGCCTCCAGCTTCGTGGCCGTGCGCGCGCGCGCTCAGGCGGGAAAGCGGGGGGGGGGCGAGGAGACTTTGAAAGACCCGGATGACAACATTCCCTACTGCCCTGCTGACTGCCTCTGAACATGGAGGCTCTACTCAGCCCTCACAGTTCATAATCCTGGATAACATTTTTCCTCCTCCGTGAATTTCTCAACATTCCTAGAATTGGAGGGTGCCCCAGAGGTCATGTAGTCCATCTGCCAGGAATGGCAGGAGGGATTTAATTTTTTTTAATGTTTTAAATAGCTATTTTAACTGAGGGTTCCCCCCCCCCAGTAATTTCATCATTGTGTTCTTTTTGTAAACCGCTCCAAAGTTTATTGGTTTTGACAGCTAAGCAGTGTGTGCATTTTATGAAAGGAAAAGAATACTACTTAAAACTTCCAAAATTAAAAGATGGAGGTCTCACCCACCACCCTCTGAGGCAGTCGGGCAGCTAATAACCGCCAGAAATTCCTTTAAATCCTTTGTCTTGCAAATTCAGCCCCATTGAGTTCCAAGTCCTACCTCCTGGAGCAACAGGAGACAAATTAGCTTCATCTGTGGGTCTAATCCCTTTAAAAGCCATCTACTTCTGGGCCACTGAATTGCACATATTAGAGGTTTTTAAGCAGAGGCTGGGTGGCCTTCCATCATGGATACTTTAGCTGAGATTCTTGCAATGTAGGAGGATGGACTAGATGGCCCTTAGCGGTCTCTTCCAACTCTACAATTCTGTGATTTTGTGTGAATTAAACATATATTTAATATCCACTACTGAATATTGAAGCTATTAACTAATATAACACAAGGTACCCATTTTGCCCTGAGGCTGGCTGTTAATTTATTCAGTCTGTAAGTAAGTTTTGATGTAATTTTTTATTTTCATTCCTATCTTTTTTTATCACCTTATGATGTTTACATGAAAGGTTGCATAGAGTCTGTCGATGAAGTCATGTATAAGTGGGTACTGGGGTGCTGCAAACCCCAAAGATCCCCCAAAATCTCTATTTATTATCATCAAAAAGGACATATCTCTTATCACAGGAGTTATATGCTGGCAAGGCCTCACGCCTGGCAGCAATCGTGTTGCAGCATTCTGCACTGAGGTAGAATCTAGACACATATTTGAAAATGCTGTGAAAATGTTTTTTTTTAAAAAAAAAAATTGAATTTGCCATAAGCTCACCATCGCCACCTAATGGCACATTTGTATAATGCACTTAAAACGTTATATTTGCAGCTGTACAGCTGAGTCCCGGCTGCAGTTTCCGGCTCAAGTGCGAGGGAAGCCCCACCTAGAGCGCATTGCAGTAATCCAGTCTTGAAGTAACCAGCACATGAACTGCTGTGGCAAGGCTTTTCCCGGTCCAGGAATGGCACTCAGTGCAGGCAGGTGGGTGGGTAGGAATGATGGAGAGACACATAGAAATAAATGGGCACAGAAGGAACCATCATGCTATCTCCACAGGTCACTTTCCAGGCCCATGGAGAAACCAGAAGATTGAAATATAGGTGGGATTGAGCCACCAGTAAGTCTACCCTGCCATCCAGAAAAACAAAAAAATGTCCAAACTGAGACAAGGAAACCAGGATCAAAAGGAAAGCTGGAGGGGCTGGAACTCTAAGCAGAAGCACTCATCACTGCAACACTTTATTGCAGCATGAGCCCACTTGTAGGCTCCAAGGAATTGCAGTTTATGGAGTAAAGGAGCCGGATGCCACCACTAAGCAAAATTTAGTGCAAACTGGCTTGGACCTACAATGTTAACCTGTTGCAATAAAGTTTTGAGGCACCTTGAAGATTTAACAAGTTTATTGCGGCGTAAGAAAAGTGACCCATTCCCAGCAGAAATAACTGGCGATAACCTTTCCTAGCTTTGCCATGTTTCTGCATCCATGATTGCGATTAAGTGTTAAATAAACTGGACCAAATCCGCTGATCAACCTTAACCAAGCAGCTTTTAAAAAAATGTCACTCTAACCCTTTCATCTGCAGAGATGCAAGCAAAAAAGAAGTACCATAGATGCAATTCGGTAAGGAAGCAGACCTGCTCTTGCCTCCCAGTGTTCTGGCAAATTAATGCACAGACCCTGCTCTGATTGACAAGCAAGACAAGCAATGGTGTTTTGCTGCTTTTGCTCCCATTGCATGCACTTGCTTTTAAACAAGAAGGGTCAGGTGTAGGACGTCTGAAAGAAAGACCAGACCCTGCCTTTTATGCTCAACTTGATTATTGTTATATTATTTTCCAGTTGGCTGCATTGATTTTCCAACAGCAGGAAGCTCTGGGTTTGTTTGTTTTCCCCCCGAGAACAAATTGGTGGCCTTCATTTGTCTGCCTCGAGAATAGCTTAGGCATGGTTTTTACAAAACATCTATGCAATTGCAATGCATGTATATTAATTCAACGAAGGCATGAATAATTAAAATAGCTCATTACCCAGCACTGAGGCCAAACTACAAAAAAAAATCAAACCAGACAAGACGTTAAAATAAGGAAAGTCAGAGCCTCTCTCTGGCCACAGTGGTTGCGGATTTCCAAAGACTCTGCGGCACAGTGACAAAAATAAATGTGTCTCCTTCTACAGACATTTTCATACTACACCTTCCATCCATACTAGATCCTCAGGCCATTAGACAATAAAGCACTATTAAAAATAATAGCTAAACAGCAAAATTGAGAGCAATAGGGCAAAAATAAACAGGATAAGGCAGAGAAAATAGGATGTAAGAGCAGTGAGCCATGAAGCACACATTCAGATACGTTGATTCAGGAAATGAGATTTTGAATTAGGTCATTTTAACCAATTTAGTGAGCCAGTGTCTCATTCACCCAAATCAGGGGTAGTTAACCTTTGGCCTGTGGCCAATCTCGTCCTGCTAGGGGGTCAAATTTGGCCAACAAGGCCAATTTTTAAATGCCATGACCCCCCAGCCAATCAGCTGACGTCACTTCAAAGGCAGGGGGAGTGACGTCTGTCACCTGATTGGCAGGGGGCTGAGACTGATTCTGCATGAGCTGCACATGCCAATTCCCCTGTGTGCAAAAGGGCTTTTAAACAGCCCCGTGCTGTGCTTTGAAGTCCTGACAGTCAGGGGGGGGGGTTAAAAGTGCCTTGCCACCTGACACTTCTATATAGGTGGGTCCCAGTCACCCTAAATGCCCAGCCTTCACTGTTATTGCTCTGCCACTAACATAATGGTCCAGGAGGAAAATTGGTAGGTAACAGCCAATGTGAAATTCTGTGCCCATTGGGCAGCACACTCCAACGTCTCTTGCGACAGACGGATGCCATCAACAATTCCCTCTGGGAGAAACTAAGCCATGTTTATCGAAGGCTTATTGCTGATGGTTTGTGTAAAGGTATTTTCAGGCAGGTGTTTATTGTGGGGATTGGTGCCCCTCATGCATACAGATTTTTACAGCCTCCACACAACCTTCTTTGCCTCAAAAAAACCAACCTTTATTTCCCCACCTCCTTAAACCAGATTTACCGTTTCAGTGGAAATCCAATACTGGGGGGGGGGGGCCTCTTAGTAACAATTATTTACAGTAGAGCCTCAGTCTGAAGGCACTCTGGTCTTTTCTTAGCAGTTTGTAAAGGTTTTATGTTTCTTTTCCACTTCAAACACTTAACACAAAGCAGTATAAAATAGAGTAGAGTTACATGAAAGGAGGCAGTGTGATGTAGTGGTTAGAGCGTTGGATTAGGACCTGAGAGAACAGGGTTCGAATCCCCACTTGGCCATGAAGCTCACTGGATGCAACTTTGGTCCATGTCCTCAGTCTAACCTACCTCACAGGGTTGTTGTTGGAGATTAAATGAGGAAGGGGGAGAACTGTGCAAGGAATAAATAGATAAACCATAGCAAAAATAGATAGAAGACAGTGACCTTCTTATGTTAAGATATGTGAGGGTTAAAGGTGAAGGTGAAGGGACCCCTGACCATTAGGTCCAGTCGCGGACCACTCTGGGGTTGCGGCGCTCATCTCGCTTTACTGGCCGAGGGAGCCGGCGTACAGGCTTCCGGGTCATGTGGCCAGCATGGCGAACCAGAGCAGCGCACGGAAACGCCGTTTACCTTCCCGCCAGAGAGGTACCTATTTATCTACTTGCACTTTGACGTGCTTTCGAACTGCTAGGTTGGCAGGAGCAGGGACCGAACAATGGGAGCTCACCCCGTCGCAGGGATTCAAACCACAACCAAAAGCTCAGACTTTTAAAAGTTCGGTTTAAATCACCGGAAATGCAGCGCCTGCCAGGTAAACAGGCATGTGTGTGAAAACACAGCCGCAGATCAGATAAAGAAATCCGGAACAGGCTGCAGTCTGGCTTTGTAAATGTGAAACGTATCGGCGAACCCTGTGGGATTCGGAGGGTGGGGAGCGGCTCGAATTGACAATGCAAGCATGAAGGCATTCGGGCATTGATGCCGTGCCCCTTCCTGAAAGGCATTCCTCCATCCAGTGCTGATATAATTCCTCCACTTGCCTGTTATGCAAGCTCTGGTTGCTCCCGGCAGGATGTTGGCAACAGCCTATTTTAAATCTTCCCACATGACAACGTCTCTAATGCTCCAGAAAGATTGCAAGGGGGGGGGGATATGATCTGTTCGGATTCGGCGCTGATGATGCACTTACAAAGAGCTTCTGGATTTGATTCAAATGGGCTTGATGGAGGTTCTTTGAGGAAAACACATACCACGCCACTTATGGATTTTCCTGCTGGGGCCTCGGATTCTGCCTCTCCACCAGCCCCCTCCCCTCCCTGGAAACAAAATTGGTCTTCAGCTTTTAAGAGGCAGCATTTTGCAGCAGCAAAACTCTCCGCCGGCTAGTCCATTGTTACAAAACCGGCTGCTTTAAGCCTGCCGCTCAGGGTGGAACAGGTTGTGCTTCGTGGCGTGGGCTAGCTTTAAAAATAAAAAAGAGAATTGTGCATTTAACGAAGAAGAGAAGGCTGCTCTGCCACTGGGGGCGCGGGGAAAGGAGGAGAGAACGGAAGCCTTTCAGGATGCAAAAATCACGTTGGAGGAGTGCACTTGTTGAAAGGGAATTTCTCTGATCTGGGAATTTAGCCTGCCCTTTCCCCTTAAAATATTGCCATATACACCACCCCAATCTCTGAGCAGTGAGAGATTCCGGGGGTTCCAAGCCCTTGCCCAGGTTCGGTTTCCTTGGGAATGAAGGTCAGCAGAGACTCTGGCCTCTTTAGGATATACGGCTTTATTTACACATATATACAACCTTTTAATGAGGGTGAAAGAGGAGAGCGCACAATATGCTCTGAAGCTCAACATCAAAAAAACTAAGATCATGGCCACTGGTCCCATCACCTCCTGGCAAATAGAAGGGGAAGAAATGGAGGCAGTGAGAGATTTCACTTTCTTGGGCTCCATGATCACTGCAGATGGTGACAGCAGTCACGAAATTAAAAGACGCCTGCTTCTTGGGAGGAAAGCAATGACAAACCTAGACAGCATCTTAAAAAGCAGAGACATCACCTTGCCGACAAAGGTCCGTATAGTTAAAGCTATGGTTTTCCCAGTAGTGATGTATGGAAGTGAGAGCTGGACCATAAAGAAGGCTGATCGCCGAAGAATTGATGCTTTTGAATTATGGTGCTGGAGGAGACTCTTGAGAGTCCCATGGACTGCAAAAAGATCAAACTTATCCATCCTTAAAGAAATCAGCCCTGAGTGCTCACTGGAAGGACAGATCCTGAAGTTGAGGCTCCAGTACTTTGGCCACCTCATGAGAAGAGAAGACTCCCTGGAAAAGACCCTGATGTTGGGAAAGATGGAGGGCACAAGGAGAAGGGGACAACAGAGGACGAGATGGTTGGACAGTGTTCTCGAAGCGACTAGCATGAGTTTGGCCAAACTGCGGGAGGCAGTGGAGGATAGGGGTGCCTGGCGTGCTCTGGTCCATGGGGTCACGAAGAGTCGGGCACGACTGAACAACTGAACAACAGCACCATAATTCAAAAGCATCAATTCTTCGGGTGAGTGCGTGGAATTTGTGTCATTGGGAAGAGCACTCCGAGTGCAAGTCAGACTTCACGTGATGGAAGTAAGACCATTCCAGGACAGGTTTCCCACCACAGCGAGAACTAGGCTATACATCGCTGAGGTTTACATTCGGTGGGGACCGGCGGGATGTGTTGTTGCAAGCTGGGAACACACTCAGGCCGCAGTGGTATCAAGACATTGGCTCCCAGGACGTTTCCGAGCAAAATTCAAAGTGTTGGTGCTGACCTTTAAAGCCCAAAACCAGGCACCCCCAAACTCAGCCCTCTAGCTGTTTTGTGACTACAACTCCCACCATCCCTAGCTAACAGGACCAGTGGTCAGGGATGATGGGAATTGTAGTCCAAAAACAGCTGGAGGGCTGAGTTGGGGGGGGGTGACTGCCCTAAACGGCCTCAGCACAGTATACCTGAAGGAGCATCTCCACCCCCATCATTCAGCCCGGACACTGAGATCCAGCTCCGAGGGCCTTCTGGCAGTTCCCTCCCTGTGAGAAGTGAGGTTACAGGGAACCAGGCAGAGGGCCTTCTTGGTGGTGGCGCCCACCCTGTGGAACACCCTCCCGCCAGATGTCAAGGAAATAAACAAAAACCTGACTTTTAGAAGACATCTGAAAGCAGCCCTGTTTAGGGAAGTTTTTAATGTCTGATGTTTTATTGTATTTTAATATTCTGTTGGAAGCCGCCCAGAGTGGCTGGGGAAACCCAGCCAGATGGGCGGGGTACAAATAATAAATTATTATTATTATTATTATTATTATTATTATTATTATTAAGAAGTGATGAATTTAGCACATCCACCTTTTTCAAACAAACAAACAAACAAAAAACCACCAACATTTTCAGCATTTACAGATCCAGCAAGATGACAGGTCTTTTCCCCCCCACCACACCCGAGAAAAAGATGAATCACCATCTTGTAAGAATGAATGTGGCAGAAGTGGTGAGAAACCAATAATGAGGAAGGAGGACCAGGGTGGAAGAGACAGGACACTTACTGATGCAAATTGTGTTCCAGACCTTGCCTAATGATCACCTGGAAGAACCAAAACAATATGCATCCTTCTCTTCCACCATCACCTTTGTTCCTGGCACATTATGCCGCAAGCTCGTGTTTCCAGGGAAATGGTTTTGTGTGCTTTAAGCATCGCCAGAGTCTCTTTCCCCTCTCTCTTTTTTAAAAATAACCTTTATCACACACACAGAGACCAACAAGACAATAACAAAAATCCACCGACAGCATACAAATCAATATAGCTAACCTGATCCAAAACACCCACCCACCCCACTCACACAGGAAACCAAAGACCACCACACCCAACCACAAATGAACAACCACACCCTACGTCAACCCCGACCTCTCTCACCACCAGAGGAACACAAGCGAACAGCAGAGAACCTGCACAAGCAACGCTGACACCAAACCCCACATATATTAAGTAAAATAGAAACATCGTCACCCGACCCCCCAACCCATCTTCCCCCCCCAACACCTCTTTCCCCCTTTTCTTCCTAATGCAATGTCTCAACAAATGAAACTGATTTGTAAAACTGTTACGGGAGGGGGGATATGAGAGAGAGACATTGCACATACCTTTGTAGAAGAAAATCTTTAATAAAAATACATTAAAAAAAACAAAAACACAAACTTGCTATTGAAAGAGAAAAGGAAATAAGTCTTCTGTTGTGTCAGGAATCAGGAGGGCTGGCTCTGTCGGATCTGGGGGCTCTTGAAAACATATTTGCATGAAATCTGAACCGGAAGAAAATCTGCCTCTGCTCAGTAGACCTGAAGGAGTGTCTCCACCCCATCGTTCAGCCCAGACACTGAGGGCCTTCTGACGGTTTCCTCACTGCGAGAAGTGATGTTACAGAGAACCAGGCAGAGGGCCTTTTCGGAGGTGGCACCTGCCCTGTGGAACGCCCTTGCCATCAGATGTCAAGGAAATAAACAACTATCTGACTTTTAGAAGACATCTGAAGGCAGCCCTGTTTAGGGAAGTTTTTAATGTTTGATGTTTTATTGTGTTTTTAATATTCTGTTGGGAGCTGCCCAGAGTGGCTGGGGAAACCCAGCCAGATGGGTGGGCAGGGTATAATATATTATTATTATTATTATTATTATTATTATTATTATTATTATCATCATCATCATCCAGGGAAACTTGCTTTGGATTGGCAAACCCTCCAAGTGCTCCTGTTTTCCAAGGACAGTCCCCAATTCACAGAAACCCTCCTAGTTTCTGATTTTATCCTGGAATGTCCCACTTTCCCTTAGGACGTCCCTATTTTCATCGGAGAAATGTTGGAGGGCCTGGAGTTACGCGACTCCCGAGCCCGGGAGATAAGTAACTACACAAACTTTAGAAGACATCCGAAGGCAGGGAAGTTTTGACTGGGGCAACCCAGTCAGATGGGTGGGATTTGCAGTGCTCATCTGTTGAAAGAGAACCACCCAAGCCACTTCAGAAAGATACCCAAGGAATATAGTGTGCCAGGAATGCTCAGGCCCCTGTGGGATGGAGCATCAGTCCCGCTAATACCAAACATGGGTGCTAAGTGCCGACAGAAAAGGAGTCGAGATGGGGCCACTGGGACGCAGGGTGATAGCATCAGCTTGCCTCAGGGAACCTTAAGATCTTTTGTTGTTCAGTCGTGTCTGACTCTTCGTGACTCCATGGACCAGAGCATGCCAGGCACTTCTGTCTTCCACTGCCTCCCGCAGTTTGGCCAGACTCATGCCAGTCACTTCGAGAACACTGTCCAACCATCTCTTCCTCTGTCGTCCCCTTCTCCTTAATGGAAAAAAAAATAACTGGGTACTGAACTAAAAGGTGCAAAAGAAGAACTTACACCCCAGTTAACAGTGGCCCATTAAAGTATGCTTCCCGCAGAGTTAAAGAATAAACGCAACAGAAAAATTAACTTGACTAAAGCAGGCACCAGAGGGGGAAAAAGGAAGGCTTTCTCAAACTAGAGTTTAATTTACATAAACAAAGTAAAAAACTCTCCATCAGTTTCTAGCCTTTTTCAGAGACTCTGTTACACTAAATCAACTGTACTTTATCTAAGAACTTTCACTCCCATACTCCCAACCTTCAAATTCCCAAAGCTAGGAGCACTAAATGTTTTGCAACAGAGCCTTATATACTCAGAGTAATGGCCACGCTTCAGCCAATTAAGAACAAAACACTGGCACTTGTATCTTCTATTTCTTAAACAGACAGTACTGACATCAGACCGGCTCAGGTATAATTTCAAACCCAACACTCCTTGTGCCCTCCATCTTTCCCAGCATCGGGGTCTTTTCCAGGGAGTCTTCTCATCAGGGTTATTGGAGCCTCAACTTCAGGATCTGTGCTTCCAGTGAGCACTCAGGGCTGGTCTCATTCAGACTGGATAGGTCTGGTCTTCTTGCAGTCTCCTCCAGCACCATAATTCAAAAGGATCAATTCTTTGGCGATCAGCCTTCTTTATGGTCCAGCTCTCGCTTCCATACATCACTACAGAACTACAAAAGAGGCGTTGTGTTGTTTTTTTGAAGTGGGAAACATGAAAGAGGCCTTCCACCTCAATGGGGAGATATAAGAAACAGACGGCTCACTCCATCAGCTTTGCCAAAACCTCAGAGGCATCAAGGCACCTCCTTCCTTGAGCTGTGCCAGCTTATCATTATAAGAATAATTGGTGCCCACGTTTTTCCTCTTCCTCTCCTGTCCCTTTTACCTTTGTGTTGTGGAGGGTTAGATCGTAAGCCTGCGGGCAGGGACTGTCTTGTTTTAACTGAATATATGTAAGTCACTCCAGGAGCCGTTTTGGCTGCAGAGCAGAGTCAAACATGCTCCCAATAAGCAATCAATCAACCAATCTGGAAGCTACTAGATGAGCCTTGCAGGATCCCGAAGGAGAGCATGACTCATGGGCTGAAACTCCGAAGGGGAGCGCTCAGCTTGTGCGATGAGGATACACACACTGCCAAATTTTGTTCCACCTGTCATCTTCCGCTGCCGGGCGTTGCCATGGCAACCATGCACCACCCCAACCGCTCATTCGGTTGATGCAGAATTCCAGTGAAACATGTATTAACCAGGCACCTGTACTCAAAAATGTGCTTGGGATTCAGGCTCCTGCCTGCAGGGTTTTTTTTGTTTGTTTGTTTTTTAAAGAAAACATTTTTGGACCCCTTAATTCCCTGAACCAAAGTCCTGCACTCCCACACTAAAGTCTCCCTGTCTGTTCCCTCTCTCCTTCCCTCCCCATATCACGCACTTCCTCCTGTCCAGTAGGGAGGAGGTTTTCTGCAGTCCTGGTGGATCTTTCACCGCACAGAAGGTGGACTGTTTGTGAACATTCCGTTACTGTAGAACGTTTGAAACCTTTGCCAACCTGGTGCCCACCAGATGTTCCAGATTGCAACTCCCATTAGCCCCGGCCAGCATCTTACAGGACATGAGAAATAAGCCCCTGGGAACTCTGCCCGGGGCCGTCAAAGAATGCAGGAGAAGAACAAAATGGGAACTGCTAAAAATATAGGGAAACCAATCATTAAAAATTAAACATTGATAGAATTAAAAGTATATGCCTATTGATTAAAACCACGCAAATAATTACAATAAACCATTACAATAAAAACAGCATGCAACCAGCCCTTTCATTAAAAAGCAATCAGTTCTCAAAAGCCTGTTGGAACAAGAAAGTATTCACTTGTCAACAGAAGGATAACTAGGAGGGAGCCAGTTTGGCTTCTCTAGGGAGTTCGTTCCAGAGTATGGGAGCAGGCTGGTTACAGTGTGCCACCCTAGAAGACTCAGGTTCGAATCCCCCCTTGGCCATTAAGCTCACTGGGCAGCCTTGGGTAGTTGTGAGGATAAAACAGAATCACTTGCATCACCTCAAGCTCCTTGGAGGGAAGATGGAATATCTGATAGCAGCCCTATACAGTATAGGGAAGTTTTCAATGTTTGACGGTTTATTATGTTTTTATATGTGTTGGAAGATGCCCAGAGTAGCTGGAGCAACCCAGCCAGATCGGCAGGTTGTTAAATTTGTGTTTCTTTTAAAAAAGGATTTCAAACATAAAACAAAACAAAACATTAAATCTTTCATCGCACAAATAATAAACATAAATTTACAATAATCTCTTTCAAATTATACATCAACTTTAAAATATGACTTCATATTGCTTCTACAACGGTTTTCTTAGTATAATACTCATTTCGTTACTCTAACTGATAATTTAGTTACTCTCATTCTTACAAACGATCCTTCTGTATGCCAGATCGGCAGGTTGTTGTTGTTGTTGTTGTTGTTGTTGTTGTTGTCATCGTATCACCAATTAATAAATTTTTAAAAACCTGCATCATAAAGGTAAACTTTAAATTTACTGCTACACCTCTGTTTGCCTCTGGCCCTGCCCACCACAGACATCCGGTTCCTGGAAGATGATCTGAATGAGATTGTGGCCATGGGACTGGGAAAGTCTCCCTACCCTGTCCCAGGTGGTCTCACCTGGTACCATGGCTCTTCCGCCAACGTCTCTCCGAGTTGCAAGCAAGGGCTTCTTTTAAAAAACAAATCCCAGGTTTGCCTCCATTTGGGGAACAGGGAGGGCTTAAAGGCGAGGGGGGAAGTCAGACATTCTTCTCTGGCTCAGGTTTTGACCCGAGGCAGAGAAGAATTCAAGGGCTTTACAAATCCTTCCCTCCTCGAACCTCAAATCCTCCTGGAAACTTCTCCACGGGTCTCCATGGCTCCCTGCGGCAAACTGCTTTGGATGTTCCCTACGCTGGTCTGAATCCGCAGCGGGAGACAACTGTTTACACAGAGGGTGTAAAGTGTAGAACAGCCAGAAGGAAGCACTTGTCATGCATCTCTCTGTTTACTTCTGCCTTCTCGTTTGTTTCCCCTCTGAACGTCACGATTGTGCCGGGGATGTGGAAAAGCTGTGAAGGGACTTGTGCCAGGATGCGCCCGGCTGGCCACATGCCGGTTGCCGTAGGAACCTGCAAGATGCACATTCTAGAAGTTGTCCTGAAAGGAGAGGAGGAGTCAGTTGGACAGTTGCAGGAAAGGGGGCAAAGAGGCCCTTCGATCCGAACCACAAAGTCTCAGGATGTCCTGGTGAGTTGCCGGCGGGCAGGGCAGTTCCGAAATGGGAGCTTCTTATGGGGACCAGTTGCCAAATTTGCAGTCCTATGTATTGGGGACAGTGAAGCGGGCAGGGAGATGGGGGTCCCATTTCTGGGCCAGAGGCTACAGTCTGCCAGTTGGTTTCCCTAACTAGAAGAATGAAAATACATCGGGGGACGTATACGGCCCTGGGCCTGTTTTTTGCATCACAGACCATGGAATTTGGCCTCCGGTGCAGCCTAAGTAAGCTGGAATTCCAAGAATCTGAGTCTTTATTTTAAAATGGAAGGGGTGAGTTTCTAGCCCTCAGAGTTATGCAAGGAGAAAAACCAGAAGAATGTATGTCATGTTTATGCTAAGTGGTGATAAATTGAGAGGACGTTTTCTCAAACTCTGGCACCCAGATCTGGACACGGCACTCCAGGTGTGGTCTGACCCAAGGCAAAATAGAGCGGTACTATTCCTTCTCTTGGCCTGGACAACATATTTCTGTTGATGCAGCCTAGAATTGCATTAACTTTTTTCTTTTTTCTTTTGCCCTCTGAATTCCAGTTGCTGGAAATCACAGGAGGGGAGAGTTGCTCTTGTGCTCAGATCTTGCTTGCCGGTTTCGCACAGGCATCTGTTTCACAGAACTGAAGAGTTGGAAGGAACCCAACTCCTTCAACCTTTCCTCATAAGGCTTGGTCTCCAGACCCTTGATCATCCCGGTCACCCTCCTCTGCACACGTTCCAGCTTTTCAAAATCCTTCTTAATTTGTGGCACCCAGAACTGGACATAGTATTCCAAGTGTGGTATAATCAAGGCAAAATAGAGCTGAACTATTACTTCCCTTGAGGAAAGTAAGGGGCAGGTGGGGCGCATCCACCTGGCAAGGGAGCCCACCTAGGAGAAGGAAATCTCTGACCGTAAGCCTCCTCTGCCTTGAGGCTATAATCATTCGTGAGAAAAACTTCGGGAGTAGGGCATCTTCGGGAGAAGAAAAGACTAAGGAGTAAACCCTACACAAATCCAGATCAGAGATCCTAAGACGGCTGGACGGTGCCCTGTATGCCTCCTTCTGGCAACTCCTGCAGCCAATCTGGTGCCAAACTTCTTGCTCTGCTTTCCTTGAATAACATTACTAAGCACCTCCACATTCTCCCCCCCCCAACTTTTCTCTGGCAAAATTCAGATTTCGCAGACAAACCTTTCCCATTCGTGTATGTACACCCGTGATCTCATTCATCTCTGTCAGCCCAAGTTTGCTGCTAGAGCAGCTTGTCATGCATCTTGTCCTGGAAGCTCATAGAATCTCATATCATAGAGTTGGAAGGGGCCCTAAGGATCATCCAGCCCAACCTACTTCAAGGCAGGAATTTTCAGCTCTCCCTTGCGGGGAACGAACCTTAAACCTTGGCATCATCAGCTCCACACTCTAACCGGCTGAGCTATCTAGAATGATACAAGAGGGACTCGTTGTTGAACAGCTCTGGGAACTGTATTTCCTTGAGGTGAATAGGGGCCTCCTAGCAACTCTAACTCTAATTCGGCGGTTCGAATCCCCGCGACGGGGTGAGCTCCCGTTGCCGGTCGGTCCTAGTTCCTGCCAACCTAGCAGTTCGAAAGCACGTCAAAGTGCAAGTAGATAAATAGGTACCGCTCTGGCGGGAAGGTAAACGGCGTTTCTGTGCGCTGCTCTGGTTAGCCAGAAGCGGCTTAGTCATGCTGACCACATGACCCAGAAAAACTGACTGACTGCGGACAAACGTCGGCTCCCTCGGCCAGTAAAGCAAGATGAGCACACGGCAACCCCAGAGTCGTCTGCAACTGGACTTAACTGTCAGGGGTCCTATACCTTTACCTTTAACAACTCTCAGCACTCTTAATGAACTACAGTTCCCAGGATGCTTTGGGGGAAGCCACGGCTGGGAAAAGTGCTTTGAATGCAAGCTGCATTATGTGGCCTCAGCCATTGCTATATTCATCTCACTTCGAATTGTAGAAAAGGTCGGCAGAAAACCTTCTCTGCTGAGGTGAACAAAGCCCAGTTAAGGAAGGAGCTGATTATCATCTGACTATCGATCTGGGTCATCAGGAAAAGGAATCAGGGCCAGCCTTTTCCAAACAGCCTGCGCAGGTTGCAAAGCGAAGCGTGGAAGGCTGAGCTTAGTGCAGAAAAGCAACAGGGAAGAACCAAGGGGGAGGGGGGGCGGAGAGCAGGAAGCGAATAAAACCAACACCTTCTGTGCTTCTAGAAGACGCTGGAGCGATGAGAGCAGCACTCAGGGCAAAAATAGCATAAGGTGAATGAGCGCCCGGGGAGATGTAAAGCTGCTTTGACAGCTTCCCAAAAACAGGGTAGCTGCCTTTTGCCAAAGTCATTAAAGGCTGCTTCGTTGTGTAACCGCAGCTGAAGATGCCTTGCAACGGCCGGATCCTGTCAAGTGCTGATGATCTGTGTCCCTCCAGACATCAGCCGTATACAACGGTACCTCGGTTTAAGAACAGTCCGGTTTAGGAGAACACTTCAATCTCCCAAGACATTCTATACAAGATCTCAAAGTAGCTGTCTTATTAAAAAGGAATTTCAGAAATAGACTGGAAAGAGAAGTTGCTGAATTGCAACTCATTACCAAACTTAAAACAAAGACACTGGATTCTTATCTCATTATACATGACAAAGCTATTTTTAACCTTCTCACCCCTTGCTTTTTCCTGTAAGACCAATTGCAGTCGTTAACAGTCATCAACAGGTTTACCACAGCTATCAGCCTATCACCCATTCCCACCACCCTTCTGAGTAATACCCCTCCCCACCCTCTCACTATATATAAGGGTCTGGTGACTTCTGTTTCAGTGTATCTGAAGAAGTGTGCATGCACACAAAGCTCATACCAAGAACAAACTTAGTTGGTCTCTAAGGTGCTACTGGAAGGAATTTTTTAATTTTTATTTTGTTTTGAGTCCAGTTTAAGAACGATTCGGTTTACAAAACTCCGCAAAACCAGAAGTAGCGTCCTGGTTTGCAAACTTTACCTCGGTCTAAGAACGGAATCTGAACGGTGGAAGGGCACCGGCGGCGGGAGGCCTCAATAGGGAAAGCGTGCCTTGGTTTAAGAACCGTTTTGGTTTAAGAACGGACTTCTGGAACGGATTAAGTTTGTAAACCGAGGTACCACTGTATAGCAATGAGAGCAAGTCCATCCAGGGGCATAGTGTGAGGGGAGGAGGCACAGGCAGGGTCGGATTTAGGTTTGATGAGACCCTAAGCTACTGAAGGTAATGGGGCCCTTTATATTGCAGGCGGGGCCCATTACTTACATCATAGGAGCCGACACAACACAACACAAAACACTGTTGCTGTATGTAGGTTTCATTGTATTTGTTTCTTATCTTATATTTTGGAAATGTACACCCAGGTGTTTTTTTTCTTTAATTTTTTTGGGGGGCCCCAAAAATTGAGGCCATAAGCTATAGTTTGTTTAGCTTATACGTAAATCCAGTACTGGGCACAGGGGTGATTGCCCCAGGTGCAAAATTGTTAGGGATGCAACATTTCAACATCTGGTGCTTCCTCAACACAGCTGCACATTTCTGTTGAAAATGACTTTTCCATGCGAACCAGCAAGTGGTTCTCTCCAGACTCTCATTTTCTTATCTCAGTGGCTGTGACCTCCCGTCAGGCAGTTGAATATGCATGCATACTCTGTCTGTTTCCTCCCTTCCACCCACCTCCACCTCCATGCGGCCCCAGGCACTGGCAACCCACGCTACGCTACTGGGTCCATCCCGACCATTAGGCAGAGTGGGGCGACTGCCTTAAGCAGCAGGTGCTAGTGGGTGGTAAGCAGTGGCACTTCTTGAATCCAACAGTTGTTCCTATCTGTTGGAGAGCAGAGCTGTGAGCTTCGTGGCCTGCCATGCACCCAGTTCCCTCTGGCATGGTAGAGGATGGTCTCCCATTGCCGCAATGCAACTGGCAATCCAGTTACTTTCTGCAACATGGTGCCATCTTGTCTTTTGCTTCCGGAATCAACTGGTCCTGAATGCCATCGGCTGAGTTCATCCCACCAAGTTGAGTTGGGAGCAACCAAGCAGCGAACACTGCTGCAGCCCTGCGCTAAGAGATCTGGGTCAGCTGGAACTATCTGTGATAGCAAGAATTTGGAAACCAAGCTGTATGAGGAGTGGCTGAGGGAGTTAGGTATGTTTAGCCTGGAGGACCGAGATATCACCTTCAAATACCTAAAGGGCTGTCCCATGGAAGATGGAACAAACTTGTTTTCTCCTGCTCTCAAGGGCAGGACCTGAAACCAATGATTCAAACTGCAAGAAAGGAGTTTCCAACTAAATATGTGGGAAGAATAACTTTCTGACACTAGGAGCTGTTGGGCAGTGTAGCGGACTACCACAGAAGGTGGCGAACTCCCCTTCATTGTAGTTTTTAAAGCAGAGGTTGGATATCAGGGATTCTTTAGCTGAGATTCCTGCATTACAGGGGGTTGGACTAGATGACCCTTGGGATCCCTTCTAACTGTACAGTTCTATGATTCTATGTCCCTTTTTGTCTGGATCACGTTTGTAATGTGCCCTATTCTTTGGCTACACTTTTGTTTGTAATGTGCCCTATTCTTTAACAATTTTTCATATTTCCACCCTCCTCCCCTGGACTTCCCTCATACTCCTGTTTTGTTTTATTTCCATATTGTTCACCCTGCGTATTGTTTCCCCAAAATTTTCCCAATACATATAGTCTTTTTTTTTGTTGTATACAGTTGTGATTGTTTACTTAAACCCTGACAATGAGTCCATTTCTTTATGTTGCCTCTTCATGTATGTTGTAAATGGTTCCCATTCTCATTTGAAGTCTCTGTTCTCCTTTTCATGTAGTTTATCTGTTAGTTTTTGCCAATTCTGCATATTCCATACGTTTCCCTTGCCATTGTTCTTCCATTGGTATTTCTTCTGTCTTCCAAGTTTGTGCTAATATAATTCTTGCTGCTGTTGTTGCATACATAAATAATTTCCAATCTTCTTTTTTTACATCTTGGTCTAAAATTCCTAGGAGGAATGCTTCTGGTTTCTTAACAAAAGTCTTTTTAAACATTTTTTTTCAATTCATTATATATCATTTCCCAATAATTTCTAATCTTTTTGCATTCCCACCACATATGATAAAACGTACCATCTTTTTCTTTACATTTCCCACAAGTTTTTGATCCCTTTTTATACATTTTGACCACTTTCTCTGGTGTTATTTACTATCTATAGATCATTTTCATATAATTCTAAGAGGCACACTCCTGCCTTGGTGAAATGTTGTGTTTGTGTGTATAAAATATATACATGGCACATCATGTGTACACATGTTTATAAAGTGCACAAGTGTGTGTGTGTGTGCTCCTGTTTCCACACAGAAACAACAAAGAGTCTTGTGGCATCTTAAAGACTAGCCAATTTATTACAGCTGAAGATTTTGTGGACTGGAATGGCGATATATACATGAGTCATATGCATTCTTGTGTGTCTGGGTAACATGTCTCTCTGTAGCATGCATGCTCAGCTCTCTGAGCATAACACGACACATCACATGCAGGTGCAAGAAGTGTATGCAGGGAGCGCATATGATAATGCAACCGACAGCATAACAACACGAGAAGAGCCTGCTGGATCAGGCCAGTGGCCCATCTCTAGTCCAGCATCCTGTTCTCCCAGTGGCCAGCCACATGCCCTAATAGGAAAACTGCAAGCTGGACTCGAACACAAGTCCGATTCTCCCCTCCTGTGGTTTCCAGCAACTGGCATTCAGAAGCATTGCTTCCTCCATAGCTTCATCCTCCATGAATTTGTCCCATCCTCTTTTGAAGCCACCCAGGTTGGTGGCCATCACTGCTTCCTGTGGCAGGGAGTTCCATAGCTGATATGTCTTGATGTAATAAATAACATTGTGCCCATGGAAGATGTTAACTCCCTGTCTGTTTGGTGGGCATGCAAGTAAACGCTACGCGTAGTCTTCCCCCTACTCAAGTGTGTGTGAAGTGGTTGTACCAATTCAATAAATAGAGGAATGCACTCTGCACAGGTTCAGGTGCTTTTTAATCCTTCGCGTGTCAACGGAGGGAGCCCTGGAACTGAAAGTACGTAGTTGGGCTGGAATAAACCCCGACTCCACACATTTTCCCTAAAGCAAAGGCAGATTTATTATTAAGGAATTGCTGTTAAATGACTCTGATTATGATCCTATCTTTCATCCATATTGTTGCCACCCTGAAGTTCAATCCCCAACATCTCCTAGTGCAGCTGGGAATCTGAAGCCTGAGTGTTGCCCTGGGAGCTGCTGTCAGCCAGGGATGGCTGTATTGCCCTAGGATGGGCCAGTGGTCTGGCTCTATATAAGACGACTTCCTGGGCTCCTGTGATTTCACCCCAGATCATCTTGGTCTCTCCCCCTGCACATGTGGCGTGGCTCACTTTCTTGAGCCACCTGCCACTATTCACTCATTATTTTGCACCCGCTCTCTGCTTGAGGCTCATGCCAGTCAGAATTGTACCAACAGAAGCAGGGGAAGTTTGCAGAATTGACTGGGGTGGTGGATGCTGCTGCAGCCTTTCGGCAAAAGTTTGGGGCGAATGGTCTTCCTTGCACCAGCTGCTCCGTATCTAGTACTGTATCATGTGCCCAGATAGCGTATTGCTTCTCCTCTTCCTCCTTTCCTTCTGGGGAGGGCTGGCCACGAAACAGGCGAGCAATCCCAGAAGGTTCAAATGCCCAGGTCTGCCCACTGCTGAGCTTTCTCAATGCAATGGATTACCAACGAAACAAAACAGTTAAGTAAGAGCCGCTCGGCGGTGGAACGGAAGGCTCTCCTTCGCTGGAGTTCTTAAAGCAGAGTTTGGATGGCCATCTGTCAGGGATTTCTTTAGCTGGGCTTCCTGCATGGCAGGGGGGTTGGACTGGATGACCTTGGGGGGTCCCCTTCCAACTCTATAATTCTATGAAGTAAATGAGGGGGTAACGTTCAGCTAACCCGCTCCATCTCCTTCATCCAAGTGTGGTTGCTCTGCCACCACTGAGTTCCTGGCCTTCTTTCACCTTGATCCTCCTGTGCCAGTGACCTAGAAATCTCCCCTCCTGGGGCACCCTCAGACCGGCAGCTGATGCCTGGACGAGGGGGAAGCCCGCTTCCATTTGGTCCCACTGCGCAACAGCGCCCCTTGGTGCCCGTGCCACAGCATTGCCTGGCAGCAGCCCAGAGAGGATCAGGCGTTGGGTGATTCTGGTGATATAGGCACCCACCTCCAGATCTGCAGGATTTCTGGAGGCTTCCAACTTCCTGACGGCCAATTCTGTTTTATTTCCCTCCCCCCTCCCTTTTCTTAACCATATAGATATGAACTGTTGTTGTTCGGAAAGCAGAGAGCGGGGAGGGGAGAGCGCGGAGTGAGGTGGCGAGAGCGAGGCGCCAAAAAAGATGCTAAAACGTCACAGGGAGAGATTTCCTTATTGGGTCTCCCTCGCCTGCATCCTGAGTCCATATATGGGCATTTATGTCACAGCAGCCTCGCTCGGGGAACTCCAGAAATGGAAGAGCGGAAGATCAGAGGCAGATATATAAACGCAGGCAGCGCCTCCTCGGCTCTTTGCTTACAAACACCAAGGAGGGGAGAGAGAGACGCACCTGCCGAGCTCAGCCCAGGTGAGGCCTGGGATACAGATACAGCCCCCACCTCCCTAGGCAATCAGAGCATCCTCCTCTCTCTCTGCCACACGATCCTTCAGGACCAGCATCCCTGCATCTTTCCACCTGCCGGAGGATCCCTTTACTCAGCCCCCCTGGAGCTGAAGCGACCTCTGCCTTGGGGGGCCTCTCTCTGAGCAGCCAGGGAGGGGGCTCTCTCCTCCCTTCCACACCTCCTGCTTTCCTCCCATCCTTCCTCCCCCCCCCCATTTCCCCCATCTCCTTTTCTTCAATTTGGAAATGTTGAACACCATGGATTTCTCACACCAGGACCCTCTGTACGACAAGTGTCAGCTGAAAGATGGTTCCGTCCCCGGGCAGGACCAGGAGTCCCAACTTTCGACGGAGCAGCCGAGGGAAGGAGCCTCTGATTTTCTCCCAGGTAAGGAGGAGAAGCCTGCTGAATCTCACCTTGGAAAGCGGCTGGTGTGGACCTGCTCTGGATTTTTTTTAACCTGATTATTTCACGTGAAAGCAAGTCGGGTGGCAGGTGACCGGCATCAGATTCTAAAACGTTGCTGTTATAATGGTTAGGGTAAATTAAGAGTCCATTAATTGTTTAAAACGATGGGGGGGGAGGTTTAGTAGAGGAATGTGGTTTAGAAATAGACTGTAATGGCATTCATTAGAATTGCGTGATTGGTTGTTGTTGTTTTTTGGGGGGGGGAGGTTAATTCAAAATAAACATAGAATAGAACCAGAAGGGCTCCCACAAGGCCATCCAATCCAACCCCTGCTTTGTGCCTACCAGATTCTATATGTGCTCAAAGCATTCTTGACAGGTGCTGGATTAACCATTTAACCCAAAACTTACAAAGGAGGAGGTTCTTCAACTTTCCTGCTAGGCAGTTCATCCAACTGCAGAACAGCTCTTGGAAATGGGGGGTGGGGGGTGGGGCGGGGCGCACAGGTTAACCTATACTTCATTGACACAGTCAAGGAGAGCAGTGGGGTTGAAAAGGCTTCCATTCCTCTCCTTATTCTCCCACCTCCCATGAAGCAGGGTATTATTATTCCCATTTCACAGATAGGGAATGGTGGTCGAAAGAATGGCCGGCCTGATGGCTGAGGAAGCCCATGCAAAGGCTGACACGACCCCAGTGCTCCAAATTTGGGTTATTCCCATTTAGAATCTCCCCCCCCCTTTTTGGCAAACACTCTGCACTGGATTGAACATTGTGCTTGGGTCCAAGAGGACCCAGATTGAAAGGTCTTTGGGAAAAGTCCTTATCTCCATGGTAGAGCCTCTACCTTTCATGCAGGTAACATGTCCAGGTAGGGCTGAGAAGGACACCTGCCCAAAGCTTTGGAGAGCTGCTGCCAGTCAGTGTAGACAGTTCTGAGCTAGATGGACTGAAGCCCATCTTGTGCCTCTTCACTAGGGCAACCCACTTGCTACCTCCCAGTCTAACCAATGGTTAGTTGCTAAAAGGATGGGTCAAGGCTGAAATGCAACTGGTGTGGAGGCCTTTACCCCCCAGATCCCAAGCCCGTGAGGCTTGGTTATAGCTGCTTAGACTCTGCACGTGCTCAGGAACTCTTCCTTCCTTCTTTCTTTTATTTCACATGCTCTGTAGCCATTAAGACCTGGCCCATGGAGACCAACTCTGGGATCTAGCCCTGGGTCCATGAAGCCTTGAGCTCGACTCACCTCCTAGAAGTGTTGTGATGGTCAAATAAGCCAGGTGTGTGTAGGCATCATAACCCACCTCAAACCGCTGGATTAGGCTGCAAATCCACCTTGGACAAGCGAGTGACTCATTGCAGGCACCCCACAGGAGGACATGCCTGACCCCTATTGCATCTGGGGCACGAAACAGGGCCATGGGGAGCTACATTCTACCAGCTCAGGCTATTGTCCATCTAGGTCAGGTCTATGTCCTTGATTTGGTGCCTGATCTTCAAGGTCACAGTCAGAGAAAGGGCTAAGCCCACCACCTGCCACCCGATGGCCACCTGTCAGGGTTTCTTTAGCTGCATTGCAAGGGGTTAGACCAAATGACCCTTGGGAAACCTTGCAACTCTACAGTTCTATGATGCCGGGACCCTTTTGGCTGAAGGATTAAACCTGAGGCCATCTGCTTGCAAAGCCATGTGTGCCGCCATCATTCTAAGGGGCCATCGCACCCTCCACACTTCCCAGAAACCTCTGCTGCCTTCTCTTGTAGAGCTCTGGTGTTCTGTGATTCTATTTGTAATGAAAACCCCGTGTTTCTGCTTTCCAGGTGACTTTATGGGAGCCACAATGAACCCTGAAACCACAGATTACTACTTCATCTCAGGACAGCCCTCCCCACCGGTCAGCTATACGGGCAGCTTCTTCATCAAGACAGAGCAATGCCAAGACCAGGAGTCCCTCTTCAACCTGATGTCAGGCATTCTTGGCCTTTCTCCCTTCTCGTCTTCTGAGGCCCACCAGAGGCAGCCGGACGCCGCCTACAGCGTCCCAGAGGCCATCCAGAATCATTTGGACCTCTATTCCACCTGCCAGCCCGAGCTGAACATTTCTGTGCGGCCGTCGTTAGCTGAGCAAAGCTATTCCACGTTCTCCAGCCCTGACACCACCCAGCAAGTCCAACCTTCTACTGACGTGGGGGCCTCTTCCCAATGCCTGTTTAGCGAAAAACTCTTGGACAGCAAACAGGACACCAAGCTGTCGGCCATCTCCCCATCCCTGGAGAAGTTCAAATCTCCTTGTTCCCACTGGGACCCTCTCAGCCAGTCTCAGAATTACCTACCAGCGGAATACACCCCTCCAGAGACATTCCGCCCCGCAGAGGCCAGCCAGACAATGTTCCCCCAACTGGCATCAAAAACCGAGAATGTGCTGTCCGTCAGCTGCCAGTCAGAGCTCAATGGACTCCCCGAACAGTCGGGTTCCTTCGGACACAATCTGGACTTCACTTGCCTGCCAGAAAAGTTCCCCACTCTCACACAGATCCCCAGTGACTTTGTAGAGGCCAAGATCCCCAACCTACCGCCCCAGCTCATCCAAGACTTTGAGTCTTCCTTGCCCCAGGCCGAGGTCATGCCAAACCTGGCAAGCACCAATGACCAGAGGCTGCACACCAGCCACACCCCGCCATCAACTCCCATGACGGACTTCCTGGCCCATTCCTCTGGCTCCTTGGTCAACCCTCTAGCCCCCAGCAGGACCCCCGGAGCCGTCCCAGAGCCAAAGAAGAAGCCTCGCCGGGGGAAGTGCTCTTCCAAATGCTTCTGCCCCAAACCCCACGAGAAAGCCTTCGCCTGCCCAGTGGAGAACTGCATCCGTTGTTTCGCGCGGTCGGACGAACTCAACCGCCACCTCCGCATCCACACCGGCCACAAGCCCTTCCAGTGCCGCATCTGCCTGCGGAACTTCAGCCGCAGCGACCACCTGACCACGCACATCCGGACGCACACGGGGGAGAAGCCCTTCTCCTGCGACGACTGCGGGCGCCGGTTCGCCAGGAGCGACGAGAAGAAGAGGCACAGCAAGGTCCACTTGAAGCAGAAAGCCCGGGCGGAGGAGAAGCTCAAAGGCCTGGGCTTCTACTCTGTGGGACTTTCTTTCGGGATGCTGTAAAACCCCGGGGGGGTGGGTGCGAATCCTGCTGTGACTTTGTGGGGAGCTTTTTTTCTTTCTGGATAGGGCTTGGGGCATTAATCTGGGAAACTCAGGTTAAGGTTCCTTCGTGCAGCATAGAGGGAAAGGAACGAGAGACGTGGCTGGCCACAATCATTGTGGCTTGTCCTGTTGATTCATTTTTTGGGGGTGTCCGGGCGGAAGACCGTGAATGGAGGGGACCAAAAAGGTCTGGTGGGATGCGGGCAACAATTCAAAGTCATTCCATGCTCATTTGCAGAGGAGTTCAGGTCCAAAGGCCAGCTTCTGAGTTGTCAGCGATGTCTGTATTTTAGCAGAGGTGTGCTTCTGATATTCAGCACCACATGAGTAGCGGACAGCTCCCAGTGGCGGAGCTGGGCTGAGCAAGGAGCTGAATTTCCCAAACAGCATTTGTTAAGATGTATATATAAAACAAGACGGAGAGAAACACCTATCTCTATTTTACACAAGAACAAGACAACTTTACAGTTTTTAATGAACCGAACCTACTTCCATTACATAAGCACTTTAATGGGCCTTCCAGGGAGACGGGGGGGGGGGGCCGGGTCATTAAAATAAATAAATCCTAAGAATAAAATTTCTCATGTTCAAACCACAGGGCTGGGGAAGGAGACACTTTCAAAGTTGTATACAATCAGCACAGTTCATTGCTTTGTTAATGATGCAAATTGTTGCCATGGAGCAGACAAACTTTGCTTAATGAACATTTTGTATATAATTGTGATTGCAGGAATTTTTTGGGCGGGGGGTGGTTCTCATTTTTAAAAAATGTAAATCACTCTCTTTGTAAAAACAGAATGTGTCGGGGTTATTACAAAGCTGTGTTTATTTTTACAATAAACGAAATTTGTTTTAATCTAAAAAAAGAAAAAGAAACCTTTTTAAGAGTTATTTCATGCTACTTTTCACAGCCACTTTTGACCCCAACCCAGATTTCCCCCCTGAGAAACCCAAACCCTTCAGTAGTGGGGTAAAGGTAAAGGGACCCCTGACCATTAGGTCCAGTCATGTCCGACTCTGGGGTTGCGGTGCTCATCTCACGTTACTGGCCGAGGGAGCCGGCGTACAGCTTCCGGGTCATGTGGCCAGCATGACAAAGCTGCTTCTGGCGAACCAGAGCAGCACATGGAAACGCCGTTTACCTTCCCGCCAGAGCGGTACCTATTTATCTACTTGCACTTTGACGTGCTTTTGAACTGCTAGGTTGGCAGGAGCTGGGACTGAGCAACGGGAGCTCACCCCGTCGCATGGATTTGAACTGCCGACCTTCAGATCAGCAAGCCCTAGGCTCTGTGGTTAGTTCCCTGTTTTCCCTGAAGGCAGCCCAATGGGTATTTTGGATGTAAGTGGGAAAGGGTCTCCTAGGCAGAGCTGCCCATTTAGCAGCAAAGAGGATCCAGGAATCTGCTTTGTGGAGAGGAACAGAGACCCCACAGCCAAAGACATCGCCTCTCCAAATCTATCCAGATTCCTGCCCAAACCACCTCTTGTCTGGATAATCCTCCTGCAGCCACTGTGATGTTTTTATCAAGGCTCTCCATTGCATGAGTTTCCAGCATTCTGCATCAGAGATGGCAGCCTTGTAATCCTGGAATGAGAGATTTTTGACCCTCCAAGGGTTGTTGGATTCCAACTCTCAGAGGAGACTGATAGGAGATATGATAGACATCTTCAAATATCTCCAAGGCTGTCACATGGAAGAGGGAGCAAGATTGTTTTCTCCTGCTCCGGAGGGTAGGACTTGAACCCATGGCTTCCAGTTACCAAGGAAGGAGATTCCGACTAAACATACAGAAAAGCTTTCTGACAGTAAGGGCTGTTCGAACATGGAATGGTCTCCCTCAGGAGGTGGTGGGCTCTCCTTCCTTTGAGGTTTTCAAGCAGAAGTTGGATGGTTGTCTGTCATGGGTGCTTTAGCTGAGATTCCTGCATTGCAGGGGGTTGGTCTAGATGACCCTAAGGACCCCTTCCAACTCTACAATTCTATGAGTCTATGATTCATTATATCAGAGACCAGGAACTTGTAGACCTCTGTATGTTGTTAGAATACATCTCCCACAATTCATGGCCATTGGCTTTGACAGCTGGAGCAAATGGGAGCTGGAGCCCATCAACAGTTGAAGGGCCATTGGTCTCCCCCCCCCTTCTAGAGAGTCCACTATTGGCTCTCCAGGAAAGCCAGTATGGGGCAATGGTTAGAGTGTCAGACTAGGACCTGGGAAACCTGGGTTCAAATCCCCACTCAGCCATGAAGCTCACCGGGTGACCTTGGAGTCAGTCGCTGCCTCTCAGCCTAGCCTGCCTCACAGGGTTGTTGTGGGGATTAAATGAGAAAGGGAAGAACCATGAAGGCCACCCTGAGCTCCTTGGAGAAAAAGGAAGGATGTAAAAATGCAATCAATCCATCAATCAATCAATCCATAAAGGTTGCTAGACTACAGCTCCCATCCTCCTTGATCACTGGCCGTACTACAGAGTTGGGACCCCAAGGATCAGCCACTCCAACCCCCTGCAATGCTGCCTACAAACCTCCAAGGAAGGAGACTCCACAACATCCTGGGGGAGACGGTTCCACTGTTACTGTCAGAGAGTTCTTATTGATACTTAGTCGGAACACACACACCCTTTTTTTTTGCTAACTTGAAGCCATTGGTTCGAGTCCTGCCCCCTCTGGAGAAAACAAGCTTGCTCCATCTTATCTTCCAATTGCTTTGCTCTTTGATACTGTTTATATGATCAGCTGTGTCGAATGGGGTCTGAATCCATGTGCAAGAAAGACAATGGACCAGGGAGGAGGAACATCTAGTGCAGGGGCCAAATCCTGCCCTCCAGGCCTCAGGCCTCTTCCCAGGCCACCCCACTCACCAACTTCATTTCCTTACTGGGCAAAAAGGTGCCCCTGCACTCTGATTCTTGCTTGCCTGGAGGCTAGAGAAGGGTGTCTATGCATGTATGTGTGCCAAAACTAGCATGCTGCCGCTGGACATCCATCCAACTTGAGAGACAGTGGGGTGCGCCTCTGGGGGTGAAGTCAAACTGCTGCATTAGTGGCACCAAAGTGGCCTCTCCAGGGTGAAAGACTAGGCGTTGTGGGTGGAGGTCCTGGGCTGCCCAGATGAAAAGACTCCTCTCTTGGTCTCGTTGGATTGGTCCAAAGGGAAGCACAGAGCAATACGTCCCACACCAGCTTGGCTGCAGGAGTTGCCAGGAGGTGTACAAGTCACCATCCAACTGTCTTGGAGTCTCATGTAGGGTTTACTCCTTAGTCTTTCCTACTTCTGAAGATGTCCCACAAGGTAGCGGAGGTTTAGGATCAGAGTTTTCCTTTAGAAAGCCTACTGTACAAAGGTGAAATTCACACTCATAGCGTAAGAACAGCCTGCTGGATCCGCATCCTGTTCTCCCAGTGGCCAAATAGATGCCTCTGGGAATCAGGCACAACCACCATCCCTGTGGTTTCCAGTAACTGGTGTTCAGAAGCATTGCTCCCTCCAATTGTGGAGGCAGAGAGTAGACATCCTGGCTAGTAACCATCAATAGTCCTCTCCTCCACGAATCTGTCTTATCCTCTTTCAAAGCCATCCAGGATGGTGGCCATCACTGCCTCCTGTGGCAGGGAGTTCCACGGTTTAACTCTGTACTGCGTGAAGAAGAACTTCCTTATATCTGTCCTGACTCTCCTGGCACTCAGCATCCTCGAATGTCCATGAGATCTAATGTTGCGACTCTCCTTCCTTGGAGGTTTTAAAGCAGAGGTTAGATGGCCGTCTGTCATGGATGCTTTAGCTGAGATTCCTGCCTTGGAGGGGGTTGGACTAGATGACCGCTGGGGTCCCTTCCAACTCTACAATTCTATGGGGGAGGAAAACTTTTGTTCCTCTACCTCCTCTACATCATGCATGATTTTACACACCTCTATCAAGACTTCCCCCACCACCACCAATTGCCTTTCCCCCAAAGTAGAGATTTGTCTGCATTCTGTTCTTTTAGTATTACTTTCTTTTATCTGTCCTGAATCTTCCAACATTCGGCTTAACTGGATATCCACAATGTCTAGTATTTTGAGAGATTTGTTGCCTGGAAACAATGCCTTATGCCTGGAAACAATGCCTTATGAGGAGCGGCTTAGGGAGCTGGGTATGTTTAGCCTGGAGAAGAGAAGGTTAAGGGGTGATATGATAGCCATGTTCAAATATATAAAAGGATGTCATATAGAGGAGGGAGAAAGGTTGTTTTCTGCTGCTCCAGAGAAGCGGACACGGGGCAATGGATTCAAACTACAAGAAAGAAGATTCCACCTAAACATTAGGAAGAACTTCCTGACAGTAAGAGCTGTTGGACAGTGGAATTTGCTGCCAAGGAGTGTGGTGGAGTCTCCTTCTTTGGAGGTCTTTAAGCGGAGGCTTGACAGCCATCTGTCAGGAATGCTTTGATGGTGTTTCCTGCTTGGCAGGGGGTTGGACTGGATGGCCCTTGGGGTCTCTTCCAACTCTAGGATTCTATGATTCTATGATTCTATGATTCTCTGCACACTTTTGCCCCAGGCCCTGTCAATCACTGCAATGTGGCCCCCTGGAGCTCTAGGCTTGTCAATGTTTGGGAAATTAGACTGTGTGCAATTCAGTGGTACCTTGGTACTCATGCGACTTGGCTCCCAAATAAATCGGATCCCGAACACTGCAAACCCAGAAGTAAGATTTCCGGTTTGCGACCGTTTTTTGGAAGCTGAACGTCTGACACGGCTTCCAATTGGCTGCAGGAAGCTTTTGAAAGGGTTTTACCCCAGGATATTTACTGCCACGGGACCGGATTAAATTGACCGGCGGGCCGGGTTAGGCCCCCGAAATGGACTTTGGACATGCCTGTGTTAGCCCAAAGATGGAAAGAGGAAGCAGTCCGAACGAAAGAAGATTGGGAAACCAAGTTAATGACTATGCGGAAATGGAGAAACTAATTGGAAAGCTCAGAAATGAAGATGACAAGAAATTTTAAAAAGAATGGGAAATGTTTATTATGTAGTTACAAAAGTATTGTAAATAGGTTAAATACATTGGCAGGATTTTAAGAAAACTTGTAATTTTAGAAATAATGTAAGAAATTTGAGGTGGAAAAATAATTTGGAGTAGAAATGATATGCAGTTGAAAAAGGAAATTAAGGAACCAGGGGAGGGGGGGGTGAGGGAAGTCAAGGGATTCAGAGAATCCCATGTCATGGATTTGATACGGTTTGGGGTTTTTTTGTTCATTGTTGTGGTGTTTGTTGTTATTTGTTTTTTTTATTTCTGCTATTTTTGTTGAAAAAATAATAATTTTTTTTAAAAAAAATGCTATTCACCTGCTTATTTGAAATCCCACCAACTTACATTCCTGTTGGCAAATGAGCTAAAACCGCCAGCAGAAACCTTTGCTCCGAGCTCCCTAGCAGCTCAGGTTTTGCAATGTTTATCTGAAATGAATTTGCAAGGGGGCTAAGGTCTTGCAAGAAATCCTTGCCCAGATCTAACAGCTCAGATTTTGCATAGCTTTTTTTGTTTTGTTTTGAATTGCAAGACAGATCCTTTGCAAAGCAAGGTAGTTTGCTGGGGTAGCTCTCCACTTGGAAATCTGCCTTTAAAAATGCCTCACTTTGAAGAGGGGCATTGCAGAGTTGGAAAAGGTTCATAAAATGGTAACCAAAACCACCAAAGAGTTGGAACAGCTGCAGCATCTGGGACCTTGAAGTTTAGAGAAAGGGTGAGAAAGAGGCATGTCATGAGAAAGCAGATACAGAAAAGTTTTTCTTCCTCTTTCATAACACTAGAACATCTGATGAAGCTGAATGTTGGACTAATCGGGACAGAGAAAATGAGGTCTTTGGAACTCCCTCCCACAGGAGGCAGTGATGGCCAACTGTTTTGGCTTTAAAAGAGGATTGAAGATTTGACAACTTCATGGAGGAGAGAGCTATTGGTGGATCCTAGCCATTATTTTTTTTTTGGCTTCTAAAATTTTGATATTTATTGAAAAAAAATAATATTAAAACATACTAATAAACACATACAAATATACATACACACATACATACATTCTCCCATACATTGTGTAGAAAATGATTGGTTATGACTATAAATGACATTTTACATTCCTTCTCACCCCTCTACCACCCTTAACCTCCACCACCCTTCCACCACCACCCCACCTCACCCAGTGCTGGGCTTCCAATCGTCTCAGCTGCAATATCTTCCATCATTTCTCTAACTGCAGCCGTTAAGAGTCGTCAACAGGTTTTCCACACCTATCAGCTTATCACCCATCTCCCACCACCCTTCTGAGTAATACCCCTCCCCACTCCCTCACTATATATAAGGGTCTGGTGACTTCTGTTTCAGTGTATCTGAAGAAGTGTGCATGCACACGAAAGCTCATACCAAGAACAAACTTAGTTGGTCTCTAAGGTGCTACTGGAAAGAATTTTTTATTTTGTTTTGACTATGGCAGACCAACACGGCTACCCACCTGTAACTGAATCATTTCTCTTGTATACTATTAATTGTACTATTATTTCCAATACTAATATTTTGAATTCCTTCTTTTCTCCTTCTAACTTATTTTTCACACGGAACTTATTTCATTCAGGTCTTTCAATATAAGTTTGTATATATCCCCTAAAGGCCTTCCATTCCTTTTCCAACCTGTCCTTTGAGATCCCTCCAATATTCCCCATTATCTTAATCGCATTATGGCACTCTGTTAATTTGGGAAGCCATTCTGTTTTTGTCGGAATTTCAGTACTTTTCCAGTTTTTCACAACAAGCAGCCTTGCGTCTACTGTTGCACATAGACAGAGCACCCTATCTACTTCTTTTAGATTTTCAGGCACAATACCCACCTAGCCATGATTTCTACGCTCTGCCTCCACTGTTGCTTCTGAATCCCAGTTGCTGGAAACCACAGGAGGGGAGAGCATTTCTCTCGCACTCAAATCCCGACTGTGGATTTCCAACTGGCATCTGGTTGGCCACTGTGAGAACAGGATGCCAGACTAGATGGGCCTTTGGCCCAATTCAGCAGTCCATTCTTAAGCTTTTATGAAATCAGGTTTTGCAACGACTGAATGTTTAGCGTCTTGCAGGCGTCGCTGGAGAGAAGGCTGCTGAGCGCTCACTATGCAGACTTACCTGCCAGCATAGCCCAGATGTGAAAATACAACGCAGTGCAAGGGACACCCGGTGACTTAGTAGCAGAGCAACAATCTCAGCGCATTTCCCATTCTTTGCAATGGGTTTGCGCTCGACGTTTATTTAAAGCTGCAGCCTGTGAGGTAATGGATGCATGTGTGTTGGCATGTGTTGTCAAGAGAGACACTCGCTCTTCCCAAATTCTGCTAGTTTCCCCCTCCAGGGCTTCAGAGCAGAGTTGTTCCCATAACAACCAAACGCCGTTTGTATGTCGAAGAAGGTCTTGGTTCCGCATTGTTTCCTGCAGTTATGTCACAATCCGGTTCTGATTCCTGCCTTGCAGACAACAAATAAATGCAAGATGATAATAATTTTTTAAAAAAACAGAATAAAAGCATGATCAAAAACAAGCCAATAACCCCCAGTCCCTAGCCATTACATTTTCACTCCAGCTTTCCTCTAAGGAGCTCAAGGCAGCATACAAACTTCTCCTCCTACCCATCTTATCCTCACAACAACCCTGTGAGGTTGGTTAGGCTAAGAGCAAGCGGCTGGCCCACAGTCACCCAGTGAGCTTTATGGCTGAGTAAGGATTCAATCCCTGGTCTCCCAGCTCTCAGTACTTCACTCCGTTTGTATTAGTTTCTTTGAGTGCCCTGAGTGCTCACTGGAAGGACAGATCCTGAAGCTGAGGCTCCAAGACTTTGGCCACCTCATGAGAAGAGAAGACTCCCTGGAAAAGACCCTGATGTTGGGAAAGATGGAGGGCACAAGGAGAAGGGGACGACAGAGGATGAGATGGTTGGACAGTGTTCTCGAAGCGACTAGCATGAGTTTGGCCAAACTGCGGGAGGCAGTGGAAGACAGGAGTGCCTGGCGTGCTCTGGTCCATGGGGTCACGAAGAGTCGGACACGACTAAACGACTAAACAATTCCTTCTCTTGACCAGGGCACTACACTTCTGTTGATGCAGACTAGAATAGCATTAGCCTTTTTTTTGTTCCACTGCCGAACAGCTCTTACTGTCAGGAAGTTCTTCCTAAAGTTTAGGTGGAATCTTCTTTCTTGTAGTTTGAATCCATTGCTCCGTGTCCGCTTCTCTGGAGCAGCAGAAAACAACCTTTCTCCCTCCTCTAGATGACATCCTTTGATATATTTGAACATGGCTATCATATCCCCCCTTAACCTTCTCTTCTCCAGGCTAAACATACCCAGCTCCCTAAGCCGTTCCTCATAAGGCATCGTTTCCAGGCCTTGGACCATTTTGGTTGCCCTCCTCTGGACACGTTCCAGCTTGTCAGTATCCTTCTTGAACTGTGGCGCCCAGAACTGGACACAGTATTCCAGGTGATTGACAAAGAACGCAGGAAGGGGAGACGAGAGGAAGTCAAGATACAATGTAAAGGATAGAAGTTAGTGGTAATAATAAGTTTTCTGTTTTTAATTGTAGGTTTTCTCTTTTGTATGGTTATACTGTTTTTGTATTTGTTTGTTGTTGTTGATTGTTGATTTTTTGTTGATTGATGATTCTTTGTTGATTGTTGTTTTTATAAAATTTAATAAATATATTATTAAAAATCAGAACATTAAAAACTTCCCTAAACAGGGCTGCCTTCAGATGTCTTCTAAAAGTCAGATAGTTGTTTATTTCCTTGGCATCTGATGGGAGGGCGTTCCACAGGGCGGGCACCACTACCGAGAAGGCCCTGTGCTTGGTTCCCTGTAGCTTCGCAGTGAGGGAACTACCAGAAGGCCCTTGGAGCTGGACCTCAGTGTCTGGGCTGAACAATGGGGGTGGAGACGCTCCTTCAGGTATACTGGGCCGATTTATTCTTGCAGCGCACAGTTAAACATTGGAACTCCCTGCCACAAGAGGCAGTGATGGCCACCAACCTGGAAGATTTTCAAAAGAGGATGAGACAAATATCCTGGGCTGAGGCCGTTTAGGGCTTTAAAGGTCAGCATATATAGTTATAGTCCCATTCTGGAAGGACTTAAAAGCTGCGAACTTGAAAGCTTGATACGGGAGGAAAAAAAAATTCCTTCCAGTAGCACCTTAGAGACCAACTAAGTTTGTTCATGCACATGAAAGCTCATACCAAGAACATACTTAGTTGGTCTCTAAGGTGCTACTGGAAGGAATTTTTTTTAAAAAAAATTGTTTTTTATTTTGTTTTGACTATGGCAGACCAACACAGCTACCTACCTGTAACTGATACGGGAGAGTAAGGCATAGTGCCCATATGGAAAAATTGACCCGCAAATTAAAACTGGCACAGAGGCACATTTGCAGGAGCTTCATTTGGTTCACAAATTCTCCAGGAAATCAAAGACCAATTTCAGAGCTTTATACAAACTTGCGGATCACTTAATAAGGCCATGTTTTACAGGTATATGCCATTATAAGTTGATGTGTATTTATGGGAATGCAAGTTTTTAGAACGTGTTTCAGGAAATCTCCTGGGAAATTTAAAGAATAAAATGTGTTATTATTTTTTAAGATGCATTGCAGGGAGGAGTGCCTGGCTGCTGGTTAGCAGCATCTCTCGACCACCGCAAGACGGGAGTCTCTCCTGTTCTCGGAGTAAGCACCGCTGGATCTCTTTCCATGCACCGTCTCTTTTGAATGATGCATGAAGCTTTATTAATACCCCCTCACAAAGCGCATCTATTATAGATGCAATTGCAGGAAAAACCACTCACCAGTCCCACAGTGAGAGGTGCGCAATCCCTGCTGCATTATTGTCTACGTTGTTTTTAAGTGTGTGTGTGTGTGTGTGTGTGTGTGTGTGTGTGTGTTTGCAATCCTCAATGCGCTTTGCAGCCGTTAGCCTCATCAGAAGCAGGTCAGCTGCAGCCTCGGCTGGGGATGTACTTACAATCTCAACAACATGCACGAGTGGCAGGCTTCAGGGAATCGGATCCCCCTCCCTCACGGCTGGCAGCCAGAAGTGGGAAAACAAGGCGTTCTTACCGTGGTGTTTTATTCAATGTTCACAGAGAGAGATGGATGGTGGCGCCTCTCAGGTAATGGCGTTGCTGCGAGTAAAGTCCCACCCACCCCCCATCTCTTCTATTGTACGCCATCCCTGCGCCGGCTGGTCTGTGCTTTCTGCCTCTGAGCTTTCTGTTCTACTACTCTCAATGCACACTGGGAGAGGGGGTTCAGGAATGCTTTCAAGAGACACTGAGTATTTCAGCTGTCTATCCCCTGGTGCTTCTTCTCCCAACACTTCCCAGCTTCTCCCCTCTGCAGCCTCTGAACTATGCCCTTCTGCAAACCACTGTTCTAAATCTATACTCTTCTCCTCTTCTCTGGGAAGGTTCAAGAGAAGGGGGGGTCGGTCCCCACCATTCCTCCTCAGACTAATCCCTGACAACGAGTCCGATTCGGATGTGGGCTCTGCAGCTGCCCCTCTGCCAGTCCTGGGATGCTCATGTCAGGGTTGAGCCAGATGAGGAGGAGAGGTGGCAAGCCCCCCCTGGCGAGGCTGCACCCACGGAAGGACCTGGGGAAATGGAGGAGTTCATACCTGGAGAAGACTGGTGGCGGCACTCCTCGGAAGAGGAAGAGTCAGATGGAGAGGGGGAAAGACCAGAACAGGAGGAGGAAGAAGTCGAGCCAGAATCAGGCCCTTGTGAGGAGAGAAACTGGCAGGGCCCCTCCCCTCCTCCCTTCTCAGCTGTAGAGCGTAGAGCTGAGAGACGCAGGGAACAATTGGAGGCAGCTGCAACTCGTAAGAGACGTGGTTACAGGCCAGCTACTTAAGAAAGGCCGGCTGCTCCCTTCGCTAGCACCTGCAACTGCTGTGCTGAGTGCGTGGTTGCTCTTGCTTGTTCTGTTCCTGTGTTCCTGACTCCTGGCTTGTTCCTGACTCCTGGCTTGTTCCTGACTGACTTGGCTGGTTCCTGACTTGGACTGTTCCTGACTTCGGCTTCTCCTGACCCCGTGCTGATACCTGACTCCAGCTGGCTTCTGACCCGGACTGTTCGACCTCGGCTTATCTGACCGACTGCTGCACTTCAGCACGCCAGCTTGTTGGCGCCCTAACAGCTCACACTGCCTTGCTCGGCTGCAGCCCGCGGGACAAGCCCTCAACAACTTACTTATGAGATCGCCTGACCCCACACAGGCCCACTTGACCACTTCGATCAGTGTAATTGGCACGGCTACAGGAGCCCCATAATACCCACTCTGCAATTGCAAGAACTCGATCTTTTAGTGTGGCAGCACCTACTGTACACTTTGGAACTCCCTGCCTATTGATATCAGGCTGGCAGGCTCCTTCACTGTGTTTCCTGCTAAGGAAAGCCTACCCAGCGGCTTAGAAAGCCGGTGTGAATTTTTAACCCATTTTACTATTTCGACCTTTTGCATGTTTTAAACGCTAGTTGTCCATTTTTCTTGGTGATTTGATTTTTAAAAGAAAACCAGACTGCTTTCAGGTTGTTACTTTTGCAGTCAGGCAGTCTATCAATTTCATGAAGGAAATAGAATAAGTACGTGGTAAAGCCATCCGCTGCGAGGTTCCTTTGGGCTGCCGGTCGCTCGGGAAGCACCGGGATGGAACGAAAGGTTCTGCCAGGAGAATGATTGATGGATGGTGAAACTGGGGCACAGAAGCAGCAAAGGGCCGGGGGTGGGGGGACAGGGACCTCCTACTTCGGGGAAGGGTTCTGTGGTTCAACATTAGAACATATGGTATACATGCGAAATTTCTCTCGGAGGCAGTAAGAGTCAGAAATCAGTATATACTGTACTTGCTAAAGCTCCTCTGTTGGCTAGCAAGGCCTCTCTTACGCCTTAATAACTCAAAACAAAATAAAAAATAAAAAAAATACATTCCAGTAGCACCTTAGAGACCAACTAAGTTTGTTCTTGGTATGAGCTTTCGTGTGCATGCACACTTCTTCAGATACCTTAATAACTGTTGATATATACCATTGTTGTATAGTGGATCCTCAATTTTCAAACGTAATCCGTTCCGGGAGACGGTTCGACTTCTGATACGTTCGAAAACTGAAGCATGCATTTCCGGAAGCATTTATGTCCGGAAAACTCAATACGGGAACCGCGTGGCACATTTATCCTCCGAAAAGTGTTCAAAAACCGAAGCAGTTACTTCTGGGTTTTCGGCGTTCGAAAGCCAAAACGTTCGACTTCTGAGACAGTCGTAAACCACAGCGGTACCTCAGTTTATGAACTTAATTCATTCTGGAGGTCTGTTTTTAACCCGAAACCATTCTTAATCTGAGGTGTGCTTTCACTAATGAGGCCTCTTGCTGCCGCCGCGCCGCCGGCACACGATTTTCGTTCTCATCCTGGGGCAAAGTTTGTAACCCAAGGTACTACATCTGCGTTAGCGGAGTTTGTAAGCCAAGGTGTTTGTAACCCAAAGCGTTTGTAACCCAAAGTACCACTCTACTGTGTATTTTGGGTCTATGCACCACAATAAAGGACCGCTTTATGGAACCTGACTATCTATGTGTCTTGGTTGATGGCACCAACCTTTGGCCCTTGAGACTCAAAAGTGCTTGGACAGGACTTCTCCTTGCCCTAGATATCATATAGAATCATAGAATCATATTGTTGGAAGAGACCACAAGGGCCATCCAGTCCAACCCCCTGCCAAGCAGGAAACACCATCAAAGCATTCCTGACAGATGGCTGTCAAGCCTCCGCTTAAAGACCTCCAAAGAAGGAGACTCCACCACACTCCTTGGCAGCAAATTCCACTGTCCAACAGCTCTCACTGTCAGGAAGTTCTTCCTAATGTTTAGGTGGAATCTTCTTTCTTGTAGTTTGAATCCATTGCCCCGTGTCCGCTTCTCTGGAGCAGCAGAAAACAACCTTTCTCCCTCCTCTATATGACATCCTTTGATATATTTGAACATGGCTATCATATCACCCCTTAACCTTCTCTTCTCCAGGCTAAACATACCCAGCTCCCTAAGCCGTTCCTCATAAGGCATCGTTTCCAGGCCTTTGACCATTTTGGTTGCCCTCCTCTGGACACGTTCCAGCTTGTCAGTATCCTTCTTGAACTGTGGTGCCCAGAACTGGACACAGTATTCCAGGTGAGGTCTGACCAGAGCGGAATACAGTGGTACTATTACTTCCCTTGATCTAGACGCTATACTCCTATTGATGCAGCCCAGAATTGCATTGGCTTTTTTAGCTGCTGCATCACACTGTTGACTCATGTCAAGTTTATGGTCTACCAAGACTCCTAGATCCTGAAATTTGCTTCAGAGCCCAAAGATGGGCAGACTGGACCCAATCCAAGGGCACATCTCAATCACAGTCACAGAATCCATTTCCTTTAAGACTCTTACTTCTTCCATCCTTTTTTTGTTTTTTGTTTTGTTTTGTTTTGTTTTTAAATCGAGTTTCTATTCCTTAAGCCTGGTGAGATAGGCTTGGAAGTCTTATGGCATTGCTTAGTGAAAGCTCAGGACCCAGAAAGGCTTTTGAGGAGGTTTTCCTTCTGGCAAGAGTTTTCCAGCGAAAGTAGAAAGTAAAGTTGATTTACATCAACCAAAGGTCACTGCAAGTTCATGGAATGGGAGAGAACAACCACAAACGGCACTTAATATTCATTGCAATACTGGAGTTTGCAGCAATTGATCTCCATTTGGAGGGATAGCAAATGCCTTTCACCGATTTCTCTCCAAGGTGCCGATCCGTTTGGCTGAAAAGCTGTCCTAAAAATTTTAACGACATCTATATCCACAAGGAGGTAGCAGATTTTGTGGGCCTGGGTAGAATCCATTAATTTGCAAATAAGATTTTGTGTGTGTGTGTGTGTGTGTGTGTGTGTGTGTGTGTGTTTAAAAACCAATCCTTAAGCTCCTTTTACAATGGTGTGGTTGTAAGGAATGTCCTGAGATGTTTGGAAAGACTTCAGCAACTATTTTAACATTTGCATCAATTCTTAAGAGACAATTTCATTGTTATATGGCTCTCTGGGTTTTTTTGATACGGTAATAAAAGAGAGGGAAAAACAATGCCCCAGATTTGTCGTTTTGAAGCTCACATTTTGGAACATTCCCATCGTCCCCATTTCAATGCGCTGAAGGCATTGTTTGGAAATACAATTGTGTGGAGGGTCTTCTCAGTGAGAAGGCAAATGAGTTGTGGCTGGAATCAAACGTTTTGAATGTTCAATCTCCGGCGGGCTAGAGACAAAGGTGAGAGCTGTTTCCTAGTTATGCTGGATCTCTCAGCTGCTTTTGACACCATCAATCATAACATCCTTCTGGACCGTCTAGAGGGGTTGGGAGCTGGGGGCACTGTTATACAGTGGTTCTGCTCCTTCCTCCTGGGCCGTGTTCAGAAAGTGGTGGTGGGGATGAGTGTTCAGACCCCTGGGCTCTCACTTGTGGGGTGCCTCAGGGTTCTGTCCTCTCCCCCATGCTTTTCAACATCTACATGCAGCCGCTGGGAGAGATCATCAGGGGGTTTGGGCTGGGTGTTCATCAGTATGCGGATGATACCCAGCTCTACCTCTCTTTCAAATCAGAACCAGTGAAGGCGGTGAAGGTCCTGTGTGAGTGTCCTGGAGGCGGTTGGAGGATGGATGGCGGCTAACAGATTGAGGTTGAATCCTGACAAGACAGAAGTACTGTTTTTGGGGGACAGGAGGCGGGCAGGTGTGGAGGACTCCCTGGTCCTGAATGGGGTAACTGTGCCCCTGAAGGACCAGGTGCGCAGCCTGGGAGTCATTTTGGACTCACAGCTGTCCATGGAGGTGCAGGTTAATTCTGTATCCAGGGCAGCTGTCTACCAGCTCCATCTGGTACGCAGGCTGAGACCCTACCTGCCCGCGGACTGTCTCACCAGAGTGGTGCATGCTCTGGTTATCTCCCGCTTGGACTACTGCAATGCGCTCTATGTGACCTGGAAACTACAACTAATCCAGAATGCAGCAGCTAGACTGGTGACTGGGAGTGGCCGCCGAGACCATATAACACCGGTCCTGAAAGACCTACATTGGCTCCCAGTATGTTTCTGAGCACAATTCAAAGTGTTGGTGCTGACCTTTAAAGCCCTAAATGGCCTCGGTCCAGTATACCTGAAGGAGCATCTCCACCCCCATTGTTCTGCCCAGACACTGAGGTCCAGTGCCGAGGGCCTTCTGGTGGTTCCCTCACTACGAGAAGCCAAGTTACAGGGAACCAGGCAGAGGGCCTTGTTGGTAGTGGCACCCGCCCTGTGGAACGCCCTCCCACCAGATGTCAAAGAGAAAAACAACTACCAGACTTTTAGAAGACATCTGAAAGCAGCCCTGTTTAGGGAAGCTTTTAATAATTTAATAGATAATATTGTATTTTTTAACATTCTGTTGGAAGCCACCCAGAGTGGCTGGGAAACCCAGCCAGGTGGGCGGGGTATAAATATTATTATTATTATTATTATTATTATTATTATTATTATTATTATTAGGTCTGGGGGGGGAGAGATTAGACAGATTCATGGAGGAAAGGGCTATCAGTCGTTGCTAGACTTGATGGCTCTGCTCTGTCAGTGTGGTGTAGAGCCAGTGTGGTGTAGTGGTTAAGAGTGGTAGATTCTTAATCTGGTGAACCAGGTTTGCGTCTCCTCTCCTCCGCATGCAGCTGCTGGGTGACCTTGGGCTAGTCACACTTCTCTGAAGTCTCTCAGCCCCACTCACCTCACAGAGTGTTTGTTGTGGGGGAGGAAGGGAAAGGAGAATGTTAGCCACTTTTGAGACTCCTTCGGGTAGTGATAAAGCAGGATATCAAATCCAAACTCTTCTTCTTCTTCTTCTTCTTCTTCTTCTTCTTCTTCTTCTTCTTCTTCTTCTTCTGTCTCCACAGTCAGAGGCAGGGATGCTTTCAAATCCCAGTTGCTGGAAACCACAGAAGCAGTCAAATACAACATTTCCTGTTGCCTAGAGTGGACACACAGGGGAATGTGGCTCCAGACAGGAGGACTTCCTGTCACACCTGGTCTGGAGCATCCTCCCCCTGCGTGTGACCAGGTGGATGGGCGTGACCCTGGCAGACCCTATAAAAGGGCTAGTCACGCAGCCATCTTCCTCTTTTGCTTTTCTTTTTTGCTCTTTTGCCATATCCCTCTCTTCTGGCTCTTAGCCAGCAGCACATGGCTGATCCTTACAGAGGATGGAAGCCACAAGGTAGAAAGTCTGAGGCTTAGCTCGGATTTCTTTTCTCTACAAATGTAACTGTAACCACAAGACAAAGCCTGCCTTCAGATTAACGCTGTGAACTGAACGTTAGTAAACTTTACTCTTACTTATAAAGGAGACTGTAGTGTTATTATTATTTGAAGAGGGAAATAAAAGGGGGAACTTACCAGCAACCAATGTGCAAGGGAATATGCTCTGCTGCTTGCTCACCAGTGTGAGCGAGAAGGGATAATATTTAATCAATATATCCTCTCCTTCTTTCTTCAACATCCCCACAGAAGGGATGAGGTCTTGCACTCCGGTTTTCCCAGAGCCATCTATTTGGACACTGTGAGAACAGGATGCTGGTCTAGATGGGTCACTGGCCTGATCCATTCTTATGTTCTGACTAAATGACAGTATGGACACAGGGTTCCAGAGTGCCAGCTGCAGCTTGCGTTTGCAGGATCCTGTGCTCCAAGTTGATACAAATTCAAAGCTGGGGATCATTTGCAAAGGGGACAAAAACGAAACTGCCAATATCGTAATGCCTTTGCACAAATCTGTGGGGCAACTGTACTTGGGAGCTGCAGTTGAACACATCTGGGGATGGATTTGTGACCCTTGGGGTGTCTTTCAGATCTGCGAGTTTGTGGAGAGCAGGCATGAGGTCAGAGGAAGAAGCTTTACACTGTGCATGTGATTAATGGAGGTACTTCTCGAAAACCTAACGTGAAAAATTTGTCAAACTCCTTGTCTCTGTAGGGACCTCCAGGCTGCTGCATCTCAACACAGCTGGCAAGTTTGGCTCAAAGGCCACAGAAGTCAAAGACCAGTGCTGTCTTCTCACACCTAAGCTGTTCATTAGGTTCAAGCACACAAACTGTGCAAACAACCCTTCCCTAGATACATCATGACCCAGCGGTTGCCCATTTAGCTAGAATATGCACCTAAGAATGAATTAAATGGAGATTGCTCCATCGGCAGGGGCAGGAGACTCTTAATCTCAGGGTCATGGGTTTGAGCCCCTCGTTGGGCAAAGAAAATCTGGCATTGCAGGGGGTTGGACTGCATGACCCTCGGGGTCCCTTCCAACTCTACAATTCTATTATTGGCTTGGCGGGCTTCCAAGAAACTGAGGACCCTCCCACTGCCATTGCAGAACAGGACCAACTTGTGCTGCCTCCTAGTGGAGCCCAGAAGAAATGCAAAAGGTTGTCGACTGGAACTGTTGGGCTGTTATGGGCTCTGGGTTGCATCCAGAACATCTGAAGAAAGGCCATAGCTCAGGGGTGGAGCATCTGTTTGGAATGCAGAATGTCCATGGTTCAATGCACAACATGTCCATGTAAGGCTGGGAAAAATTCCCTGCTTGAAATGCTGGTGATCTGCTGCTGGTCATTGTAGACAATACTAAGGGACCTGCTAAAAATTTACAGCCTGGCTGCATAGGTTCTCTGATTGGCTGGGAGCCCTACTGAGATGTGGGAGACTGACACTATTTCTTCTACTCATTTTTTAGACTGTTTGCAGTCAGGAAAGTGATGGGGAAATTATTGCTGTTTCCCAGTACGTTTCCGAGCACAATTCAAAATGTTGGTGCTGAACTTTAAAGCCCTAAGTGGCCTCAGCCCAGTATAGCATCTCCACTCCCATCGTTCTGGCCAGACACTGAGGTCCAGCTCCAAGGGCCTTCTGGCGGTTCCCTCACTATGAGAAGTGAGGTTACAGGGAACCAGGCAGAGGGCCTTCTCGGTGGTGGCACCTGCCCTGTGGAACGCCCTCCCATCAGATGTCAAGGAAATAAACAACTATCTGACTTTTAGAAGACACCTGAAGGCAGCCCTGTTTAGGGAAGTTTTTAATGTTTGTTTGTGAGGTTTGGAGCTTTCAGGGTTAAAGAAGCTCAACAGTACGCCTTTCCCACAGGGATGATGTGTCACAAACATCCGGGGTATCTGCTGTATGCGAATGCCTATGTGATTTATGTGATGCACTGTTTATTTCCTGTTCAGTCTTACTTTCGCTTTTGAGCGGACCGGAGAGGCCGGAGATGTCGTCCAAATCTCTGGGAGAAGCTCTGTGATTTATATGCTTGTAATTAAAGCTTGCTTACTTTGAAACAACCCAGACGTTGTGGGAGTTTAATTGCTGGCACGAAAGGCACACATACCGTTGCGCAAGAAGAAGAAGTAAGAAGTTTGAAAATCTCTGCAAAAGCACTGGAGAAGCAGGAGAACGCACCAGAAGTGTAGCTGGAGACCATTTCCAAGTGCTAAACTGGTTTTGAGGCTTTTCCAGTTAAAACCAAAAGTCCAACATTGTTGTTGTTGTTTTTTATTATTGTTATTAGTGTTCTTTTGGGAGCTGCCCAGAGTGGCTGGGGAAACCTAGCAAGATGGACATGGTATAAATAAGTTGTTGTTGTTGTTGTTGTTGTTGTTGTTGTTGTTGTTCAATTTGAATACCACCCAATACCCGTAGGGCAGTTCACAACACAAAACTACAATATAAAAAACATGAAATGAGTTAAAAAAATAAAGACAACCCAATAATCCCCGCTTCCACAACACATTTTAAAAGGGCATTGGATGTCAGTCAGCCAAAGGCCTGGTTAAAGAGGAATGTTTTTGCCCGGTGCCTAAAGGTACCTCGGGTTACGAACTTAATTCATTCCGGAGGTCCGTTCTTAACCTGAAACCGTTCTTAACCTGAGCGCACTTTCGCTAATGGGGCTGCCCACTGCCGCCGCCACACGATTTCCATTCTCGTCCTGGGGCAAAGTTCTCAACCCGAGGTACTGCTTCCGGGTTAGCGGAGTTTGTAACCCGAAGTGTTTGTAACCCGAGGTACCACTGTATAATGAAGGTGCCAGGCGAACTTCACTGGGGAGAGCATTCCACAGACAGGGAGCCACTGCAGAGAAGGCCCTGTTCTTGTGTTGCCAGAGGCGTAGGAAGGTCAGGTGACACCTGGTGCAGAAAATTTCTTGTCACCCCCCATTGATTCCCCCCCCCTGCAAAAATGGTTTTACGTTATTTCATATTTTCTTACAAAGGAATAATAACAAGTAATAATAATAAAAACTTTTATTTATATCCCGCCCTCCCCGGCCGAAGTCGGGCTCAGGGTGGCTAACATCAGATACATAACATTGGTATAAAATCAAACAATAATTAAATTACCTCCTAAAAACATCTCAAAATCAAATTAAAGTCTAATTAGATGGCTTTCCACAGGGTTAGGGTTGGGAACAGTAAGTGCTCCACTGAACTGAAATTTCAGCCTTCACGACATAGGAAAACAGCCAAGTAAACAGCTATTTTGGTGGAGGAGGGTCAAGATATTAACCGATATGCATGAAATTTCATATATAGCTATATAATCCCTAGTATAGTAAGATAAGACCTTCGGAGCAGGCATTTAAAAAAAAAGTTTTTTATGAACCGCCCTAGTAGGGCAGTAATTGTTCCTTGATAATTTGTCACCCCCTCCATTATGGAAACTGGGGCGGACCACCCCCTATGCCGCCCTTGCTATGCCCCTGTGTGTTGCCACCCTCTGGACCTCTCGTGGAGGAGGCAGCACATGAAGAAGGGCCTCAGAAGACGATCTCGGGGTCCGGGTAGCAGGGGCGTACCCAGGATCAAAACTAGGGGGGGGCAAGCCATGGTCGTTCAGGTTGTGCCCGGGGGGCGGGGATGGGGGCGGAGCTGGGGGCGGGGTGAAGGAGAGGCCGGCTGGGGGCGGCCCGTTAGTCGCCTGGCCTTGAACAGTGGGGCAGCGGGGCTCGGAGGCGGCGCAGCTCAGCCGAGGTCAGACGGCTCTGGCGGGGAGCGCGCCTGAGACGCGCGCGCTCCTTCGGAAAGAGATGGAGCTGGGCGAGCGGGAGGGGGAACTTTGAAGACCCCGCCTCCGCCTTCAAAGCAGGCGCCCATGGGAGAGGCTGCCCCCCCCAGCCTGCCTGGCAGGACCAACCCTGCCCAGCTCCGGGAGTCTTCCTAGCGTGGCAGGCGGCCTCGGGGCGGACAGGGGAGCTCTGGGGTTGGCGGCTATGTGGGACCCCGCGGCATCCGGGAGGCGGGACAGGGGATGGGGGCAGGAAGGGGGCACTGGAGGCCAGGACTCCTCGGCTGGGTCGTGGGACCGCGGGGGCGGGCTGGCCGCGGTTCCTCTCGGAAGGCACCTATGGGAATAGGTAGACGGCCTCTGCCCGTGGGGGGGGCAAAGGGAGGAACTCGGGCGGCGGGGACAGCAGCCTCCTTCTCCACTGCCTCCCCTTCTCCGCTCCTCTCCTCCCGCCCCACTTCTTCATCAGCCTAAACGGACACGCCGGGCAGCCCGGGCTGCGGCTCCTCTTGCCCGGCACCAATCATTTTTGCTTCTGGGAGGGGGCAGCTGGCTTCTAGGGGGGGGCATCTGCCCCCCCTGCCCCCCCGTCGGTACGCCCATGCCGGGTAGGTTCATATGGAGAGAGGCAGTCCTTGAGGTGCAAAGGATGACCATGTCACAGCAGAGATCTCTGGAAAGAATGGCCACACAATGCATTGAAAAGTGCAGGATGGTCAAATGATCAACAGGAAGATGCATAAGTGCCCTGAGAGCAGATCAGAATGGGTGCTTGCTGCCATATAACCACCCAGCAAAATAAATCAGACTGTACAGGAGAGCTGCATATTCCTCCTGCATTGCTGGGGGTTGGACTGGATGATGTCAGTACGCCCATTAACCAATGTGAAGCATCTGAGTCCAACAACCGATATGCCTGCAACTGGTTCTGCCCCGACTGGGCTAGGCAACTGGAGCACCACCGATCTGTGATGCAGCAGCTTAAAAAGCCGATGCAATTCTGGGCTGCATCAATAGGAGTATAGCGTCTAGATCAAGGGAAGTAATAGTACCACTGTATTCCGCTCTGGTCAGACCTCACCTGGAATACTGTGTCCAGTTCTGGGCACCACAGTTCAAGAAGGATACTGACAAGCTGGAACGTGTCCAGAGGAGGGCAACCAAAATGGTCCAAGGCCTGGAAACGATGCCTTATGAGGAACGGCTTAGGGAGCTGGGTATGTTTAGCCTGGAGAAGAGAAGGTTAAGGGGTGATATGATAGCCATGTTCAAATATATAAAAGGATGTCATATAGAGGAGGGAGAAAGGTTGTTTTCTGCTGCTCCAGAGAAGCGGACACGGAGCAATGGATTCAAACTACAAGAAAGAAGATTCCACCTAAACATTAGGAAGAACTTCCTGACAGTAAGAGCTGTTCGGCAGTGGAATTTGCTGCCAAGGAGTGTGGTGGAGTCTCCTTCTTTGGAGGTCTTTAAGCGGAGGCTTGACAGCCATCTGTCAGGAATGCTTTGATGGTGTTTCCTGCTTGGCAGGGGGTTGGACTGGATGGCCCTTGGGGTCTCTTCCAACTCTAGGATTCTATGACCTTCCAATCCTGGAGAACACTGGACTCCGGTGCACTGGACTCACAACAGCTCATTGTGAGCACCAGACTAGCAGAGTATAAATAACGCGGAAACTAGCTGTGGCCGTTATGAAGCATAACTCCTTTTATTTCTTAACAGCTACTATATACACAGAAGACATGCCCGAGAGAGTTAGCCTTCATGCAGCCCATCTTATCATAATAAAGATAAGATTCTCTCCACACAGAGTCAGGCAGTCAGGGATGGAAGAGATAAAGAGCAGTTTCTGCCCCCTCCTTTCTCAAAACATATGATCACCAGATTCTCACAATGGGAGGGCTGAAAATATCAACAGATGATCTTCAGGGTCCCTTCCAACTCCTTTGCTATGTATGCCACTTCCCGAGTGGTGTATGTCATCAGATGCCCTTGTGGCCTGCTATATGTGGGTTAGACACTTAGACCCATAAAGGTAAGAATCTCTGAACATAGATCTAGAATAAGAAATTGTGTGATGGATGCACCTCTCGTTGCACCTTTTTTAGAAGCATCGCACACCAATGAAGATCTCACCTTTTTCCGTGATTTGGACTTATTCTGGCCCCATAGAACTACCAAAGATAAAACTATTGCAAAAAGAAGCCAGGTTCATTTTTTTTAACTGAATATGTCACATCTTGCTGGACTTAATACAGATGTAGACTATAATTGTTTTTTATAATTGTGTGTGATTATCATCTAAAAGTTATTTCATAGAATCATAGAATCCTAGAGTTGGAAGAGACCACAAGGGCCATCCAGTCCAACCCCCTGCCAAGCAGGAAACACCATCAAAGCATTCCTGACAGATGGCTGTCAAGCCTCCGCTTAAAGACCTCCAAAGAAGGAGACTCCACCACACTCCTTGGTAGCAAATTCCACTGCCGAACAGCTCTCACTGTCAGGAAGTTCTTCCTAATGTTTAGGTGGAATCTTCTTTCTTGTAGTTGAACATGACCATCTGTCAGGAATGCTTTGATGGTGTTTCCTGCTTGGCAAGGGGTTGGACTGGATGGCCCTTGTGGTCTCTTCCAACTCGATGTTTCTATGATTCTATGATTTATTCTCCTTTCTCTTTAAGTCTGACATATATAATTGTTTGTCCTTTTCAGTTTCATTACAGTATTTTTGTTAGCCCCTTTAAGGGTTTTCCAGAGAGATCTAAATTGGCAATACCTGTGACTCTTGGTAGTAAGACATTTATATAGATTATTTTACATGGTACGCTTGTTCAACTTTCTATACTCCTGATGGTCTGTGTTTGTACATTCTCTTCAATTGGTATGTATATAGAGTACTTTTCTCTTGCTGAAATAAAATAAAATAAAAAATTATTTCCAGTAGCACCTTAGAGACCAACTGAGTTTGTTCTTGGTATGAGCTTTCGTGTGCATGCACACTTCTTCAGATACACTGAAACAGAAGTCACCAGACCCTTAAATATAGTGAGGGAGTGGGGAGGGGTATTACTCAGAAGGGTGGTGGGAATGGGTGATCAGCTGATAGGTGTGGAAAACCTGTTGACGACAGGGTCTGGTGACTTCCGTTTCAGTGTATCTGAAGAAGTGTGCATGCTCACGAAAGCTCATACGAAGAACAAACTCAGTTGGTCTCTAAGGTGCTACTGGAAAGAATGTTTTATTTTGTTTTGTTTTGACTATGGCAGACCAACACGGCTACCCACCTGTAACTTTCTCTTGCTGGTTGAATATATGTATATGGGTTATAAAACTGATTTTATATTTCTTTATAACATATAGTATATGCTTTGCTGATGAAGCCAATTTGGCAAAACAAGGAATATAATCCGCATAACCTTGTCCTCCTTTGGTTTGGTTTGCTTCTTCGTGGCAACGTTACCTTTATCTCTGGGATGGGCGAGACTACCTGTACCATCGCCAGACCCCAGAATATCATACTCCTTGTGGCAACTACACTCTTACATTGCGGACTGGCAAGACTACATTAATGATTTCCACGTCTAACTTTTTCGTTCTTCGGGACATTCATCTGAATTATGTGGGTTGCACGGGACTTGCTGACACTTGACGTTACAGATTTTTGGTAGAACGTTTGTATATTGGTATTCCATTCATATATTATATTGTATATTCTGTTGTAGTTGTGTACATGTTTGGTGTGTTTTATATGTAAAAATTATGCAATATTGAGACTAATTTATTGGCCGGTTACGTTTTTTTGGGGTGGTTGGTCTAACCAATGCAAGCAAATCCAGATGAATGCTCAATAAACTGGTTGTCAGTTTCCTCCAGAACTTTGCTGGGTAAACAGCTCAGCTCGGGGCCTGGGTATCCCCGCCTCCTTCTCCTTGCCCCACATCAGCCTGACTCCCTGGCTGCTATCCTTACCTCCTCACTCCAGTCCCCCTTGGCTTCTCAGGGCAGGCCCCCACCCTGCCATCTGCCCGTGCCTCTGGACCGATGCTCCTGCGGAGTGGTCCCAGCATCCCGACTCAGCTCCATCGAGAATCGCGCCTCGAGTCCTCCACACGCTTGGCTGCCTATGGCAAGGCCTTGACAGACACGGATGCAGCTTGGGAGAACCATCTGTTCAAATCCTTCTGGAGTAAGCCAAAGCACACGTCGTAATTTTTTTTTTTTTGGTAATAATAAAAAGAAAACAACAATCAGAGAGAGCACAGATTGTCCAAACTGTACCAGATGCTGAAAATAGAAAAAGTGTGATAACGCAATTGGGAGAAATCAAGTGATCATCACACGGCAGGCAAAGCCGAAAGCAAATGAAGCCGACAAATGAAGGCGAATCGCTGACCCGCCCTGACTGCAGCCGAAGAAAATGACCATTTTGCCAACGGAACCACAGAACTGCTCGATGCAACCGATTCAGCGTAGGGGAAAATGATTCTCCTGTTTTCCTTCTTGAGCACGGGTGGGGAACCATGATCAGCCCAAGGGCCACATCTCCTCCTGGGCAATGTTCCGGGGGGCCGCATGCCCATGGTAGGCAGGGCTTCAGACACAAGTAGGTGGGGCCATGAATGTAAGCTCTGTGAGGTGGGTAGGCTGCTTTCTGCACATGCTCTCTCTCTCTCTCACCTTCCTCCGCCCAGGCAAGGAAGAGGCATGGTCAGAGATCAAGGACACAACATTCCCAGGCAGGCAGAAGAGCTAATCCTGGGTGCCCAGGATTCCTGAATGGAGAAAGACCCCCTGGAAGTCCTCACATCACAACACCTTCCCCTGGGCTTTAACTGAAGCATGGGGGCAATGAGAGGTTGAGGAGGGTAGACCAGCAGAGAGGTGGTGTGTAGAATGAAAGAAAGGAGGCTTTCAAGGACCCCCTCAGCGGTGGGGGCTGGTCCATTGCAGGAGATGGGGCACTGCCCCACTGACCTCTGGCTTCTCCTACCGTTGGTCTCTCTGCCACTCTCTGCCCCTCAGCCAGCTCTGGTAGAGTGTGGCTTACTGGTAAGTGTCAAACTAGGACCTAGGAGAGCAGGGTTCAAATCCCCACTCAGCCATGGAGCTCACTGAGTGTGACCTTGCAGGGGGCGGGCAGTGGCTGCCTCTCATCCTAACCAACCTTACAGGGGTGTTGTGAGGATAAAATGGGAAGGGGGTAAAGTATGTACGTCACCTTGAACTTCCTGGAAGAAAGGTAGGCTATTGATGTAAATGATGATGAGGAGGATAATGCATTAGTAATACAGTGGTAACTTGGGTTAAGAACTTAATTTGTTCTGGAGGTCCGTTCTTAACCTGAAACTGTTCTTAACCTGAGGTACCACTTTAGCTAATGGGGCCTCCCACTGCCGCCGCCACGCAATTTCTGTTCTCATCCTGAAGCAAAGTTCTTAACCCGAGGTACTATTTCTGGGTCAGTGGAGTCTGTAACCTGAATCGTCTGTAACCTGAAGTGTCTGTAACCCGAGGTACCACTGTAATACTAATATCATAGAATTGTCCAGCTGAAAGGGATCGTGAGGGCCATCCAATCCAACCCCCTGCAATGCAGGAATCTTTTTGTCCAACATGGGGCTCGAACCTGTGGGATGAGGATGTATTGATTAAGATATCCTATCCCAGCTTGTGTTAACAAGCTCCAAACTTAGCAGAGTTGCATTCCCTTTCTAAAGCACAGCAGAAACGGTTGCACAGGCTTGCTAAAGCCTCAGAATAACATATATATTCCTGGTATATTCCCCTTCTTCCCTCTTAAAAGTAAAGACACAACACAGTGCTCTTTAAAAGTATAAAAAGAGTTTACTCACAGTTTTCATCCTGAGTTACAGTACAGTCTCAGAAGGCAGGCTAGCTTAGATAAATGTATTTACATGTAGGAAGCTATCTCCATAAGGGAGAAGGCTTCACCTGGCCTCAGAGAGCATCCTGTCCTAAGGTGTTGTTCCTTGAAGAGACGAATCCAAAAGAGAGAGAGATTGTGTCTGGTCTCAAGAGTTTTGTATACAGGTGAGACCACACCCACCTCTAGTTACACAGGAAGTTATCTCAGTCCAGGTAAACAGGAAGCTTTGGCTGGAGGACTGAGATACCCTTCATGTCCACTCTAGCAATGGTATGTTTTGGCTGCTCTGTGTTTACATCCCAGAGAACCCACCACCCTGAGATTAATAGGCTCATGCTTTACCAACTGAGCTACCTCACGAATGAGTAACAACAGCTCTCCAGCCTGAGGATGTCATGCTGTAGCGGAACCAGGAACTCCGCGACTGCTAAAACAGGGTGGGTCCCAATAAATGGAAGAGGCTCCCGCAGAAAGAGGACCCCACTGCTGGGAAAGAGCTGCAGGACCTAACTGAAGTCCCAGCCCAAGGGTGGCTGCCTGCTGCTGAAGCAACCTCTATGCTTAGCTCTTCGTGGAGCTGTCCATGGTGCTAGCAAAGCCTTGTCTCTGCACTGCTAAGGCCAATGCTCCAAACAGAAAACATACCCTCCTTAGATCATCTATAGAGGCTCTGCTCTGACTAGGGGTGGGCGGGTTACGTTCAGTTCTCCACTTTTCTTCCTCGGGTTGCATTTTATTATCTTGTTAAAAGTCCTCATGAAAAATCACCAGCAGTTTAGCATGTGTTGTTCCTAAGATCCAGGTATTTGTATGCCATTTTGTCTTTGCAAGAAATTCCCATTAACTGTAATGCATTTTCGGCATGCTTTCCCCAATGCACACATTTGGTTATTTGGTTGGAGGGCTGCCTCGAAAAAGTCAGAGAAGTATGAGTTTTGAGGGCTGGATGAGTTTCAGTTCACACAGAGAGTGTGAATTAGGTAGGTTTTTCAAAATTTGAACCGAAGCTCAATTCTCTCCTTTCCCTAGCTCAGAGTACCCCCTCAACCTGGTGGGTGGCCACAAGAGATAGGGGCTTCTCAGTGGTGTCCTCCCCCCCTCCAAAAAACCCCTCTCCCTATAGAGCCTTGCCAAGCAATCACATTACTACATTTTCGGTGCCAGCAGACCTTTTTCAATTCTCCCAGAATTCTAACACCATTTTATTTATTTAATATTAATCACCTGAGTCTCTGCTGTTAGGCGTGCTTCTTTTGCCCTGTGGAATGGATTTTTAGTACCATGCTGTAATCCTTACATATTATCCTTTTTTGATTTTCTGTTACTGTTATTTACTCATTTCCTACATCCACAAACCACCTTTTCCTCCAAGGAGCTCAGAGTGGGGTGCGTGGTCTTCCCCTCCCCTCATTTAATCCCTGCGACAACCCTGCGAGGTAGGTTAAGCTGAGAGGCACTCTGGCACTCTAACCAGTGCGCCATACTGCTGGGAGAGGGTCGTGTGGGGAACCGGGGTGCAGAATTAAGAACCTAAGTAGAGCCATGTAGGTGGATTGGGACAATGGCCAACCAGATGCCCAATACGGGAAACCCTCCAGAAGGAGCCGGGAGCACAAGCGCCACTCTCCTCTGCTGCAGTTTCCAGCAACTGGCATCCAGAAGAATTGCTGCCTCCATCCTTGAAGGCAGAGCATAGCCACTGTTGCATCTGTTGGGGCCGATTCCTCGGCTGCAAATCTGCAGCAGCGCGGGCTGGCGCTCAGTTCTGCAGTCAGTGTGCAATGCACACGCAAATAAATCGAGCGTGTGCGTTGAGTGACCTTGTGCCTGGTTGTGCAAGCTGGCACGCTGATACACGCCCCTTTCGCTACGGGGAGGGAGAAAAGGAACGCAAAGGTGGTGTGTGTGGGGGGGGGGGTGTTTTGTAAAACGTGGAGAGGTTCGCACTGGCCCTGGTGCTGTGCCGGCTGCCTCCCTGCCCCCCAAACATGGGCGCTTGGCACAGGGCAGAGACAGAAAGGAAGCCGACCCCTGGCATCGCAGCCCCGCAGCCAGACGGCACATCCCGGGCAGGAGGGGCTGCCATGGAGCAGAGAGGCCGCTTCACAGTGCACAGCCAGCTGGGGGGCGGGTAGGGGTGCTTGTTGAGTGGAAGGGGGGGAGCCCGGGAGCCGTGCCCAATCCCCCCCTCCCTCCCCACCCGCCCTCAGCCTCTTGAGCAGCTGCAAACTCCTTCCTCCAGCCCAGAGAGACTCTTCCAGTTTGGCCTCCTGCATCTCCCCTCCTCCTCCTCCTCCTCCTCCGCCCCCCCCGCACCCATTTCCACTCCCCTCTCTTTTCTCTGTGGCTCCCTTGGAAATGGAGGCACGGAGATTGCAGTCAGCTGATGGGTGCTGCTGAGCTCAGGAAGAGCATCCCCTCCTCCTTTTCTCTCCATCTCACCGCCTTCTCGGCCTCCCCAGCCCCGACAAAGGGTGCTCGCTGTTGCTGATTCCCCCCCCCGGGGGCGGTTGGGTCAGATTATCCGATCCCAACTCCCACCCCCCTCCCCACCGCCACCTCCTTGGAATTGGAGAGAGGTTTTTGGTCTGGCTGGCGCGCCTCTCTCTCTCTCTCTCTCTCTCTCTCTCTCTCTCTCTCTCTCTCTCTCTCTCTGCCTCCGTCCAAAGGCACAGCAGATAGCAGCTGCTACCGCCCTCTCTGGGAAGGAAAGGGATTTCTCCCTCTCTCTCCCTCTCTCCTTTGCAGGACCCAGAACACAGGTATGGACTAAGCAGGAGAGACTGTGCGTCCCTGAGCTCCATCTCCTCATCCAGGCACCGCGTGCGAGGAGGGCAGCCAGGACACCTGGACAGGTGTGCAGCCTCCGCAGCCCATCTCCTGCGCCCAGTGCCATCACCTGCTCGCTCCAGGACCTGTGAAAACGGAAAGATCAGGCAGGCCAGCCCTGAAGGTAAGGCGCTCTCTCTCTCTCTCTCTCTCTCTCTCCCTAGGGGCATGCAGGCTGATGTGCAAAATTCTCTGGGTTGGGAAAAAGCGAAGAGCGAGAAAGGATGCCATGCACAGCGGTGCACGTCTCCTCTCGATGTGGGTGGGTGGGTGCTTTTTCCCTCCCCCATCAAGGAGCCTGTAAATGAACAATTTTCCAATGCTCAGGTCTCTGTGCCAGCCAGGTGTAGGGTTAAAAAAAAACACCAACCCACCCCACACTGGGAGTTAGGTTGGAAATGTCACACTGTGGCCTTTGGAGGAACAGGCAAAATAAGGAGGGGAGCGAATGTGTGGATCTCTGCTCCCCCATCCCCTGAAATCTTTCGCATCTTTTCAGGCAGAATGGAAGGATGGAAAGCAAGGAGCAAATTCTCGAGGCGAGGATTGCAGAGGTTTTCTGTATAGCTCTCCCCGCACAGACCATCCAATTAGCTGACAGTGACTCACAAAACAGAATTCAATACGGACTCTTTTAGTCTCTGCCGTAAGAGGTTCTATTATTCCAGTTTTCTTTTCTTCTTCCACCCCCCCCCTTCCCCTCTATCTGATGTAGCTGGAGAAAAGAAAAGAGCCCCCCCCCTGCCTCCCTCCCTCTTCTCCACTCTGCATGTGCAAATTTGCTAACGCAGTATCTCATAGTAACCGTTGCATGAAATCCAGATTGTCGGGAGTGTTATCAATAAGGCAGTTATGAATGCTCGGAGGTTGAGATCTTGCTTTCTGAAGATGCGCTGCCTCAGTTGTAGCTCTACAATCAGAGCCGCCGTAGATGTGGACCAGCAAGGGTTAACTGGAACGATGGCTGGGTATTAATATTGCAACTAGAGGGTTTTGCGAACTACTCTGGGATCTGTAATGAGCCAGGCGAGAGAGTTTAAGAAGAGCCCTGTGGTTAAGTATGCAAAAAAAAAAAATAAGGGCGATACGTTTTCAGAAATATTGTGGAAGGTTTTGCAGGGTCACATAAACTCCCCCTGTGCTCTCTTTTTTCAGGGAGATATTTAATGCAAAACCGATCTTTGTCATGTTTGCATTCTGGTGTGTGTGTGCATGGACGGGAGAACCAATACTGTATTCCAAAAGAAATTTGCTAAGGAAGAACAAAGCTAGAAAGGGCTGTAGCTCGCTAGCAGAGCAGCTGCTTTGAATGCAGAAGGTCTGGGACCTCCAGGCACCTCCAGGTGAGGCTGGGAGACTCTCCTGCCTGAAACCTTAGAGAGCCGCTGCCAGTCAGAGTGGACCACACTGAGCAAGACAGACAAAGCAGATCCCCAGGTTCCTAGAGCTCACTATTTTGAACTGGAGAAGGCACCGTGCCATCTTTACCTGGTGCCAAGTGCTGTACAGTATGCAAAAGGGACATGGTCCTGCACATGGAGACTTAGAGTTGAGGAAGTGCAAAAGCCCATGGGAGGAATTCTTTTTGGCGGTTCTGCTTCTGGATTCCAAGCAGTGGATTTCTGTGGAAAGCCCAGCTCGGATTTCAGCATCAATGCTCTCAAATCCCATTTCAGTCGTAGTTGCACTGCATCACGGGTTTCCTTGTATAAGGGGCTGCAGAAACCATCAAAGGGGAAACGTGTGTTTTCAGTCATGGGAAAGAATGTCATTTGGCTCTAGAACGTTAGGGAAATATTAGGGAAAATCTGGGCGAGAAATTCATCCCTTTTGGACGGCAATTTCGCTCACTTCAAAGAAAGTGGTTTGGTGCAAAAAAAGTGAGGTGTTGGGAGAAAGAATGGGAAGTTGCCAAATGGTCTCATTCATGCAAGCATGTCTCTGTAGCAGATTCATTGAATATGTGGTATATCTGCAATGCCCACGGGATTTCCGTGCTAGAGTTTTGAAGGGATGGAACCAGGGTCTGGGTTTTTAAAATCCTTATTTCAAAAGGAGGTGTTAATGTTCAAGGTTGCTGTGCCCATGTTACAGATGAGCAACTGAGGCTGAGTGATGACATGCCCAAGGTGGCTACTTATGTAAGTCAGCATTTGAGCCAGAATCCTCTCGTTGAATGCCCTCCAATTGCTCATTTCAAAGCAAAAACATTTAATGCGGTATGCCATTAGGAAAACAATTGTTATTGGGGCCTTCTTGGTACAGTAGTTGTGCCTGCCCCGTGGAATCCACCAGGTGTCAAAGAGATAAACAACCTTCAGAAGACATTTGAAGGCAGCCCTGCACAGGGACGCTCTTAATGTTTGATGTTTTGTTTTATAATCTGTTGGAAGCCACCCAGACAGGCTGGGGCAACCCAGCTACATGGGCGGGGTGCAGATAATTAATTGTTGTTGCTGTTGTTTTGGAAAAGAAAACTCAGATACCAAATCTGTGATTGCTGGAGGTAAAGTGGAAATCTGGACCATTTTGGAATCATAGAATTGTAGAAAGGGAAGGGGCTCTCCAAGTGCCATCTAGTCCAACCCCCTGCAATGCAGGAATCACAGCTAAAGAACCCCAGACAGATGGCCATGCAACCCCTGTCTCAAAAGCTCTAATGATGGGGAGTCCAGGCCCCCATTTTCTGAGGTAGTTCGAACAGCTTTTAGCATCGAAAATTTCTTCCTAATATATAGCAGGAATCTCCTTCCTTGTCATTTGAAGCCATTGGTTCGGGTCCTGCCCTCCAGAGCTTGCTCCATCTTCTGTGGGACAACTCTTCAGATATTTGGAGACAGCCATCCTATCATCTCTCAGTCGTCTCTTCTCCAAGCTCAGTGTTCCACTTTGGACACTTGTCCGCAGACTTCAGAATGTGATGCACCTGTCAAATTCAGCATCTGTGCCAGAAGTCACATACCGGAAGGTCCCTTGGTTAAGTGGTTTTTGTGGCATCCCAGGAAGCTGGTTCAAATCGGTTTCCCTTCCATCTGCTTTTGCCTATCGAAAAGAGACTGTAACTCCTTTCGGACAGGGACTGTGTTGTATTTTGCTTGTTGTTCTGATCGAGGGGCAGAAGCTACATAGCATATTTGTCTTCCCTTTTTGGGAACCTAGGGGTGTGTGTGTGTGTGTGTGTGTGTGTGTGTCTGGCACTTGGTGACACTTCCCTGCATTTCACACATTGAATAAGAAGGTGTCTTGTCACAAGTTGTTCTCCATCACATCTGATTCAAGTTCACTTTCTTTTCTTTTCTTTTCTTTTCTTTGCATTACTGGGGAAGGAGGTTGGTAGCGAAATCGCGCCTTTTAATATTAACCTTTGGGGCCTGTAGTCTCAGGTGGCATTTGGTGAGAGTCTGCCCTAGGTTTGTGCATTTGACCATTACCAGGCAATACCTAAAACAAAATAAAAAATAAAAATAAAATCCTTCCAGTAGCACCTTAGAGACCGGCTAAGTTTGTTCTGGGTATGAGCTTTCGTGTGCATGCACACTTCTTCAGATACACAGGCAATACTTGTGGATCATTCCAACTTGCTGAAGTTATCCTGTCCCCACCCCAGTAAACAATACATTGGGGGGGGGGAGGGCTTGGGAACGATATCTGCAGGGAGCTGCAATGAGAGTAGACGTTCTAGGCAGGAAGAACTAGATGCAGAAATATAAGATAAGGGACACCTGGCTTCCTAGCAGCACATGTGAAAATGATCTAGAGGTCTCTGGGGACCACAGGCTTAAAATGAGACAACAGTGTGATGCAGCAGCAAAAAGACCTAATGATGTTCTAGGCTGCATCAACAGAAGTCTAGTGTCCAGATCAAGGGAAGGAATAGTCCCACTCTGTTCTGCCTTTGTCAGACCACACCTGGAGTCCTGTGTCCAGTTCTGGGCACCACAACTTAAGGATGTTGATAAGCTGGAAGGTGTGCAGAGGTGGGCAACCAAAATGACCAAGGGTCTGGAAACTAAGCCTTATGAGGAGTGGTTGAAGGAGCTGGGTATGTTTAGCCTGGAGAAGAGGAGACAGAGAGGGGATATGATAGCCATCTTCAAATATCTTAAGGTCTGTCACATGGAAGAAGGAGCAAATTTGTTTTCCACTGCTCCAGAGGGCAGGACTCGAACCAGTGGCTTCAACTTACAAGAAAGGAGATTCTGATTAAACACCAGGAAAACTTTCCAACAGTAAGAGCTGTCTGACAGATAAGAGTTGTTGAAAGCCACCTGGGGTGGCTGGGGTAGAAATAAATTATTATTATTATTATTATTATTATTATTATTATTATTATTATTAACAGTGGAATGGTCTCCTTCGGGGGGAGGTGGACTCTCCTTCCTTGGAGGTTTTTAAGCAGGGGTTGGATGTCCCTCTGTCCTGGATGCTTGAGCTGAGATTCCTGCCTTGCAAGGGGTTGGACTAGATGACCCTTGGGGTCCCTTCCAACAATTCTATGCCAAGGCAGACCTTCCTCCCCTTTCTTATATTCCACAGTAAGTGTTGCTGGCTAACACTTCTCTTGCTGGTGCCCAGAAGGAATTGTTTTCTCTGACCGAGGACCACTGGGCCCATTATTCAGCTAAAGCAAACACGAGACAAATGTCCATCAGGCCTTCATAAAAGAGAAAGCTCTCCACATATTTGCAAAGAAGGGATGAGGATCTTTCAGCATCTCAAATGAGCATGCTGGCATCAAACATGCCAGTATTGAAAAAATCAGCTGTCAGATCACAAATGTAGGGCACACTCTGCATGCAAAGAAACATTTATGAAGTCTCCGTATATTAAGTTACAGGTAGGTAGCCGTGTTGGTCTGCCATAGTCAAAACAAAATAAAATAAACAATTCCTTCCGGTAGCACCTTAGAGACCAACTAAGTTTGTATTTGGTATGAGCTTTTGTGTGCATGCACACTTCTTCAGATACTACTGGGAGGATTTTTTTTTATTTTTTATTTTGTTTTCCTGTATATTAATTCAGAGTAATTGCTCCGTACAACCAGGGTTTGTCTACTGTAGCTTCCCCCAATCTGGTGTTGGTCAGACGTTGGCCGGTCATCTGCCTGGCACCAGATTGGAGAAGGTTTCTCTGCTCTAGAACTCGTAGACACCCAGTGAAGCTCAATGCCGGAAGATTCAGGGCAGATAAAGGGAAGTCCTTCACACTGTGCTATAGTTACCGTATTTTTCGCTCCATAGGACGCTCCGGACCATAGGGCGCACCTCGTTTTCAGAGGAGGAAACCAGGGAAAAAATATTTTTCTGGTTTTCCTCCTCTAAAACCCATGGTTGTTTTTTTTTTGAGAATCAGCTCAAAGTTTTGCAGCTTTTTTTTGCAAAGGGAAAAGCCCTGCTTTTTGAGGATCAGTTCAGATTTGTGCAGCTTTTGTAAAGGGGGAAAAGCATTGCTTACAAACCAGTACAAACCAGTACAGACCAGTAAGCACCAGCAGGTAATAGGAAGCAAGAGGAAAGCAAACCAGTACAAACCAGTAAGCACCAGTACAAACCAGTACGCACCAGTACAGACCAGTAAGCACCAGCAGGTAATAGGAAGCAAGAGGAAAGCAAACCAGTACAAACCAGTAAGCACCAGTACAAACCAGTAAGCACCAGTACAAACCAGTACGCACCAGCAAGTAATAGGAAGCAAGAGGAAAGCGAACCAGTACAAACCAGTAAGCACCAGTACAAACCAGTACAGACCAGTAAGCACCAGTACAAACCAGTACGCACCAGCAAGTAATAGGAAGCAAGAGGAAAGCGAACCAGTACAAACCAGTAAGCACCAGTACAAACCAGTACGCACCAGTACAGACCAGTAAGCACCAGCAGGTAATAGGAAGCAAGAGGAAAGCAAACCAGTACAAACCAGTAAGCACCAGTACAAACCAGTACAGACCAGTACCACCAGCAAGTAATAGGAAGCAAGAGGAAAGCGAACCAGTACAAACCAGTAAGCACCAGTACAAACCAGTACAGACCAGTAGGCACCAGCAAGTAATAGAAAGCAAAAGGAAAGCAAACCAGTACAAACCAGTAAGCACCAGTAGGTAATAGGAAGCAAGAAGAAAGCAAACCAGTAAGCACCAGCAAGTAATAGAAAGCAAGAGGAAAAGTAACAGCCCCAAATGGCTGAAAAACTCAATTTCCCAGGATCCTCAATTTCCCAGGATCCTACTGTGCAAGGGGCCTGGGCGGGGCAGGAAGGGAGCTAGCTCTCTTATCTCCCTCCCCGATCTCCTGCAATCAGCTGTTGAGCGGGTTCTTTTCAACACTCTCTTTCCCTCTTGTTAGCCTTTAGCTCTTTCTAAAACAGAAAAAGCAGGATCTGCCTTTCCCCCTGGGCAATTTGGCTCCAGGGACCATGCATTCGCTCCATAAGACGCACAGACATTTCCCCTTACTTTTTAGGAGGAAAAAAGTGCGTCTTATGGAGCAAAAAATACGGTAAATTGTGGAACTGCCTGCCACAGGGGGCAGTGATGGCCACCAGTGGCGGAGGAACCCTCTCCGGCACCCGGAGCAGTGCAGCCCGTAAGGACTGGGCATGTGTTGCATCCCATGTGTGTGCACTGGGGGGAGGCAGGGGCCATCTTGTCACCCCTCCCAGAGTGGAACCTGGGTCGGACCGCCCCCTCCGCCCCTCCCTACCTATGCCCCTCATGGCCACCAACCTGGATGTCTTTAAAAGAGGATTAGATGAATTCATAGTAGCGGAGAGGGCCAGCAATGCTTCTGAATACCAGTTGCTGGAAAACCACAGGAGGGCAGAGTTGCTCTCATGCTCGGATCCTGCTCGCGAGTTTCCCACAGGCATCCGGTTGGCGACTGTGAGAACAGGATGGGCCATGTGCCTGATCCAGCAGGTTCACATTACGTTTTTGTGCTCTGGCTGACAGTGAGGTCTTTCCACAGCTCTGCTACGTGACATCCTGTTGGCCGGAGGGTCGAATGACCTCACTCGGGACTAGCTGCATGCAAAGCCCACACTCTACCATTGAGAGCTACAGCCCCTCCCCTACTTTAATTTTAGCTCCATTGACTGCAATGAGGAAAAATTGCATGACCAATGCTGCCACTCTCACTGCGATCAATGGGACTGATGGTCAGAATCGGCATGGTTTAAGGCGATGACCCAATGCCCGCCTTATAAATGGGGGCAGGAGATCCCCAAGCCCATTCAGACCCCAATTTCCCCAGTGAAAAGCATCAAGTAGAAGGAGAGACCCTTCTCTGCTAGAAGCCCCTTGAGAAAACTACCGGTCAGAACCGAGAATAGTTTATATCCAACCTTTACCCCCAAGGTGGTCAAGGCAGCATACATGGTTCTCCAGCTCTCACACAACAACCCTGTGAGGTAGGTTAGTCTGAGAGGCAGGGTCACCCAGAGAGCTTCATGATCTCTCAGGTCTTGATTCCATGCAGGAATCATAGAACTGCAGAGTTGGAAGGGACCCTGAGGGTCATCTAGTCCAACCCCCAGGAATGTATTAATCTCAACTGGATTGTACATGACAGGTGGCCACCCAACCTCTGCTTGGCAGGGGGTTGGACTTGATGACCCTAGGGTTCCCTTCCAACTCTACACTTCTATGATTTTATGAATAATCAAGGCATGCTCTTGTTTCCTTGCCAGGGAGTGAAATCCCAAGCCCCCCCCCCCACCTTCCGCATTCTGGTCTCTGTGTGCCGTTCACAGCCATTTCCATGGCAACCCTCTTCACCTGCCGTCTTCTTCCAGGCATAACAATTTAGCGCTTCCTCTGTACACATGGGCAATTGGGTCCCCATCGCTCAGGACAGGGGTGCATTCCTTCCCATGCAGCAGGTCTGGTGTGTGATTTCCTAGAACAGGGTGGTGGCCCCCCACCGGACGCTGCTGAACTACAACTCCCAGCAGAACCCCACCTGGCATGGGAGCTTCAGTCCAAATGTGCCCTAGAATCTCAAGGGAGCCTGAGACCTTGGAGGATGAATGCCAGCCAGTTTATAGTGCCATTTAATTGTCGAGTTGAAAGGATCCCTGCGAGGATCAACTAGGGGGCAAGGGTGGCCAACTCCCAAGAGACTGAGATCTACTCACAGAGTTAAAAACTGGCAGTGATATCTACCCCCTTTTGGGGGGTTCAGTCAAAGTTGTTGAGCTTTTTTTTAAGAAGGAGCTTTTTTTAGGGAGACACAGTTGTTCAGCTTCTTTGGGGGAAGATCTACCTCAGACGTCCAGTGATCTACCGGTAGATCATGATCTACCTCTTGGACATGCCTGCTCTAGGGCAACACCCGCAATGCAGGAATCAGAGCTAAAGATTCCTTGACAGATGCCCATCCAGCGAAGGGGTGTCCACCACACAAGGGCAGACTTTGATAACCTTTCATAATATGGCGCCCTTGATAAGGCGAAAATTTGGCATCCCCAAATCGATCTTCTCCATTATGGGTCTTCTCAATTTTGCGCCCTTCCAGTGGCTTGGAACTGCAGACATTGCCCTCAGTCCAGTGCTCCACCACCTTCTGAGGCTCTTACCCTCCCAAAGTCCTTCCAGATGTTGAGTCAGAATCTCCTTCCTTGTTATTTGAATCCAGTGCTCCCCTCCCCTTAAAAATGTTTAAGGGGTACTCTCATTTTGACTCCAGGAAATCACAATTTTTTAGTTTAAATTGGGGAAAATAAATACAGTAAATGGACAAAAGTAGAAAGAGTAGAAACAACATGCATTACAGACCTGACAGCTCACAGTAGCTTCCACACTGGCATGAGCTTGTGTGCACTAACATCTTCCCAATTCCTCTGCTAGTGTCGGTGTCTGTTGCCAGATGTCGTCCTTTCAAATAGTCATTTTCCTATGGAAGTGAGAGCTGGACCATAAAGAAGGCTGATTGCCGAAGAATTGATGCTTTTGAATTATGGTGCTGGAGGAGACTCTTGAGAGTCCCATGGACTGCAAGAAGATCAAACCTATTCAGCCCTGAGTGCTCACTGGAAGGACAGATCCTGAAGTTGAGGCTCCAATACTTTGGCCACCTCATGAGAAGAGAAGACTCCCTGGAAAAGACCCTGATGTTGGGAAAGATGGAGGGCACAAGGAGAAGGGGACGACAGAGGATGAGATGGTTGGACAGTGTTCTCGAAGCTACCAACATGAGTCTGACCAAACTGCGGGAGGCAGTGGAAGACAGGAGTGCCTGGCGTGCTCTGGTCCATGGGGTCATGAAGAGTCAGACACGACTAAACGACTGAACAACAACAACATTCATATTAAAATACTGCCCTTCAATAAGGCCAAACTTTCATCAGTAAAAACACCACGCATCCACATTCCACACTGCTTCACACATTAAACGCTTGCTTCCGTCTGAGAGTTAGGAAAGGAAAGGAAAGGAAAGGAAAGGAAAGGAAAGGAAAGGAAAGGAAAGGAAAGGAAAGGAAAGGAAAGGAAAGGAAAGGAAGGAAGCCACCATCAGAGGTGGTAACGAAACTGACCAATCACCGTGCTAGATTCCAACTCCTACTTCACATATTAAATGCTCACTTCTGTCTGAGACTCAGGAAACACCATGACAGGAAATGAGGCTGCCCATCGGGGGTAGCAACGAAACTGACGATTCACCATGCTAGAGAAGAAACGAACAATTTTTATTTTAGTTTCTTCGTATGTTAGATTCACAAAATATTTAGGGGTACATGTACCCCTGCACCCCCCGAAAAAGCACTGTTTGAATCCATTGGTTCAGGTCCTACCTTCTGGAGCAGCAGAAAGCAAGCTTAGCTTATATCAGCTAAACCTCCGCATCCCTGAGATCCTCCAGGCTCTCGGAAGACCACCCATTCTCTTGGCTACACTGACTAATCCAAGGGAAATCGGAGGACCCCCTGGGCTGGGCTGCTACATACAGTATTGACCTAGACCAGAGCTTTCCAAACTCTGTGTTGTGACATGTTAGTGTGTCGGCTGCAGTGTGTATGTAGGTTTGTTGCACAAACACTCCCCGTGCTCTTCCCAGGACTGGAATGGGACCAGTTCAAACCTCCGATTTGCTAGTAAAACTTAAAACTGAATTACTGTGTCGTGAAATGGTGCACGTCTAAAAAGCCCATCACCAGCATGAAAAGTTTGGAAAGCTCTGTCCCAGACCAATGATTCTCAAAGGGCGTGGTGGGGCAGGAGAGGGCCGCAACTGTGGTGGGGAGATTCAAGGACAATAAAAAAAAAACATCTAAACATTTCAGTGCAGTGTAGTATAGCACCTAAATTTTTATTAATTTGTGGAATATGGATCAATACATTTTCAAAATGAGAGCGAAAGTATCCAGTGATATCGAGGCCAATCCTAGCTGTGTTTTCCTGATGTATTTCTTATTGGTAGAAAATTCAGTGTGGTGCAAGGAAATTTTTATTCTGAAATTTTTATACCTACAGAACAAGCCTCTATCCTCCAGGTAAGACAAAGGCACTTCTGCATTTTGTGGGTTTTTCCATCCAGGACAGGAGGAGGGTCTGGGTCAGGGAAGGCTTTGATATGTAGGGAGAGTCCCAAGGGCCCGGTAGATGGGCCGGGGATGACGTCACACAGTTTGTCCCCAGGCCTGAGGTCGCCGACCTGATATAATAGAACACAGCCACGGGAATCCATAGTTTGGATGTTAACTGATCATTATTATACCTTGATGAGTTCCCTTGATGGAGAAACCCATCTTCCCCGCTCCTCTTTTAGCTTGGAGACCAGTTAAAGGTTTGTTTGCAGAAGGCCTTTGGGGTTTGCGGTCTGAGAAGTAGCTCCCAGGCTCAAGTTCTGAATGCAGAAATGCACATTAGCCAAACTAATGGTTGCTGCAAATGAGAAGAAGTGAAGGATTTCGAGCGCTTCGTTTGTTTGGAAGGCTCTGCATGGTGATTAGCAGCCACAAGGATTGGTTCTGCGCCAATCCCACACGCCTTTCCCTCTCCAATAAGTGGAGAATCAAGGATATACAACACTCCTCTGTAATACTAAAAGAACAGAATGCAGACAAATTTCCACTTTGGGGGAAAGGCGATTGGTGGGGGAAGTCTTGATAGAGGTGTGTAAAATCATGCACGATGTAGAAGAGGTGGAGGAACAAAAGTTTTCCTCCCCCATAGAATTGTAGAGTTGGAAGGGAACCCAGCGGTCATCTAATCCAACCCCTCCAAGGCAGGAATCTCAGCTAAAGCATCCATGACAGACGGCCATCTAACCTCGGCATTAAAACCTCCAAGGAAGGAGAGTCGCAACATTAGGGAGTGCTTTCTCTTTTATCCAAGCTCCTCTGGTGACCACTTTCATTGCGTCCCATAAGAGGGGGGTTGTTATATTGTCTACATCCTTTTCCTTGAAGTAGTTTTGGAGAGTTATTGTGAGCCTCTCTTTAATTTGTTTGTTTGTGGTTAAGGTGGGGCTGAAGGACCATGATGGGGTGGTTTGCATTCCCTCTCCTAATTTAATAGTGACTTCTACCGGGGCGTGATCTGTGATTGTGATGTTGCCTATGTTTGTTGACTGCACTAAAGGGATCAGTCCCTGTGTGAGTAGAATGCTGTCCAGTCTGGACACTGTACCATGGCGTCCAGATTGGAATGTATGGCTGGTGTCTCCTGGGTTTTGCTCACCCCAGATTTCGTAGAGGCCCCTGTTTTTTTAAAACATTTTTAGTAGCTTGTAAGCATCTCTGTTGTTGGGGGGGTTGGTTGAGGAAGGTTGTCCATGGGGTTGTAGGGTGAGTGTTTTTTAGGGATATGCCTCTCATATTAGGTTTAGGTTACCTCCTAGGATCGCTTCCCCTTCAGAGAAGGAGAGGAACTTCCTTAGTGTCTTTTGGAAGAATTCAAGTTGTTTTGAGTTTGGGGCGTATATAGAGCCAATTGTCAATTTAATTTTGCCATCTAATGTCCCTTTAATGAAGATGAGAGAGTCGCAACTTTAGATCTCATGGACATTCAAGGATTCTGAGTGACAGGAGAGTCAGGACAGATATAAGGAAGTTCTCCTTCAGGCAGCACACAGTTAAACTATGGAATTCCCTGCCACAGGAAGCAGTGATAGCCACCCACTTGGGTGGCTTTCAAAGAGGAATAGACAAATTCATGCTGGAGGAGGAGAGGGCTATTGATGGCTACTAGCCATGTCTACGCTCTGCCTCCACAGTGGGAGCAGCGATCCTTCTCAACACCAGTTGCTGGAAGCCACAGGAGGGGAGAGGGCTGCTCTTGGGTTCGAATCCTGCTTGCTGGTCTTCAACAGGCATTTGGTTGGCCGCTGTGAGAACAGGATACTAGACTAGATGGACCACTGGCCTGATCTAGTGGGTCTCCTTCCGTTCTTATGCTCATACTGGCCTCCCGGCTGAGGTCACACGGTGTGTTTTTATCAGGCACGTTTTACCCAGGAATTCGCTCTTTTTGCTAACATTGCTGGATCTCCTGGCATCTCTGTAGCTCTTGCCGATACACCCAACAAGCTGCAGCGCCCAGAATTAAAGTGTTGCTCCAGATTTTGTCAAAAACCAACCATCCTTGGTCTCTACAACACGTGTGTAGGTTGGTTGTAGTTTTAACTGACTACAGGATACAACATCCTGATTTTTTGCATTCAGTTATATAAGCTATAGTGGCATGCGGGTGGCGCTGTGGTCTAAACCACAGAGCCTAGGGCTTGCTGATCAGAAGGTCGGCTCAGTCCCAGCTCCTGCCCACCTACCGTAGCGTCAAAGTGCAAGTAGATAAATAGGTACCACTCCGGCGGGTGTTTCCGTGCGCTGCTCTGGTTCGCCAGAAGTGGCTTAGTCATGCTGGCCACATGACCCGGAAAAACTGTCTGTGGACAAACGCTGGCTCCCTTGACCTATAGAACGAGATGAGTGCCGCAATCCCAGAGTCGTCCACGACTGGACCTAAGGGTCAGGGGTCCCTTTACCTATATAAGCTATACTACAGGACTTGCTGGTTATATCCTGATGGATATAATATTGGTAGCTGGAATTTTCTTGGCTTCCCTTGGGGTTTTATGGGTTGTTTTCCATCCTGAAATGGAGCTGTTCTTTTTAAAGTCCAGTACAAACAGATCACTTAATTTATAACAGACCTTTTGCAGTCCATTGCTTCTTTAACTATCAATGGCTCAAAGCTTGTGGTTTCCTTAAGTGGGCGTGAAGATCTTGCAGCATGATTAAAACGGTGATTAAATATTGAAATAGTGGGTGACAGAGATGCCTGTTTTTCTTTTCATTTTTTTTTTTAAAGGAAAGCAAACCCGTGAACGGCATATTTCAGGAAGCCAGTTTGCAAACCCTGACTAGGTTGTGGATAAACTAAGGGAAACAAGGGCGGAATTTCTTTAAAATGAAGCCAAGTTTGTGCTTCAACCCACCCTGAAAGATAGAGAGGGGAATGAAATGCAAATGGTTTACATTGATCCAGGGCCTGTCAACAGGAGAGCTATGGGCAGGGCAGAACAGGGATCGGCAGTTTGTTGCCCCGGTCGTAGAATCACATAATCCTAGAGTTGGAAGAGACCACAAGGGCCATCCAGTCCAACCCCCTGCCAAGCAGGAAACACCATCAAAGCATTCCTGACAGATGGCTGTCAAGCCTCTGCTTAAAGACCTCCAAAGAAGGAGACTCCACCACACTCCTTGGCAGCAAATTCCACTGTCGAACAGCTCTTACTGTCAGGAAGTTCTTCCTAATGTTTAGGTGGAATCTTCTTTCTTGTAGTTTGAATCCATTGCCCCGTGTCCGCTTCTCTGGAGCAGCAGAAAACAACCTTTCACCCTCCTCTATATGACATCCTTTTATATATTTGAACATGGCTATCATATCACCCCTTAACCTTCTCTTCTCCAGGCTAAACATACCCAGCTCCCTAAGCCGTTCCTCATAAGGCATCGTTTCCAGGCCTTTGACCATTTTGGTTGCCCTCCTCTGGACACGTTCCAGCTTGTCAGTATCCTTCTTGAACTGTGGTGCCCAGAACTGGACACAGTATTCCAGGTGAGGTCTGACCAGAGCAGAATATAGTGGTACTATTACTTCCCTTGATCTAGACGCTATACTCCTATTGATGCAGTCGTGATGAATTGCACTCCATCCCACCACTCAGGGCTAGGCTGAGCCTGGGGGGGGGGAACGCGGTGAGACAGGGGGACTCGGTTGCACTGTGGGGCTGAAGCTCAGACTACACACCCCACTGCCTGCAACAGGATTCCTGAATGTTGGAAGATTCAGGTCAGATAAAAGGAAGTGCAGCGCAGTTGAACTATGGAACTTGTTGCTGCACGATGGCACCAATCTAGATGGGTTGGATTAGACAAATTCATGGGGGCTATTGATGACTAAGGGACGCAGGTGGCACTGTGGGTTAAACCACAGACCTAGGGCTTGCCAATCAGAAGGTCGGAGGTTCGAATCCCCACGACGGGGTGAGCTCACGTTGCTTGGTCCCTGCTCCTGCCAACCTAGCAGTTCAAAAGCACGTCAAAGTGCAAGTAGATAAATAGGTACCGCTCTGGCGGGAAGGTAAACGGCGTTTCCGTGCGCTGCTCTGGTTCACCAGAAGCGGCTTAGTCATGCCTGAAGGAGCGTCTCCACCCCCATCATTCTGCCCGGACACTGAGGTCCAGTGCCGAGGGCCTTCTGGCGGTTCCCTCGCTGCGAGAAGCCAAGTTACAGGGAACCAGGCAGAGGGCCTTCTCGGTAGTGGCACCCGCCCTGTGGAACACCCTCCCACCAGATGTCAAAGAGAAAACCAACTACCAGACTTTTAGGAGACATCTGAAAGCAGCCCTGTTTAGGGAAGCTTTTAATGTTTAATAGATTATTGTATTTTAACATTCTGTTTTTTTATTATACAAACTTACAAACACATGCACATAAATCACACTTACATATAAAACACACACACGATTACACATTAACAGAACACTATACCAATACATATACAAAAATGCTTCTACATCTTCCAAACTCATTTTTGACAAAATACATTTTTATTACACTGTTTATTTTTTAAAAATATAAACTTATTCTTTCTAGCCTTCCGTTTACCACAGTAAGGCTAAGTTATTAAATGATCTTTTTCTTTAACTTCCCTGTCCATCTCTTCATTAAATTATACATGAGGGTTGTTCACCATAAATAAAGTTATGACGCCGACCTCATTTACCTCGTCTTTTACTTCATCATGATTTTAATTTCGTATGTCCTTTTATTACTATGCAAGTTTCAAAAATAACAGGGGTTATTCCAAAGCTAAAACTGTTTTGGTGTTGCATCTTTTTTTTTTAGGTATTGCAAAAAGTTGTTCCATTCCTCAATGAATTTTTCCCCTTGGATTTTCTTTTATCTTTTCTGAGAGATGCGCAAGCTCTGTGTATTCTAAAATTTTGTGTAACCATTCCTTTTTTTGCTATTTTGTATTTTAACATTCTGTTGGAAGCCGCCCAGAGTGGCTGGGGAAACCCAGCCAGATGGGCAGGGTATAAATAAATTATTATTATTATTATTATTATTATTATTATTATTATTATTATTAAAGCCACTGTGAGAACAGGATGCTGGACTAGATGGGACACTGGCCTGGTCCAGCACACTCTTCTTATATCCAGTGGAGTTTGCCTGCTATTTCCAGGGATATTTAAAAACAAACAGGCAGGAATAATGATTGATCCGGGATGTATGCTTGACATGCTTTCTTTGCGATGGAGGCCAGCTCAGCTGCCTGAGGTCTGAGAACTGGGCCGTCTTAAGGAGACCGGCCGCCGTGGCGGAGTGATCCCTCCGGCGCCCCCGGCATACCGCCTCTCCGCTGACTCCCTCTCGCACTTGCCGCCCCTCGGGAGGGGGTGGGTGAGCAGGGGATGAGGGGCGTGTTGCTGGAGCGGCGTGAGGCTCTGCGCACCCTTCCAGTGCTCCCGGGACGGGAGGCGAGGGCGGCCAGCTCTCAGCCCACCCGGGACCGGCATGGGCGGCAGTGGCTGTGCCGCCGGCGCGCGAGCGCCCGGCCGACAGCCCGCCCTTGGGGGCAGGGGCGGGTTGGGGAGGGGGGCAGCTGGTATGCCGGTGGGCTCGATCCTTCCGGTGCCCCCATGCATCCGGGGTGTCCGGGGGAGAGCCCTGGCGGTGCAAGCACCCGGCCGCCCATGGGGGTGGGGGGGAGGCCGCCAGCGGGGCTGCGCTACTCCCCCCCGCTTGCTGCACTCGAAGACGGGGCTGTGCCGCCGGCGCGTGAGCGCCCGCCCGCCCACCCGCCCGTGGGGTCGGGTTGGGGAGGGGGCGCCCGGTATGCCGCGGCTCGCGGGGGCGCCCCTGGGGGCCCAGCGCCCTGGTGCGCCGCGCCACCAGCCCAAATGGACGAGACGGCCCTGTCTGGGAAGGAAAGGGTTTGCAGCTTTCACTTGGCATCCTCCCCTCGTCCCTCTTTGCCATTCCCGTCAGGTTCCTCAGCTCACAGGTCAGCGCTGATAATCCTGCTTACTTTGACAGCAACAGGGAGAAGATCTGGCCTCACTGTACGCTACCTGGGAGAGGCAGGCTCTTATGTTTTCTGCCTTGGCTTTGCAGTAATTGCATTGTGGTTTTAAGCAGGGAGCTCGTTCCGTTCTGCTTTTCCCAGTTAAGGATGGAGGAGAAATTTGCTTCAGTTCAGGTTTTCATGGGGGACCTGCCTCGATCTCACGTTGGGAAGCGATATGCAGACTGACACACAGGCATTCTTTCCAAAGAGCACTTCCCTGAATTTTGTAACGCTGCTCTCCAACAAAATGGGGGGGGGATAAATGTTGGGGGGAAGCATTCTCACGCTGAATGCATTTGCGAAAACGTCGTATGATGCGTGTTATACGTGGAGAAAGCATGGTGAAAATGTGAAGGCCAGGCATGCGGAAACGTGAAGATTAGGAGAAATTTGCACTAGAACGCAGGCGAATGTTCATAAGGTCTTAAAAGTAATTCGCAAGAACTGAACGGAAGATTGGGAAGACCAGAAAGGGAGGGGGAAAGAAACTTTTCCAGATTTGTCCAGCTAGCCAGTTCCAGAGTTAAACTACGGAACTCCTTCCCACAAGAGGCAGAGATGGTCACTAACTTAGATGGCTTCAAAGAGAATTAGACACATTCGTGGGAGGAGAGAAGGCTATTGATGCCTGCTAGTCAGGAGGGATCCGCCCTGCAATTGCTGTCGGAGGCAGCAATGTTTTGGAAACCACAGAACAGGAGAGTGTTTCTTATGTTGTCAGGCCCTGTTTGAAGGTTTCCCTCTGTGGGCCACAGGTAAGAAGAGGCTGCTGGTCTAGGCGGGTCATTGGCTTGGGTTGCCATGGGTCGAATCCTGGCTACGTCTGGGAAATTCCCGATGTATGGCAACCCTACCATGGTCCTCATCCAGCAGACTCCCCTGATCTTCCCGGGGTCCAACATTGTCAGGCATGGAGAGTCCTCCCCTCCCTTCGGTAACTTCACAGATAAGAATTAACGAGCAGTTGATAGATTCATAGTCCTTTTATTACAGCATGATGTTGTGAGCACAAATACACAGCTCTCTGCAAGTAGGGTGGTTGGCTACTTTAAATCCTCCTTCCGCAACCTTTTTCGGCGCCAATGAGAAGTTCCTCCCTCCCTATGAATCCTTTGCTCTCTGATACATTCGGAGCACTGGGTCCAAGGGGAGAGGGGGTCCCCCAGGCTCTCAAGAGACATCTCAACTAGCTGCCCCCTCCCTTCTGGTTCTGTTGTCATTATCTCAAAACTGGGTAACTCCTCCTTAAGCTCCAGTTACAGGTAGGTAGCCGTGTTGGTCTGCCATAGTCAAAACAAAATTAAAAAATCTTTCCAGTAGCACCTTAGAGACCAACTAAGTTTGTTCTTGGTATGAGCCTTCGTGTGCATGCACACTTCTTCTGCACTTGGTACTTGGTGTGCATGCACTCTTCTTCTGCACTTGGTACTTGGTATGAGCTTTCGTGTGCATGCACACTTCTTCATGCACACGAAAGCTCATACCAAGTACAAACTTAGTTGGTCTCTAAGGTTCCTCCTTAAGCTGTTCAGCTTCTCTCTCTCTCTCTCTCTCCTTCTGAACACGCTGTGGACAAGGGGGGTGCGACTCGGAGAGAAGCTGGTCTGCCATAGAATTCATTCCCCAGTCCTCATCTTCAGACCATAGATTCACAGTTGGCAAGGGTGGGTGAGGAGAGGATAGTCTCTCTCTCTCTCTCTTTTTAAATACTTTTTATTCATTTTATGAGAAAAAACAAACAAAACAAAAACAAACAAAACACAAATAATTATTATACAATCTTGACATTATTTTTTCTGACATCTTAGGGTGACTTCCCCGATCCCTCCCTTCTGAATTTCATTTTTAATCCTCATTGGCAGTTTCATAATTTAACAAATCAAATCATAATTATTTACCTATAACATTCTAATTGTATTACCTACACCCTTCATCGTTACCGAAAGCCTGTAACAGCTTCCTTAGGGGATATTTTAAAAAGTCTAGATATTACTATATTTTTTCAAATAAATGTTGAATTTCTTCCAATCTTCCTGCACCGTCTCCTCACCTTGGTTGCGTAGTCTCCCAGTCAGTTCGGCAAGTTCCATAAATGGGGAGAGGATAGTCTCAGGAGACTCAGGGTGGGGAACAAGGACCCCGATTCCCAGCAAATGCTGAATTTCTTCTCTCTTCCAGTGCTGCCCGTTGTGCCCGATGCTGACCAGACCTCCTGCGGCCTCTCTGGGTCACCTGCTGGGATTCTCGCCCTCCACGCCTTTGCCAGCCTACCCCTAACCAGCAATGACCTTGTGGAACTGGGCCGCCGCCCCACCGCGCCCCCTCCCTCGCTGCTACTCCTGCCCCGCTCTTCCTGCTGCCCGCATGCCTGCACCATGACAGGGGCCAGGCAGCTGGATTCCTGCGGAGGAGGGCTGCGTGGCCAGGAGCGTGGCTCGGGCTGAGGGATGGCCTCGCTGGACCTGCCCTACCGCTGTCCGCGTTGCGGGGAACACAAGCGATTCCGGAGCCTGTCCTCCCTGCGGGCTCACCTGGAGTACAACCACACCTACGAGACCCTCTATGTCCTCTCCAAAACCAACAGCATCTGCGATGCCACTGTTTTCCCCCTGGCGTCCGACACCACCCTCCTGACGCCCGCCGCCCGCCGGGACATCTTTGAGAGCACCTCCTTCCAGGGCAAGGAGCAGCGCTTCACCTGCGACCTCATCGCCACCGCCACCGCCGAGGAGCTGGACCCGTCGTCCTCGCCCGTCGCGTCCCACTACGTCCACGAGATCGAGATCCCGCTGACCGAGATCTTCACCCGCAAGGCCATGACCTCGGCCACCACGCCTCCCGCCGCCGCCGCGGTGGCTGCCGTCGACGCGGCCTACGAGGAAGGCCTGACCCGCCTCAAGATACGGGCCTTTGAGAAGCTGGAGGTGGACAAGCGGCTGGAGAAGCTGACCGAGGAAGTGGAGCAGAAGATCGCCTCCCAAGTCGGCCGGCTCCAGGTGGAGCTGGACCGCAAGAGCTCGGAGCTGGAGAAGGCCAAGCAGGAGAGCATCCGGCTCAGCCGGGAGAAGCAGGAGCTGGAGGAGAGGGCCGTGGAGCTGTCCCGCCAGGTGGACGTCAGCGTGGAGATGCTGGCCTCCCTCAAGCAAGACCTGGTGCAGAAGGAGCAGGAGCTGAGCCGCAAACAACAGTGAGTGGCGGTTTCTGTGGTGTCAGGGGGTCTGCTGATGTGGGGGGAGTGGTGAACCTGAGGCCCATGGGCCTGATCTGTCTTCCTTCACCCCGTCTTCTGATTTTGCCAACAGTGGCAGAGAAAAATGGAAGTAGCGTTGAGGAAGGCAGAGAGGTTTAAACACAGGAAGGGAAGGAGGGAGGGAGGAGTCATGGACTGGTTGGATGAAGAAGAGTGGTGGGAAGAAACAGTTGGGGGACCACCAAGGGAAGAAGGCTCAGAGCCCAGGGAAAGGTGGCCGGGCGACAGTGAGTGGTCAGAGGGGGAGGACTGGGAAGAGGAGGTGTCAGAAGCTGAAGAGATAACAGGGCTTAGTGAGAGGGGAGAGTCTGTGGCAGAGAGAAGTTTGGTATCAGAGGTAGAAGCTGAAGCAGGAGAGGAGGAGGAGTGGGGCCCTAAGCTATAGCTTGTTTAACTTATACATAAATCTGACACTGGCTGGCACAGAGGCTAAATGAGGGGTTTTGATTTTGATTTCTTTATTTTACTTACTTCATAAAATTCAGCTGAATAGTGGGCCCAGTGGTCCTCGGTCAGAGAAAACAATTCCTCCTGGGCACTAGAGAGAGGAGTTTTAGCCAGCAACACTTACTGTGGAAGATAAGGAAGAGGAGGAAGGTCTGCCTTGGCATAGAATTGTAGAGCTGGAAGGGACCCCAAGGGTCATCTAGTCCAACCCCCTGCAATGCAGGAATCTCAGCTCAAGCATCCATGACAGACGGCCATCTAACCTCTGCTTGATTGCTGGGGGACGGAAAGGTCTCTAACATCTGAAACAGTTTGTAGGAAAATCTACAAACCTATTTAAATCAAAGCAGAATATTGAATCATGTTGCCATTTTCCCGTGGTGTCAGAATCACAGGATGGGGCCAGATTCATAGTCTTTGGAGAGAAATGCCTTGGCATCACAAAGCCAGCATGAAACTCTCTTCCACTTTCTCTGCCCGGCAAAAGACTGCTCATTTTTTTTTTCCAGCTAGAGCCTGCAGTACACCTGCGTCGGAGTGCAGAAGGCAACCAGCTTTTCTTGGGGAAATCCTTTCAGGTGGCCTCCCTCTCAGAAACAGGCTACTTCACAAAGAAAGCAGATAATGTGGGAAGGCACACAGGGTTGGAATTAATATTTGCATGATCTTAAGTAGAAAGATATATGAGGAAATGGAGAATCAGAAGCAATAATCCCGCCTAAGAAAATATGGGCTGAAGTGTAATGTTCCCAATGCGCTCTGAGTATCGCTCCTCTGTTGGGAATCAGCCGAAACAAACAGCCACCCCACGTTCTCTTAGATGGGATTATTGCACCTCGCTCTGAATTTTCGCCGATATTTCCAGCTTGAGATTACTCAAATATTCATTCTGGGCCTGTTTGCTTTTTCAGACTTTCTTCTCTTTGTGTGTGTGTGATTGGCATTGCAAAACTCATTTTTCTTTGAATCTGCAAAGAGTGAAGTCATTCTCAGATGTGGGCAAAAGACAAACACACACGCACACGCACAAAAATTCCTCTGAACAATTCCTTCCGTGATCTTCCTTTGTCTTCACAACGCCTCTCAGTTTGGTATCATCTGTGGATGTAAGCACCCTGACATTGGTGCCTTTTTCTGCCTTCTTTGAAAGCAGGCGTTAAATAAGGCCAGACATTTCCTAGTCCCTCCCTAACTTTACCATTCCCCCATTCCGGATCTCTTCCTTTGTGGTCTATCGGCCAACATTTCCCCCAGGCAACAGCATGCGCACCCCCAGAGGCTTAAATTAATTTTTCAACTTGGATTTCATGCGTCGTTTTGCTGCGATCAGAACAGACTAGATCCCTTTCTTCCCAACCTCCCCACAACCCCATGGATGCGACTGATGCCAGATAGCACAAGTCATGCTTAGATAAGCAAGTCCTTTGCAGGAACTCCCACCATAGTCACTTGAGCGCAAGAGTTAAATAATTGTGTCTATGGCAAAATCCATCTTGCCGTTTAGCCAACGAAAATGGGTGGGGTGGGGTCCGGACCCAAAGTTACCCCATGCCTAGTGAGCGGCAGATGGTTGGCTATAGAAAAAGAATTCTGACCAATGGCGGAGGAGTCAGTAGGATTTATCTAAAGTCTTTTTTCTTTTCTTTTTTGAAATCATTTTTATTTGATTTTACAGTACAAAATTATAAAATAAAAAAAAATCAAATGCATATCCAATTACAGAGATTTCTCCGAATCTCAGGACTTCCCCCCAGCCTCTCCCTGGAGTCTCATTTGAAACATTTGAAACTGCATCTTCTTTCAAACTCTTAACTATTATATCAATCCGTATTTTCCATGGTAATTGTTAGGCTAAATCAAGTGAAATCAAAATCCTGGCAATGTTTCCATCTGCTGACGGTGGTCTCTTAAATAACTTAGAAATTTCCCCCATCCTTTTGTAAAGTTTTTGTCCTCTTGGTTCCTGAGTTTTCCGCTCAGCTTGGCCACCAGCCGTAGCCCATCAGCTCGGCTTGCCATTCCTCTCTGGTAGGAAGCCCCTTGCAGATATTTTGGACTCCCGGCCAGCGTGGCTGTTGTGCCTGAGGCTTCTGGGAACTGCAGCCCAAAACATTTAGGCAGGAGGGAAAGGCAATGTTCTTTGTCAAGGTGGGCAACGCGCGGCATGTTGTGGCATCATTCCCTCGTTGGCTGTTCCTGCTGCGCTTGGAACAGGACGGTCTGGATTTCTGCCTGCGGCTAAGTGCCGTCCAGGATGGAACCATTTGCTTTTCTTTGGGAGGGTGTAGGAGCATCTGAGAAGTAGAAGAAGAGTTTGGATTTGATATCCCGCTTTATCACTACCCGAAGGAGTCTCAAAGCGGCTCACATTCTCCTTTCCCTTCCTCCCCCACAACAAACACTCTGTGAGGTGAGTGGGGCTGAGAGACTTCAGAGAAGTGTGACTAGCCCAAGGTCACCCAGCAGCTGCATGTGGAGGAGCGGGGACGCGAACCCGGTTCACCAGATTACGAGTCTACCGCTCTTAACCACTACACCACCACACTGGCTCTTGTGCCAGTTGCCTCAAGATTTCGTTGCGGGCACTACATAAACAAACAGACGCTCTCACGTGAACGCCGTGCTGCAGTGCAGGGAGAATGAGTTGCCAGAACAAGGATGCTCAGGAGCTGTGAGGCACTAGCTGGGATATTGCAAATAAATAAGAATGTTGTCCAACTGGGCACGGCTGCCCCAAAGTGGACCGCGAGGCCCACGAGCGAATGTGGGGGGCCCCGTGTGCGAGTTGCCAGTTGCCCGGGAAGTGCCCCCCCCCCGGTGTCTTAGGCTCCTCACCTGTTGAGGGTGCTTTGTTTTGAGAAGACACGTTGCGAGTGCCGGAGGAAAGGGGTTTTCTCTTCCAGATCATGGGTTTGAACCCCAAAGCGACATGCTGATATCAGTCGTCGCCCTGTTTGAAAGTGGCCGAAAGTTTGTTGCTTCTGGGAAACACTCCTAAGCGTCATCTTGAACTTGTGACCCCCAACGCAGCTTTGCCATTTCAGCATAGTCCATCAGCTTGGTTTGCCATTCTTCTGGGTGATATGATAGCCATGTTCAAATATATCAAAGGATGTCATATAGAGGAGGGTGAAAGGTTGTTTTCTGCTGCTCCAGAGAAGCGGACACGGGGCAATGGATTCAAACTACAAGAAAGAAGATTCCACCTAAACATTAGGAAGAACTTCCTGACAGTAAGAGCTGTTCGGCAGTGGAATTTGCTGCCAAGGAGTGTGGTGGAGTCTCCTTCTTTGGAGGTCTTTAAGCGGAGGCTTGACAGCCATCTGTCAGGAATGCTTTGATGGTGTTTCCTGCTTGGCAGGGGGTTGGACTGGATGGCCCTGGTGGTCTCTTCCAACTCTAGGATTCTATGATTCTGCCTGCCCAGCTTTCAGGATGCTGAACTCAGACCCTCCAAGTGCCCCCATTTTCCAGGGACAGTCCCAGATTTACAGAAGATGCCCCAGTTTCTGATTTGATCCCGGAATGCCCCGTTTTTCCTTGCGGCATCTCTATTTTCATCGGAGAAATGTTGGAGGGTATGGAGTCATCTGACCCCAGAGCCATCTGCAGGCAACCTTGTATAGGGAAGGTTTTTTTTAATGTTTAATATTTTAATGTTTTAGTATATTTTTATATATGCTGAATGCCAGGGCAACCCAGTCAGATGGGTATAATAATAATAATAATAATAATAATAATAATAATAATAATAATGGAATAGAACCTCCCTATTTTCATCGGAGAAATGTTGGAGAGTGTGTGAACTAAGAGCACAATGGCAATTCTCTTGCTCGCTCTCCATCAGGAAAATTCACGGCTCTGCTCCCTGTGCAGGGAACTATTCTCCCAAACAGCAAATATGTGGTTTTGATATCAAGGGAGACAAAACATCATAGATATTCACACAGCATCCTTTCTCTGCAAGAGACGGTTTCTTCCTTCCCCTCTCGCCCTTGCGGTGCAACTGCTGCAAAGGAGCTGAGCATCTCTCTACTGCCGTTCCAACAGATCAGGAAGGATCAGGCCCCCGGGGAGGCAGTCTGAATATTCAAGAGAATGACGGCTGCCTGAGAGCCTCATCCTGTTTAGAAACAGCTCCCTCTGGTAACTCTCACTTCCCTGATCTTTACTTAAAACGGGCATTTGCATGGAGATGGGCTCTGCACCTCGCTCTCAATTAAATTTACGCTGCAGGTTCCCACCATCACAGCGTCAAGGAAACGTTCGGAAATGTTCAGAGTTGAAAGGGTTGTTTGGCAGGAAGCAAGACTTTCTTCCTTGTGAGATTTTGACACCCGCAGCACTGTTTGCAAAAGTTGGTTTTAATTTAATTTTATTTTTTAAGTAAAAAAAATAATACTTGTTTTTATCTGAAAGGGGAACAGGCTGCCTTTATGAGCAAAATTGCACCTTTCTTCCGTCTCATGTTTCCGGCACAACTGTCTTTCTCCTAGCCAATCCCGACCACGGGATGACTATGATAGGGTTCCCGGGGACAGTCCCTGGATTTGCAAATCTGTCCCCGGACAAATTCCGTCCCCGCAAGGTCCCCAGATTTGCTAATCTGTCCCCGGGAAACATGGCAGCGGCAGCCTCAGCAGGCCAGAGCCAGCCTGGTAGCGCAGTTGGCTCTGGATGGCTTCAGGAGCTGCCCGCTGCTCGCTGCCCGCTGCCGTGACACCAGCCATTTTTCCTTGCCAGAAGTCTCCATATGATGTGTCTTCTGCACAACACATCATATGGGGACTTCCGGCGAGGAAAAATGGCAGGCGCCACAGCAGCGAGCAGCCAGCAGCTCCTGAAGCCAGCCAGAGTCAACTGTGCTACCAGGCTGCCTCTGGGCTGCTGACTGCCGCCGCCACTGCCAAAGGGGAAACGGGGACGTCCGGCGGTACAGATCTCCTGCCCCCTTCCCCCTTTGTTTTGACAGATTGGGGGAGGCTTGGAAGTCCCGGCTGGCCAGCCGTTGCCCAGTTGCCCAGTTTTTTAAAAAAACTCTGCACATTTATGTTTCACAGGGTGCGAAAGAAGGGCTTTGCACTTTGCCAGGCAGAGAAACCACACGCCTTGTGCCCCTCCTGGGCAATGCCCGCCCGCGACTCCCGAGCCTCCCCCAATCTGTCAAAACCAGAGGTCTCCAAATTACAGTCCGCGGGCTGGATACGGCCCGAGGGACTTAATTATCCAGCCCACAGCGACCGCTGCCGTCCGCTGCCGCCACCCGCTCTTCCCGACACGGTGAGGCTGCCAACTTCCGGGTCGGAGGACCACCGGAAATAGCTTATGCGCATGCACAAGCATCATTTCTGGTGCACATCCGGGTCAGAGGAGTCCTGTGCGCATGCACACAAGCTATTTCTGGTGCTCCTCCGACCCAGAAGTGGGCCGGAAATAGTGTGTGTGCATGCGTATGGGCGTGCGCTCCCCCGCCCTCCAGCCTACTGTGTGATTGGTGCTGGAGGCACCGGCCAAGCCCGGTAAGTTTGCCGACCCCTGGTCAAAACCAAGGGGGAAGGGGGCAGATCATCGGGGAAGGCTCGCGATATGCATGTGTGCTTGGGCACAGGGTTTTTGCCTCTTCATCCCCACTACTGACTCCCTGTTGCTGCTCAGCTCCCCCCCCCCAAAAAAGAGTCCCTGGATTCATTGAAAAAAATTTGGTAACACTATGATGTCATCACAAAGGATGCCTACCAGCTGGTGGTGATGTCATCACGCAGGCATCTCAGAAGGAGGGCAGGAAGCCCTCTGCATAGGTGTCAGAGTGTGGCTACAGTGCAAACATTTTTGCTGCCACCCTCCCCCCCCAAAACACACATGCACACACACAAACAAACAAACATTCACAAATTAACTGTCATTGGGGCTGCATTTTGCAGGAGATCTGAAGCCACACTTCATTGCGAATGAGAAATTCCACCCCACAAATTCCCAGGGAGTTTTGGCTGGCGCCTTCATTATACACCTTTAGACGCGAAAATGTTCCTTTTTAACTAGGCCAGGGGTCCCCAAACTAAGGCCCGGGGGCCGGATGCGGCCCATTCGCCTTCTCAATCCGGCCCATGGACGGTCCGGGAATCAGTGTGTTTTTACATGAGTAGAATGTGTGCTTTTATTTAAAATGCATCTCTGGGTTATTTGTGGGGCATAGGAATTCGTTCATATTTTTTTTCAAAATATAGTCTGGCCCCCCACAAGGTCTGAGGGGCAGTGGACTGGCCCCCTGCTGAAAAAGTTTGCTGACCCCTGAACTAGGCCTTTTGGCCAATTGACATACAACAGGGTTGTGGAAGAGGGGAGTATTGGCTCATTCCCGTTCTTTTTTTATTATGTGTTTTGTGTTTTTTACATTATTTACTTTGTGTTTTTTATGTCCTGAACCGCCCTAAGATCTATAGGTATAGGAAGGTATACAATAATACCTTTTTGCTTTCTCTTGAGGTTTAGATGACAGGATCTCTCACCCCCCAGCCCCCCTGCCACGTCTAGTCAACAGCCAATTACGCTGATGGACAGCTGGGTATTAGAAAACACCGAGGATAACAATTTAGTCTCTTATTGACAATGGCCAGGAATAAATACAGTGGGTTTGGTCTCCATGGTTTCCCCCTGAACTTGAATTTGCCATTTCAGCTCTCCTTTTCTCTCTCACACACACTTGTAGATTTGAGAGAAGAATCGTTAACAGAGGTGTTGTATTTTTAAAATACTAACACGGTCTAAGCCCCAGAACTCCTATCTCAGAGTGAAGGCTCTCTCTTTAAGCACACCTAGGTGACCCTATCCCAAAACCACTTGATTCTGCTAGGAAGTGCTTCCCCCCCCCCCCAGGAGCATTCAAGGGTCAATAACAGTTAAGATTAACAAATAGGTAATTTTTTAGAAAATAAGGTTATATAAGATGTTTAGGAATTACTAAAGTTAAAATTCATGTTGCACTGTCCCATCTACTCGGCCTTCAGGGATGTGATCTTACAAACTATTCCCAAATCAATAGTCAACTCTGAGGACCAAGTAAAGTTTCTGCTGGTGGACGCTGACCCACGGATTTCCCACGTGGTAGCGGTCTTTGTGGCGAGGGCTATGAAAACTAGGGTGGGGTTCATGGATGATGTAGTGAGGGCCCTCCCATCGCCCTCCTAACCTGTTGTTGTATCCTCTTTCCTGTATGGTGGGGGGATTTGGGTTTTGTCTCCTTTGCTGGGACAGCGCGGCATGAATTTTAACTTATTTTAATAATTTTATTGTTTATCTTTTTAATAATGTTATATGGTATTTTGTGTAAAGGCATGGACCTCACAAATTTAATAAACTTGCTTGCTTGCTACTAAAGATGATAGATAAGGAATGCAGGAAGAGGAGACAGGAAGAAGTCAACATACAATGTTAAGGATAGTTATTAGTTATAATTAATGAGATTTTTTGTTTTGTATTGTGGTTATTGTTTTAGTTTTGTTCTTATTGTAGGTATGTTTTTATTGTAGGTGTGTTTGTATTGTTGTGTTTATGTTTAATTGTGTTGTGTTTGTTTTTGCTTTATAAAAACCAATAAAAATATTTCATAATAATAATAATAAATTATATCCCGCCCTCCCCAGCCATAACCAGGCTCAGGGCAGCTAATGTCAAAATATAGATACATTAAAACACAAAATTCAGCAATCAACTGAAATACAGCTTAAAATCTGATTAAAATCAAACAATTTTAATTGGCACCAACCAACCCCCAAAAGGTTAAAAGTATGGCACTTACCGTAACAAGTTCATGATGAGTACTGGCAACTTTTTCTCTATTAAAAAAAGCACTGCTCCTAGGACAGAAATGTAGAAATACCAAAATTAATCGGCTTGGTGATTGATTGATTGATTGATTGGCTCGTTTGGGTGGGCAGATGGAGGTACCCCCACGTGGGGTGGAGCCCACAATTGTGCAGAGTCCACATCTGGATTGTGATTCCACCCTAGAACATCTGGTTCTGCAATCTGGCATTAGGCAATGACATCCATGCCACACCAGGGACTAGAATTTTGGACTCTGCGTTATGAAAAGGGTTCTGCGCCGTAACCAATCCTACCCAACACAGAAACAGCTTCTTCTTTTTAAATACCTGGTTTATCAATTTCTCTGTGTTTTAATAGTAACTAAGATAAGAACTGGATGTTAATACACAGAAAGATAACTTATCAATAGTCAAAACAAAACAAAAAAATTCCTTCCAGTAGCACCTTAGAGACCAACTAAGTTTGTTCTTGGTATGAGCTTTCGTGTGCATGCACACTTCTTCAGATACACTGAAACAGAAGTCACCAGTGAGAGAGAGGGGTATTACTCAGAAGGGTGGTGGGAATGGGTGATTGGCTGATAGGTGTGGAAAACCTGTTGACGACTGTTAACGACTGCAATTGGTCTTACAGGAAAAGGCAAGGGGTGAGATGGCTAAAGATAGCTTTGTCATGTATAATGAGATAAGAATCCAATGTCTTTGTTCAGACCAGGTCTCTCCATGGTTTTAAGTTTGGTAATGAGTTGCAATTCAGCAACTTCTCTTTCCAGTCTATTTCTGAAATTCCTTTGTATTAAGACAGCTACTTTGAGATCTTGTATAGAATGTCCTGGGAGACTGAAGTGTTCTCCTACTGGTATTGCGTCCATCAGGAGGGGTCCATGTGGAGTCCCTTTTTGTGTAACATTTTTTGGGTGGTTGCTGGTGGTCAATGTTCTGTTCATTAATGTGTTTGGAGGGTGGTGGTTGTTCCCCAGTAGGTTGAGAGATGTTGTGTTGTGAAGTTGTTCTTTGTTCTTTGTCTTTTTCTTGTGTGTGTTGGAAGTACTCCTTCAGGCGTAAACGGTGGGGAAATGCTTCCAAGTCCCCGCAGAACTGAATCATTTTATAAATGTGACTCTGCTTAGGGTAATTTATATAGAAAGAACTTTGCAATGGTTGGTCTTCAACTAAGTTTAGACCTACTGAAATCAATGGACCCAGCTTAGTCCTGTTTGTTAATTTCAGTGGTTGCAATGTATGGGCATACATTTTGCTCAAAAGGTTTAATAACCCAATTGTGCAGGAAGGAAGGAAAACGCCTCTCGGTTTGGGAAGATCCCTAAATGCTCCCTGTCTGAATGTGAACAATATAACACTGGCCTTGTCATCTCCTCTCTGCGTCCTGGTTTCTCGGTGACCCCCCTGGCTCTATTTGACCCACATTCGGTGCCAAAGATCCCCTGACCTTTTCAGAACCCCCTGCAGGCCTGGCAACTGCTCTGACGCCCCAGGGAGGCTGGTCTGTTCTGTGTGTTGGAGGAAGGAAGGAAGGAAGGAAGGAAGGAAGGAAGGAAGGAAGGAAGATGAGAGCCTATGTGGTTCAGAAACTTTCAGCTGGTGCAGAATTCAGCAGCCAGGTTGTTCATCAGGGCAAGATGGTCTGAGCCTATTAGACTGATCCTGGTCCGACTGGCTACCAATTAGTTTCCGGGGCCAATTCAAAGTGCTGATTTTGACCTATAAAACCTTAAAGAGCTCAGGACAGCGATACCTCAAGGACCGCCTCTTTCCATATGAACCTACCCGGACCCTGAGATCATCTTCTGAGGCCCTCCTTCGTGTGCCTCCTCCTCGAGAGGTCCGGAGGGTGGCAACACGAGAACGGGGCCTTCTCTGCAGTGGCTCCCCGTCTGTGGAATGCTCTCCCCAGGGAAGTTCGCCTGGCGCCTTCATTATACACCTTTAGGGCCTGGCAAAAACGTTCCTTTTTAACCAGGCCTTTGGTTGACTTAATCAACATCCCATACCCTTTTAAAATGTGGCTCTTTTTTGAGGGGGTATTATTGGGTTATTGCTGTTATTTTTATTTTATATACTGTGATCCTTTTCTGTGAATCGCCTTGAGACCTATGGGTAGAGTGTCAGTCTAGGACCAGGGAGACTAGAGTTCAAATCCCCGCTCGGCCACAAAGCTCACTGGGTGCGACTTCAGGCCAGACGCTGCCTCTCAGCCTAACTTACCTCACAGGATTGTTGTAAGGATTCAATGAGGAATGGGGGGTGGGGTGGGGGACCATGTTTGGCACCTTGCTCTCCTTGCAGGGAAGGGTGGGATAGGAATAGAATAAATAAATAAATAAATACTTGTTGGCATCAATCTGTCTCGAAAGACAATGGAGGGCGCCTCCAAGGGTGAAGTCAAACGGCTGGAGAACCGCAAAATAGAATAGAACAGAACAGAATAGATCTTAATTGTCATTGTCCCCTTGTGGGAACAACGAAATTCCACGGTTGCTGTATCAACTCAAATAAGGTACTCCACATAATTTTAAAATACTAATAAACACAGTACAATACAGGACAATATAACAAATGAAATAAGATGACTTCAGAGTCCAGAGTTGCTCTAGGAAAGAAACTGTTCTTGAGACGTCGCATTCTCGCCTTCATTGTTCTGTATCTCCGTCCCGATGGCAGAAGCTCAAAGAAACGGTGACCAGGGTGCGATGGGTCTCTTGATATATCTAATGCCTTTCTGTGGCACCTGATGGTATAGATACGTTCTAAGGTAGAGAGTGAACAGCCAATAATACTCTCTGCTGTTTTGATAATTCTTCGCAACACAATCCTATCCCGAGAAGTGCAGCTTCCATACCACACACGCAAGCCATAAGTGAGCACGCTCTCAATGGCACAGTGATAGAAGGCAAGCGGCAGCTTTTGCAGAAGATGTTTTTTCCTTAGGATTCTCAAAAAGTACAGTTTGCGCTGCGCCTTCTTCGCAAGCCCCCCTGTGTTGACACTCCAGGGCAGGTCCTCTTGTAACTCAGTGCCCAGAAATCTGAACGTTGTCACCCTCTCCACACAGGTTCCATCCATCAAAAGCGGCTGGACGTCGCTTTTCTGCTTCCTAAAGTCCACCACAAGCTCCTTTGTTTTCTTTGTATTTATAGCTATAGAAATTGGAGTTCTTGGTGATATCCAGAAGCCAAAATTAAAGAGTCCAAGAACTCTGGCCAGGCGGGAGATCAGTTTTTAAGTCTTCAAACAGTTTTATTATTATGGTATTGAAACAAATTCCAGTTGAAATAAATTCCAGGACAAGGCCCTGTTTCGATAATTCTTCGTCAGCTAGATTTTCATGGTCAAGGTGTACCAATTCTCTGTGTGCCTTGGATAGATAGATAGATAGATAGATAGATAGATAGATAGATAGATAGATTAAAGGAATCATAACCTCAATTCAGGTTCGGTTTCTGAAAGCCACACATCCCTTTGCGTCTTTCTGTGTATTATAAACCACTGTCCAGCGAGGGGTCCTTTAACTCTTCCAGCCAGGTGTTGCAGTTTGCCTGTCTCTCGCCTTCCCCCCCACACACAGGGAAGTGATCCAGATTGACCAGTTCCTGAAGGAGACGGCTGCCCGCGAAGCCAACGCTAAAGTCCGCCTCCAGCAGTTCATCGAGGAGCTCCTGGATCGGGCCGACCGAGCCGAGAAGCAGCTGCAGATCATCAGTAGCAGCTGTGGGACGACCCCCAACTGCAGCCTGGGGAGGTGCAGCGTGGCTGGATCCAAGAGCACAGGGAGACCGGTACCCGAGAGACGCCCCCCCGTTCTAAGCATATAGGAAACTGCTCTATACTGAGTCAGGCACATCGGTCCCTCCAGCTCAGTGTTGTCTACACTGACCGGCAGCAGCGGCTCTCAGGCAGGGTTCTCTCCCAACTCCGCTTGGAGATCCTGGGGATTGAACCCGGGACACCTTGACGTACGAGGCCGATGCTGTCCCACTGAGCTGCCCCTTAGCAAGGGGGCAGTTCTGCCTAGCAAATGGCTCTGGGAGGGGGAGGGAAGCAGAGCCAATAGGGGATTGACTGGGCGTGGGTGGGGTGGGGTCTGAGGACAATGCCAGGGGACGGATAGAGAGCCTTGAGAGCCCCGTTTGGCCCCTGCACCTGAGGTTCCCCACCCTTAAATTATATTTAATACCCCTCTTCCAGTGTGAACCTACCCAGACCCTGAGATCATCTTCTGAGTCCCTTCTTTGTGTGCCTCCTCCTCGAGAGGTCTGGAGGGTGGCAATACGAGAACGGGGCCTTCTCTGCAGTGGCTCCCCATCTGTGGAATGTTCTCCCCAGGGAAGTTTGCCTGGCGCCTTTATTATACACCTTTAGGCGCCAGGCAAAAAAAGTTCCTTTTTAACCAGGCCTTTGGCTGATCTGATTTACACCCTATGCCCTTTTAAAATGTGTTTTTTGGGGGGTGGGGGTGGGGCTATTGGGTTGTTGTTTTAATTTTTATTATGTATTTTGTAGTTTTATATCTTGATTTTATTCTGTGAACCGCCCTGAGATCCCCTGGTATAGGGCAGTATATTAATTCAATAAATAAATAAATAATTTCCCCTGCATTGCAGGGGGTTGGACTAGATGACCCTTGGGGTCCCTTCCAATTCTGCGCTTCAGTGGTTTAAAAGGTGCTGGTGCTGGTGTTGCTTTTATCTTTTCCAAAAGCATGTGATTCACTCACTTTATTGCATTTCATAGAATCCTAGAGTAGGAAGGGACCCCGAGGGTCATCTAGTCCAACCCCCCTGCAATGCAGGAATCTTTTGCCCAACATGGCACTCGAACTCAGGACCCTGAGATCGGGAGTCTCATGCTCTGCCGACCGAGCTACCTCATACGCGGCTCCTTTTTCTCCAAGGAGCAAAAGGTCGCCTGCATGCTTCTCCCCTTCCTCGTTGAATCCCCACAACAACCCTTTGAGGTAGGCTAGGGGGAGATACTGTGGGTGGCCCAAGGTCACCCAGTGAGCTTCATGGCTGGGGGGGGGGGATTTGAACCCCGGTCTCCCACGTCCTGCTCCGACACGCTAGCCAGTGGTTGAGAATAATTCCATTTATTGTCTGCCCTCTACCCCAAGTTCCCAGGGCAGGCCACAACAACAATAAAAGGCAGCGTTTAAAACGACCACAATAATAGGGTGGGCCCTGGTATCAGCCATGGGCGGTTCTGGGGGATTTATTTCACAGAGATCCAGCATGATATCGAAGGCAGCCTCACCCTGGATATATATTGTTTTAATTTTTTTTGGGGGGGTAATAAAATGGTTTTAAAACAAACCTCTCCAAAGCACCACAACTGCTGTTTTGCAAGCATTTAGACTGAGCCTGGGTAGGCAAACTAAGGCCTGGGGGCCAGGGGCAGAGCAAGAGGGGTGGGGAGCGGGCCGCCCCGGGTTCCAGGGGAGGGGGGGTGACACTTTGGCCGCCTCCCTACCCCACCCCGCCCGGCGGGCCCCCGAATGGGAGCATGCCGCCTTTCCCCCCTTCCAGCGGCTTTTTTCAGCGCGAGGGGCGGGCCAGCGCACACGCCGCACGATGCCCCACCCCCAGGGGTGCCTCTTGGCTTCCCGCCCCGGGCAGCCAAGGGGCTAGAACGCCCCTGGGCCAGATCCGGCCCAATCACCTTCTCAATCCAGCCGGACGGTCCGGGAATCAGCGTGTTTTTACATGAGTAGAATGTGTGCTTTTATTTAAAATGCATCTCTGGGTTATTTGTGGGGCATAGGAATTCGTTCATTCCCCCCCCAAAATATAGTCCGGCCTCCCACAAGGTCTGAGGGACAGTGGACCGGCCCCCTGCTGAAAAAGTTTTCCGACCCCTGGCTTAGAGGCAAGAATCATGTCTCGCCAGGGTCTCTTCTGTGATGCTCAAGTGGGGGTGCAAAAGGAGGGGGGGAGTTCTGCTCAACCACTCTGTATCTCATCCCAGGGGTGGGTGGGTGAAGGAGCCTTCTGACCCCCAGTTTCTTGTCTCCGCAGAGAGACAGGCACTCAGTTCCCGGAGCAACAGCACACAGTTCGTATGCGGTTTCCAACCAAAGATCATCTTCCAGCACCGGGTGAGGAATTGTTTGTTTGTTTCATAAAATTTAGACACGGCTTGACTGGGAAGACAAACAACCATTCTCAAAAACAATAAAATAATAAGATTAACCGAGGAAAAAATGAGAACCATAATTTAAGTGGAAATAAAAACAGGCCAAAAGACAGATGAAAACTCGCATCAACTTTCAAATTGTCTGGATAGCCTTGCCTAAAAGGGAGCGTTTTTTGCAGGCGCCAGGAAAAGTGACGTGATGCTGCCTGCCTGATATCAATAGGCAGGGAGTTCCAAAGTATAGTTCCTACAAATACAAAAAATAATAATAAAAAAAAATCCTTCCAGTAGCACCTTAGAGACCAACTAAGTTTGTTCTTGGTATGAACTTTTGTGTGCTCATATATCTGAAGAAGTGTGCATGCACACGAAAGCTCATACCAAGAACAAACTTAGTTGGTCTCTAAGGTGCTACTGGAAGGAATTTTTTTATTTTATTTTGTTTTGACTATGGCAGACCAACACAGCTACCTACCTGTAACTGAAATACAAAATAGGTATTACATACCCACCAACTGGCCCAGAACAGAAATGGGACAGGCAAAGGGCTGGTCTGGATGGCCTTTGGGTGCCCCTTCCTGCTAGCGTTTCCCTCCTGTGCTTCCAGAGCCTCTAGCCGTGCCAAAGCTGTCTCCCAGAGCTCCGGCTGCTATGACAGCGACAGCCCCGAGCTGTACCAGGGGGACGAGAACGCCGACGGGCAGTCCTACCAGGGCGGGCAGAACCGAGGTTCGGACAGTGCTTTCGACAGGCCTGGTGGAGTGAGGGCTTCGGGTCTCCGCAGGCAGGCCATCCAGAACTGGCACCGCCGTCCTTACCGAAACAGCACCGAAGGCGAGGAAGGAGACATCTCCGACGTGGGTTCCAGGACCACCGAGTCGGAGGCTGAGATGTGGGAGACCGAGCCCCCGGCAGAGCCTCAGCAGGAGAATTTCTCCAGGTCCAGAAACAGCTCGAGGCTGCAAGGTGAGTCTCCTCTTCTGCGGAGAGCGGGGCATGGTGGGTTTTCTTCCATAAAACATGTTTATCACGACGTTTAAGGCAGCTTCTATTGGGTCAGAGCAACAGCGGCCATTGGGAACCCCCAAAAGTGAAGTCCGCGGGCCAAGAAATTCTGCTGCTGTTGGCCTCCATCTGCCTCGAGAGAGCAGAGTTGAATTCCTGATGCCCAGAAACATATTTTTAAGACCCCTCGCTGAAGAAACTTGCAAAAATTAAGTCTCACTCCTTAAGACTCACTGATGTTTAGAGCGTTAATTTTATTCTGTACTATTATATTCCAATAGATTGTTGAAAATTGCTTTATTTGATATAAGTCATTCATTTTAAAGTGATGTTTGATAATGACTTCTTGTATTGGATCAGATTGTTGTAAGACATGTGTCCTTTGTTATATATGTTGTTGCTGCAAACCACCTTGTGTATCGTAATATACAAAAGCGGTACAGAGGTACCTCGGTTTTCGGATGTCTCCGTTGCCGAACTTTTCAGCTTTCGAACGCCGAAAACCTGGAAGTAAATGCTTCCATTTTCGAATGCGCCTCAGAATTCGAACGGCTTCTGCTGTGTGTATCTGTTGTTTTTCACGATTTTCTCTATTGAATTGGAAGGCCGCTTGGCTTTCTAACGTTTCGGAAGTCGAACGGTCTTCCGGAACGGATTACATATGGAAACCGAGGTACCAGCGTACCTACAAATTAAAAAGTGAAAGGAAATGGAAAATGAAAACAAAATGACACGTGGGTGGCGCTATGATTCAAACCACTGAGCCTAGGGCTTGCCGATCGGAAGGTCGGCAGTTCGAATCCCCGCGGCGGTGTGAGCTCCCGTTGCTCGGTCCCAGCTCTTGCCAACCTAGCAGTTCAAAAGCACATCAAAGTGCAAGTAGATAAATAGGTACTGCTCTGGCGGGAAGGTAAACGGCATTTCTGTGCGCTGTTCTGGTTCGCCAGAAGCGGCTTAGTCATGCTGGCCACATGACCCGGAAGCTGTACGCCGGCTCCCTCGGCCAGTAAAGCGAGATGAGCGCCGCAACCCCAGAGTCGTCCACAATTGGACCTAATGGTCAGGGGTCCCTTTACCTTTTTAATGTGCCAAGACAACTTTATGGATCTCTTATGTCACAGCCAGGTCTGAAGGAGGGAAGGCAGTCCGGCCGGAGAGAGGAAGCCCGGCTCGCTCAAACGAGGTCATCAGCCCCGAAATCCTCAAGATGAGAGCCGCTCTCTTCTGCATCTTCACGTACCTCGACACCAAGACACTGCTGAGGGCAGCCGAGGTCTGCAAGGACTGGAAATTTGTGGCACGGCACCCTGCCGTGTGGACCCGGGTGCTTCCTGGAGAACGCCAGGGTGTCGTCTAAGGTGAGCCAAAGTCTCGAGATTGCTTTGACTTACTGGCTTTTGTTTTTTTGTGTGTGTTGTTATTTTAAAAAATAATTTTTTATTTTATTTTACATGCAAAAAGTTGTAATACCAAATACATACCCATATATACAGATTTCTCTGAATCCCTTGACATCCCTCCTTCCCCTCCATGGGTCCTATTGTCAACATTTTCAACTGCTTATTATTACACAATCCATATTTTGTATATTTCCATCATATTAGTTACATTACAAGTGTTGTTAAAATCCTGCTAATGTATTCATCTGCTTATCGTAGTCTCCTAAAGTAGATTATAAACTTCCCCCATTCTTTCTTGAAAGTTATTGTCTTCTTGGTTCCTGAGCTTTCTGGTCAGTTTTGCCATTTTGGCATATTCTAACGACTTAATTTGCCATTCCTCTCTGGGTGGGATTTTATCTTCTTTCCATCTTTAGGCTAGTACCGTGTTTCTCATAAAATAAGACACCGTCTTATATTTTTTTCCCCTCAACAAAACACAGTATGGCTTATTTTCAGGGGATGTCTTATTTTAACCGCGTCGCATCGGTACGCTGCATAGCCACGCCTCTCCAGGCTGTTTTAATGGGAGGTGCCGCGTCACTATGGCTTATTTTCGGGGTATGGCTTATTTTCGGGGAACGGCTTATATTTCGCAAATGCATAGAAATCCTGCTATGGCTTATTTTATGGCTATGTCTTATTTTAGGAGAAACACGGTAGCATGCCTTTTTTGTTTTTGTTTTTTTTATTTGGACTCTATGGTCCAAATATTGCGGCCATTTTCTCATATGTGTATCCTGGTTCTGATCCAAGTTTAACCAGAGGTTATAGGATCTTGACGTTACGCCTGTATCCAAATGGGAGATAAGCAGAATGTCAGGGCCTGGCAGGATGCGGATGAGTGGCACTTGCTTGGCATTTAATGTCCCTTGTCTTTCCACAGTTCCTGGTCATGCTCTCACAGTGGTGCACCCAAACACACTCCCTCACCCTCCAGAATCTCAAGCCCCGGCAGAGGGGGAAGAAGGAGACCAAGGAGGACTACATGAAAAGCACACGGTGAGTCAGACCCTCTTGGCAAGACGGTCAAAAAGACTGACAAGCCGGAAGGTGTGCAGAGGTGGGCAAACAATATGTTCAAGGGTCTGGAAACCAAGCCTGATGAGGAACGGTCAAGGGAGCTGGGTATGTTTAGCCTGGAAAAGAGGAGGAGACTGAGAGGAGATATGAGAGCCATCTTCAAATATCAGGCTTAGCATGTGTCCACAGTGTGAGGCAGCAACAAAAAAAGGCTAATGCTATTCTAGTCTGCATCAACAGAAGTGTAGTGCCGTGGTCAAGAGAAGGAATTGTTTAGTCGTTTAGTCGTGTCTGACTCTTCGTGACCCCATGGACCAGAGCACGCCAGGCACTCCTGTCTTCCACTGCCTCCCGCAGTTTGGTCAGACTCATGTTGGTAGCTTCGAGAACACTGTCCAACCATCTCATCCTCTGTCGTCCCCTTCTCCTTGTGCCCTCCATCTTTCCCAACATCAGGGTCTTTTCCAGGGAGTCTTCTCTTCTCATGAGGTGGCCAAAGTATTGGAGCCTCAGCTTCAGGATCTGTCCTTCCAGTGAGCACTCAGGGCTGATTTCCTTCAGAATGGATAGGTTTGATCTTCTTGCAGTCCATGGGACTCTCAAGAGTCTCCTCCAGCACCATAATTCAAAAGCATCAAAAGAGAAGGAATAGTCCCACTCTATTCTGCCTTGGCCAGACCACACCTGGAATGCCGTATCCCATTCTGGCCACCACAGTTTCAGAAGGATGTTGACAAGCTGGAAGGTGTGCAGAGGAGGGCGACCGAGATGATCAGGGGTCTGGGAACCAGGCCTTATGAGGAACGGTTGAAGGAGCAGTGTAAGTTTAGCCAGGAAAAGAGGAGACTGAGAGGAGATATGAGAGCTATCTTCAAATATCTGAAGGGCTGTCACAGGGCAGATGGAGCAAGCTTGTGTTCTCCTGCTCTGGAGTGTTATTGGGTTATTTTTCCTATTTAGATTTTATATATTGTGATACTTTCCGTGAACCACCCTGAGACCTCCAGGTATAGGGCGGTATATAAATTCGATAACAATTAAAAAGGTTACAAGAAAGGAAATTCTAGCTAAACCCTGGGAAGAACTTCCTGAGGGTGAAAGCCGTTCAACAGTGGAACGGAGTCCCTCAGAAGGCAGTGGACTCTCCTTCCTTGGAGGTTTCTATGCAGAGGTTGGATGGTCATCTGTCTGGGACGCTTTAGTTGTGATTCCTGCATTTCAGAGTGCTAGACTAGTACCTGGGAGACCACAGTTCAAATCCCCACTTAGGCATGAAGGAAGCTCACTGCGTGACCTTGAGCTAGTCACTGCCTCTCAGCCTAAGCTACCTCACAAGATTGTTGTGAGGATAAAAAAATTGAGTTCAGGGAGAACCGTGTACACTACCTTGAGCTCCTTGGCAAAAAAAAAAAAGATGAGACTGCACTGTGTTGTTGTTCAGTCGTTCAGTCGTGTCCGACTCTTCATGACCCCATGGACCAGAGCACGCCAGGCACCCCTATCCTCCACTGCCTCCCGCAGTTTGGCCAAACTCATGTTAGTCGCTTCGAGAACACTGTCCAACCATCTCGTCCTCTGTCGTCCCCTTCTCCTTGTGCCCTCCATCTTTCCCAACATCAGGGTCTTTTCCAGGGAGTCTTCTCTTCTCATGAGGTGGCCAAAGTACTGGAGCCTCAACTTCAGGATCTGTCCCTTCCAGTGAGCACTCAGGGCTGATTTCCTTGAGAATGGATAGGTTTGATCTTCTTGCAGTCCATGGGACTCTCAAGAGTCTCCTCCAGCACCATAATTCAAAAGCATCCATTCTTCGGCGATCAGCCTTCTTGATGGTCCAGCTCTCACTTCTGTACATTACTACTGGGAAAACTGCACTGTGTTAGCTGTCAATTAGTTTCTGGGCCCAATTCAGACCTCTAAAGCCTTACATGTCTCAGGACCTTAAGGACCGCCTCTCCATAAACAAACTGACCCAAACCCTGCGCTTTTCATCGGGGGCCCTTCTCTATGCCCCCATTCCCAGAGAGCTTCGTAGGGTGGTAACATGAGAATGGGCCTTTTCTGTGGTGGCTCCCCATCTGCAGAATGCTCTCCCCGGAGAGACTCGCCTGGCGCCATCCTTACACGTCTTTAGGCACCAGGAGAAAACATTCCTATTTATACCCAGGCCTTCAGCCATAAACAACCTGTTAAATGGGGGGGGGGCCTGTTACTATGATTAGTTTATCATTATGCTGTGTGATATCCTGCTCTGTGTTTTTGTTATTATGCCCAGTAAATTGTGTTCTTTCTTATGAAATCCTTTTTATTGCTTTTACAAATACAAAGTAGAAATAAACACAAACTAGTAAAAAAACGATATCTGTACAAAGAGATTCTCCGGATCTTGAGACTCTCATTTCAACTGCATATTCATCCATATTCCATTTTTTTATATCAAACCATATTGTCCATAGTGATTTTTACACTACAAGTGTGTCAAAATCCTGCTCTTGTTTCCATCAGCTTACAGTGGTCTCCTAAGTAACTTATAATTTTTTCCCATTCTTTTACAAAGTTTTTACCCACTTGGTTTCTGAGTTTTCCAGTCGGTTTTACCATCAAGGCATAGTCCATCAGCTTAGTTTGCCATTCTTCTCTGTCTTCTTTCCATCTCTGGGCTAGTAACATCGGTTGTTCCATACATAAAAAAAGTCTTTTCTGCTCCTTTGATATGTCGCTACCTGTAAATCCTAATAAAAAAGCTTCTGGTTTCTTAACAAAAGTTATTTTAAGCATTTTTTTCATTTCATTATATATCATCTCCCAGAAAGCTTCTATTTCTTTACATGTCCACCACATATGATAAAAGGTACCTTGATTTTTGTTTACATTTCCAGCAGTATTTGAACTTGTCCTACACATTTTTGCCATCTTAGTAGGAGTCCAATGCCACCGGTACATCATTTTCGTATAGTTTTGTTTCAATGTACAACGTGCCGTAAATAAATTATGTTCTTTTTTGTAATTTGTAAATTAATTTTCACAATAAACGATCATTACATTAAAGAGAAATAAAAAATAAAATAAAACAATTAGAACATCTATATACACTCTTAATATTGAAGCCACATTTTGAGATTCCTCCCCTCCCCTGGCTCCTTTGAATTATTTTCATTTATGCATGCCAACAAAGAATCTTTATCTCTTATTTAAGCATTATCCATAACATTACAAGCGTGTTTAAAAAAAAAAAAATCCTGCTAATGTATTGACTTCCTTACATTGCTCTTGTATATAGGCAATAAACATTTCCCATTGTTTCTACGTTTCCCAGTAAATTTCCACATATTCCATCAACTTAATTTGCCAATCTTCTCTAGTAGGGACTTCAATAAATAAATTATGTTCTAAATGTTGTACACCGCCCTGGGATCTTTGGATAAAGGGATCTCCGAATAAATAAATTTAATGCATTATTAAGTACCGGTAAGTAACTGGTGAGAAGACCAACCTTCCCCTGCTCCAGGGAAACCTGGGAACTGTAGTTCAGGCCAGGATCTGGCAAGGTCTGGTTTCACTCAGTGATTCTCTGAAGGAAGCCACGGCAGTTAAAGACGTGTAAAACTGCCGTGTGTTTCGTGGTGCAAAGATCTGCCTGGGCTGCCTTAATCCCCTTCGCCTTTTGGACAACTCAATGGTAGAGCACGAGGGTTCGTGGGTTCGAGCCCCACATTGGGCAACATTGGGGGTTGGGCTACATGGCCCTCATGGTCCCTTCCAACTCTACAGCTCTGATGATCTGGACCTTTCCTTTGCAGAGGCTGCCTCGAAGCTGGCCTGGAGTCGCTGTTGAAGGCCACCGGAAGCAACCTCTTGATTCTCCGGATTTCGCACTGCCCCAACATCTTGACAGACCGCTCCCTCTGGCTGGCCAGTTGCTACTGTCGAGCACTCCAAGCCGTCACCTACCGGTAGGCGGACCAAATGCGGTTCTCAACCAATTTATAAATGTTGCAGTGTGGTGCAGTGGTTAGAGTGCCAGATTAGGACCTGGGACAGAGCAGCGTTCAAGTCCCAGCTCAGCCAGGAATGAAGCTCTCCGGGTGTAAGCTTGGGCCAATCGCTGCCTCTCAGCCTAGGTAAAGGTAAAGGGACCCCTGGCCATTAGGTCCAGTCGCAAACGACTCTGGGGTTGCGGCGCTCATCTCGCTTTATTGGCCGAGGGAGCCGGCGTACAGCTTCCGGGTCATGTGGCCAGCATGACTAAGCCGCTTCTGGCGAACCAGAGCAGCGCATGGAAACGCCGTTTACCTTCCCGCCGGAGCGGTACCTATTTATCTACTTGCACTTTGACGTGCTTTTGAACTGCTAGGTTGGGCAGGAGCTGGGACCGAGCAACGGGAGCTCACCCCGTCGCGGGGATTCGAACCGCCGACCTTCTGATCGGCAAGCCCTAGGCTCTGTGGTTTAGACCACAGCGCCACCCATGTCCCTCTCAGCCTAGCCCTAGCCTACCTCAAAGGCCTGTTGTGGGGATGAAATGAGGAGGGGGAGAAACAGAAAGAAAACACAACAAATCTGATAAAATAAATAAGAAGCAGAACCTAACCTTGTTTTCTGTTAGCAAAACTGAACCCTAGGCAGATTCTCATAGACCTTCCTGAGTGGGAGGTCTTCAGCCAAATATTTTTCTCGCTGTCGAACAGCATATATGCAAAGCCACTTAATTACCGCCGTTTATGCAAGCTGGGTGGGAGGCCTGCAGCCAACAATTGGGCTAGCCCGTCAATCGGCATATGCAAAATTACTTAATTACTGTAATTTATGCAAGCTGTAGAATTATTCTTTTCCTTCCCTGCCTTGGCATCAAACGCTGTCGCCTGGCCACAGAATTCCGTGCTGCAAATGGAAGAAAAACACAATTGGAAAGAAAAACCTATTAGGGCTAGGGGGTCGCACCTTTTTAGATACAGTTTTTAAAAAATAGTCCTGCCCTGTAGTAGCATCTGGAGAGGCACGGAGTGTTTTCCTGGCATCAAGAGAAGGGCGTGTGTGTTTTGACAGCGGATCTTCTGTGTGTCTGGTTGAGCTGATGTTTTGGGAGAGATGATTGCTTTTCTGGTTCAGGGAGATGCAGCTGTGAGGTTTGGTGGGTGAAAGGGAGCAGAGTTTTTAAAAAGGAATAAATAATTTTCAAAATAGGAAATGGAATGAATGGAAGGGAGGCCGTGGCCAGTTTTACTGACCTTTTTCTGAGGACGTTAAGTCAGCAGACTGTTGCTGTTTGAACTCCCCATATCCAGACAGGGCTGAGGAAAACTTGGCACATCCTGATTCTGAATAAAGCACCTTCCTGTGTCCCTATGAACGGAAACTGAAACGAAAGGACTCCCTTTGCTCCAATAGTTCATTCATTCGGAAATGAATCCATATCCCCCCTGTGTGCCAGGAGACAGGCAAGGGCCACCCTTAGCCATTCTGGGAGAAGGAGGGCTTTGCCCTCCATCCCAGGCTGACAGCTAAGACCCACTGAGAACATCACAGACCGCCCAGGAGCAGCGGAAAGACAGCGGAGGTGTGAAATAATAAGGAACCTTTTCTTCGCTTCAAGTCTGGGGGTGTGACAGGTAAACAGGAAGGAGGGGAGGCTTGGCGAGAAGAACCACGGCTGGGCTTTATCCTCGGCGAGATTGCCACGGCGAAGCGGCTTAGCGTGCCGGCGGGGGAGTGTGCAACTGTCCCCGTGTCAGGACGTCTGGGAGAAACCGTGCAATTAGCCCGGCTTGAACGGGCTGGTGAGATGGTCTTAGATTAGGAGGCTGCGCTGGCGGGGAGAACACATCTGGGATCTGCAGAGGAACTGTGGGTGGCTCTTTACGAAACAAGCGGGTGGGGTGGGCTCGCTCTGTGAGCGCGAGCATCTCTGAGCATCTCCCGGTGAGCAAAAGGTCACAGCGTTCCCACTGGCACAAGAAAAACTGCTCCCTTTGGGGTATTCCGGAGCCCGTACAGAGTCCTTAAGTGGGTTCCCTATCGGTAGGAGAAAACAGAGGCCAACCAGGGTATATTGAGAAGCAAAGCAGCTAGTAAGCCTGATCTTTATTAAAGGAACTGTGGCAACAGGGTCCCCCCTCACCCAGGGGCATAGCAAGGGGGGGGCCTAGGGGGCGGACCGCCCCATGTTCCATAATGGAGGGGGTGACAAATTATCAAGGAACAATTACTGCCCTACTAGGGCGGTTCATAAAAAACTTTTTTAAAAAAATGCCTGCTCCAAAGGTCTTATCTTACTATACTAGGGATTATATAGCTATATATGAAATTTCATGCATATCGTTAATATCTTGACCCTCCTCCACCAAAATAGCTGTTCACTTGGCTGTTTTCCTATGTCGTGAAGGCTGAAGCATTCCTCCTGGCTTGCTTGCACAAAGCTTGTGCAAAGGTTGCTGTTGAGGAGTCATTGCTTTGGAGAGTGGGTTGTAGAACAAGGAGTGCCCACCCTCCTTTCATCCTGATTTGTCAGTGCATTTCCCGGTCTCTTTCCCAGCTGCAAAAATGTCTGTTCCTTTGAACAAGTGGGTTTGAGAGCCAGTGTGGTGTAGTGGTTAAGAGCGGTAGACTCGTAATCTGGGGAACCGGGTTCGCGTCTCCGCTCCTCCACATGCAGCTGCTGGGTGACCTTGGGCTAGTCACACTTCTCTGAAGTCTCTCAGCCCCACTCACCTCACAGAGTGTTTGTTGTGGGGGAGGAAGGGAAAGGAGAATGTTAGCCGCTTTGAGACTCCTTCGGGTAGTGATAAAGCGGGATATCAAATCCAAACTCTTCTTCTTCTTCTTCTTTTCTTCTTCTTCTTCTTCTTCTTCTTCTTCTTCTTCTTCTTTGTTCCACTAAGACAGGGGTGGGGAATATCTGGCCAGCAGGCCAATCGTGACCTGCCCGGGGGCCCCAGTTGGCTCATAAGACCATTTCCCCCAAGTCACACTATCAGTGGATGGCAAGACAGTGGCGAGTGTGTCCTGAGGGAAGGGGGGGGGAACTGGAGTCTGACTCAGGAGAAGGGGCCAATTATTTGTGGGGGGCGGGAAACCACGCCTTATGAGGGACCTGGGCATGTTTAGCCTGGAGAAGAGGAGAATGAGAGGAGATAGGATCGCCACCTTCAAATATCTCCAGGGCTGCCACATGGATGAGGGAACAAGCTTGTTTTCTCCTGCCGTGGAGAGCAGGACTCGAAACCAGTGGCTTCAAGTTGCAAGAAAGGAGATTCCGACTAGACGTATGGAAAAACGTTCTGTCTATAAGAGCTGTTTGGCAGTAGAAGTGGTGGACTCTCCTTCCTTGGAGGTTTTTAAGCAGAGGTTGGATGGCCCTCTGTCCTGAATGCTTGAGGTGGGATTCCTGCCTTGCATGGGGGTTGGATTAGAGGACCCTTGGGGATCCCTTCCAACTCTAAGATTCTGTGATTCTGTTATTCTATGAAGCGGCCGGGAGACAAGAGTCGGAGGCAGGGGCAAGTTCAGAGCTGGAGAGAGGAGCACAGGATGTGTTGGAAGAAGAGGAGGAAGAGGCAGGCCAGGCAAGTGAAGGACTGGGTGCTTCCCCAGCCTCTCCTGTATACCACTGTGTCCCAGAACCAGCGGCGGACTGAAAAGGGATGAGTGAAGGGAGCTCCCATGCAGGCATAGTCTCTGGCTGCATGAGCACAGCCCCTTAGTGGGAGGTACATAGAGTTAACTATTTGCTGTGTGGCTGGGGAGTGCCCATTTCACCCACCCAGCCACCCACCAGCTGGCGTCATCTGAAGGCTGCTAGGGTGGGGTTAAATCCTGTGTCGGCCGTGCATCCCTGTTTCCAGCAGCTAATGAACAGGGTTAAATCCTGCTCAGTCTGGCAGGGTTGCATAGAAAAAGAGTACAGTGAAGGGGCCTGCCTGGTCTCAATAGGCGGGGAGTTCCAAAGTTTAGGTTCCACCACACTGAAAGACCGAGCGTTCACAAATGCAGAATGGCACCTGTCACGGAGTATGCCTGTCAGCAGATCGCACCGTTCAAAGCTGGAGTTAACCCTTTATTGGCTCTTCACAGACTTGGCTGAGTTTCATGCCTAATAAAACTGCTGCCACATTTCGCAAAGCTAAGCGGGGTGCGGGTTCAAATTGGATGGGGGACTGAGCGTTGCGATACCTACATTGCGGGGGGGCTTGGGTTGGACCAGCAGGCACAATCCGCAACAAGTCTCTTGTGAATGGGGCAGGGGATGCAGGGAAACAAATTTGCTTTAAAAAGAGGCTAGACATTAATCATGAAATAATTTCAAGGCAAGTGGACTCATACAGTGATAGGCGTGCAGAAGATCGCGGGGTCTTTCTCCTCTCCTTCATTTGGATGATTTTCTGCGGCAGATTGCACGGGCACAGAAAAAGCTCTCGCCTGACAATTTGCCCTGCCTGCTTCTCCATGCATATCCTTCCCAGCTGAGACAGCGCTGTTGAACCCGATCTGCCTTTAGCTGCTGGCAACGAATCCTGCAAAACCACCAGCGGTCAGTTCTTGCCATCCACTTTATTGCTCCAGGAACAGCAGCTTTTGCTGTGACTTTTCCTTCTAGGCAGCCCCAGTCCACCTCCCTAGGAGCCAAGACTGTTGCTACTCCGCCTGTACGAGGCTACTCAGTCTAGTTTAGAGAAAAGGCACACGTACGAGCTGGCAGGATAAAAAGAAAGCGGCTAGGAAAAAAACGTTTTCCTCCCTCTTGTAACGCTAGAATGCCAATGGACACCCAGCGGAGGCGAATGCTGGAAGATTCAGGTCAGGAAAAGGAAAGTACTAACTTGCACAGGAAGGACAGATCCTGAAGTTGAGGCTCCAGTACTTTGGCCACCTCATGAGAAGACACTGGTGTTGGGAAAGATGGAGGGCACAAGGAGAAGGGGACGACAGAGGATGAGATGGTTGGACAGTGTTCTCGAAGCGACTGGCATGAGTTTGGCCAAACTGCGGGAGGCAGTGGAGGATAGGGGTGCCTGGCGTGCTTCTGGTCCATGGGGTCACAAAGAGTCGGACACGACTGAACGACTAAACAACAACTTCCACAGTTAAGCTGTGGAACATCACAGGAGGCTGTGATGGCAACCAGCTTGGATGCATTTTTAAAAAATATATTTATTAACTTTTTCAAAACATCAACAAAATACAAACAACAAACAAATACACTACAATACAACTATTACAGACAAGCTACAATAAAAAACAAAAACTTATTCCTTTAAACTGCTGCTTTCCTTAACATTGTGGATTGACTTCCTCACGTCTGCCCTTCCTGCGTTCATTGTCTCACATCTTTAGTAATTTCTTTACATTGTATAAACCTTATTTTACAAAAAAAATCCTATCCATTTTTTAAACTATTATCTTAATTCATTATCTCCAAATTGCTTAACACTTAACATAATTCTAAATCTTCAGTCTAACTTATCTTCCAGGTTACATCTACATTTCAATCTTACTATGATTTTTTAAATAAAATTTAAATTTCTTCCATTCTTCTCCCACCGCGTCGTCCCTCTGGTCACGGAGCTTCCCGGTCATCTCAGCAAGTTCCATATAGTCCATCATTTTCATCTGCCATTCTTCAATCGTTGGTAATTCCTCTGTCTTCCAGTTTTTAGCTATCAAAATTCTAGCTGCTGTTGTGGCATACATAAACACAGTTCTATCACATTTTGGGATTTCCTGGCCTAGGATGCCCAGCAAAAAGGCTTCTGGTTTCTTTTTAAATGTAGCTTGGATGCATTTAAAAGGGGATCTGACAAATGCATGGAGGACAGGGCTGTTGGTGGCTGTTAGTATTATGGCTATGCTCTGCTCAAAGCTGTCAACTTTTCCCTTTTCTTGCAAGGAATCCTATTGGGAATGAGGGAATTTCCCTTTAAAAGGGGGGGGGGAGTTGACAGCTATGGCTCTGCCCTTCACAGTCGGAGGTTTCTGAATCCCAGTTGCTGGAAACCACAGGAAGAGAGGGTGCTCCTGTGTTCGAATTCTGCTTTGGGGCTTCCCATTGAGGAATCTGGTTGGCCATTATAAGAGCAGGACATTGGACTGGAGGGGCCATTGGCATAAGGCAGCTCTTGCTATTTCTCTGTCTCCAGGTTCTCTCTCTCATTCCTGTCGCATCCTTCCTTCCCTTCTTCCCTCGTTCATCCCCATCCACCCGGCATGATCAGGCTCACCTGGGCAGCTCCTGCTCCTCCTCCTCCTCCTCTTGCTTGGCAGCTCAGCATCCTGCCCCTATGACTCATGTGTTTTAATTAACGGCATGCCAAGCCGGTCCGGGTGCCTTGGCAGGCGGCTTCCTGGGAGATGCATGAGCGTTCCAGATAATATGATTCTGCTTATTTTTAGGCTCATCCGAAGCGTAGAAGTAGGTCATTCACAAATTAGAAAACAGCAAAGCTTACCTTTAAGGCAAGAGCGGTGGGACCAGGTAATTCTCACCCCGGGGGCTTGGCTTCCACCCGAAAGAGGGGGAAAGCCTGAGACGTTTTGTCATATAGAGGAGGGAGAAAGGTTGTTTTCTGCTGCTCCAGAGAAGCGGACACGGGGCAATGGATTCAAACTACAAGAAAGAAGATTCCACCTAAACATTAGGAAGAACTTCCTGACAGTAAGAGCTGTTCGGACAGTGGAATTTGCTGCCAAGGAGTGTGGTGGAGTCTCCTTCTTTGGAGGTCTTTAAGCGGAGGCTTGACAGCCATCTGTCAGGAATGCTTTGATGGTGTTTCCTGCTTGGCAGGGGGTTGGACTGGATGGCCCTTGGGGTCTCTTCCAACTCTAGGATTCTATGATTCAGATCGGAAATCCAAATGGCACCTTCACCCCAGGTTAGGGTTGCCATATTTTGAAGAGCAAAGAAGAGGACACATTTGCCAGCGCCTTGGGTGGGAGGGAAGGGGCACACTACAACGTCCCTTAAAAATGTGCAAAAACAAGGACAAAAATAAAAAAAAATTAAAAATGTGCAAAATGACAAGGACCTGGTTCTCTCCTGCATTGTGCAAAACTATGTATATGTTTGTCACTTGGTTGTCTAGTCCTGCATATGCAACATAAAAAGTAGCCTGCTTCCATACCCATATCCATTTTGGTAAATTCAAAAAATCCTCCGCCACCGAAATTTTACCCCTGAAAAAGAGGGCATGTCCTGGAAAAGAGGGTGTATGGGCCCAGATCCTTTTTTTTTTTTTTTACTGCTTCGGTTTTGGTTTTTTTTAACAATCAAGTGGTGCATGAATCTCATGAAATTGGGTTTGTTTTTTAATTAAATTTTGAACCACATGTAACAGCTACTGAAAACTTAAGTGGAAAATAAAACAACAACCAACAATCAGAGAGTTACCTCCGAGTACACCGACAGAACTTTGTTAAAGTTTGTATGCTAAAACCACCGCAATCTTAACGAACGTGGAATAATACATGGCAACATGCGTTGCTTGGACTGTTGGCCACGAAGGAAAAGGTGTATCATATCGGCGTCAGTTCTGGTCTGCAGGGTTTTACACAAAGGCAAGAGGAATGGAGGGGGGCGGGAAATCTGACTTAAAATATCTGCTTCCTGTTTGCCAAACTGAGCTGTAGGCCGTAGGCACTGTTCTAGCATATGCTTCATTGTGTGTATAATCCATAAAGTCGTCCCAGACTATGTAAAGTTATGATATTTCTTGCTAACTTCAATTTCCATGTCAGTTTTTCCCTAATAATGCTACCTGTGGGATTTCACCATGCTCAATATTTGCAATGATTTCCATGTCCTGGCAATGGTCATTATTGGTGCTGTATAATAATAATAATAATAATGATGATGATGATGATGATGTTATGTACTGAGTTGAATAGGATCCAAAATGCAGCAGTCTGATTGGTCCCAGAACAATAGGATTGAGATTGCAGCAGTCTGATTGGTCCGCAGGAGCCACCCAATCCAGCTCCAGGTGGAAGTGAATCCGCACTCCGATTGGCATACAGGAGTATCCCGGAATTAGCCAATCACGTGGGGCCCATTGTGTAAATAGTGTATATAAAGCAAACGTTTTGGGGGAACTGCATTCCTCACTACTATGAGCTGAATAAAGAGCATGAAATTCACACTTGACTCCGAGTATATTTCAAATAATAATAATAATAATAATAATAATAATAATAATAATAATAATGGCATTACCTGCTAAGGGCAGTACCTGTGGCAGGGGACACTTTGTGCTCCTTCCAGGCTAGTTAACAACAACAACAACAACAACAACAATAACAACAACAACAACAACAATTTATTATTTATACCCCACCCATCTGGCTGGATTTCCCCAGCCACTCTGGGCGGCTCCAACAACAATATTAAAAATAATAAATAAAACATACATAAATACTGAATTATGTAGCATATAATAATAATAATAATAATAATAATAATAATAATAATAATTTATACCCCACCCATCTGGCTGGGTTTCCCCAGCCACTCTGGGCGGCTCCCAACAGAATATTAAAAACACAATAAAACATCAAACATTAAAAACTTCCCTAAACAGGGCTGCCTTCAGATGTCTTCTAAAAGTCAGATAGTTGTTTATTTCCTTGACATCTGATGGGAGGTGTTCCACAGGGTGGGCGCCACCACCAAGAAGGCCCTCTGCCTGGTTCCCTGCGAACCTCACTTCTCGCAGGGAGGGAACCGCCAGAAGGCCCTCGGAGCTGGACCTCAGTCTCCGGGCTGAACGATGGGGGTGGAGATGCTGCACCCCAATCAATCAATCAGTCAGTCAATAATCTTCACTCGCCCTGCTAAATCCTAAATCTAAAACATCCTCCTGCTAATTCGCATGAAACACAACCCACGCTCTCCAGTACTTCTTCGTTTGGCTATGCTTCTATTTTCATCAGCGCCCTGTTGCAGAATTCACCTGCCAAGGGATGACATTTTGGAGAAATCTAAAGAACACCTGAGTTGTGGGAAAGGGTGGATCAGCTGCAAATTGGATAAATGGACACAAATCTGATATCAGGAATCACAAGACAGAGAAACCAGTAGGAGAACACTTCAATCTCCCAGGACATTCTATAAAAGATCTCAAAGTAGCTGTCTTAATACAAAGAAATTTCAGAAATAGACTGGAAAGAGAAGTGGCTGAATTGCAACTATCACCAAACTTAAAACCAAGAACCTGGTCTGAACAAAGACATTGGATTCTTATCTCATTATACATAACAAAGCTATCTTTAGCCATCTCACCCCTTGCCTTTCCCTGCAAGACTAATTGCAGCCGTTAAGAGTCGTCAACAGGTTTTCCACACCTATCAGCTGATCACCCATTCCCACCACCCTTCTGAGTAATACCCCTCCCCACTCCCTCACTATATTTAAGGATCTGGTGACTTCTGTTTCAGTGTATCTGAAGAAGTGTGCATGCACACGAAAGCTCATACCAAGAACAAACTCAGTTGGTCTCTAAGGTGCTACTGGAAAGAATTTTCGATTTTGTTTTGACTATGGCAGACCAACACGGCTACCCACCTGCAGCTGCAATGTGATGCTCATCTGCTCCTATGGAGTTGTTCACCTCTTTCCCCCCTTCCCATTTCTTCGTTGCAGGAGTTCCACTGACCCCGTGGGCCATGAGGTTATCTGGGCGCTGGGAGCAGGCTGCCGAGACATCATCTCCCTACAGGTGGCACCGCTGCACCCTTGGTAAGAATGCCGGATCTTGCATTTACACTGGCACCTTTGCCGGTATTTTCCTCTCTTTCCCCCATGCACACACACACGGGAAATAGCAACACCAGCAGGGCAATTTTCATTGGAGAAATTGTGTGTGCAGAGAGGGTTAAGCCCTGCTCTTCCCAGCACTGCGGCAGCAGTCACACTCTCTCACACACACCCCACCGTGGCTGATGTGAAGCTTTTCAAGAACACCTCTCAGGGTGCAACTGGGATGGATCTAGACACAGGGGGAAAACCACTATAAATAAGCCAGAAATTAGATTATAACAGAAGGGGGAAAAATCTCTATGGAAAATTGTGTTTTAAAATTTCCTGCTCTCTTGCGCCATCTGGTGTTGCATGTTTATAGCGCATTCAAATCGCTGTTTCTTCACCAATGTAGCTGAGTCCCTAGATGCAGCAGAGAAATTTCTTTTCAGGTCTCGCAATGGCGTGCTTAGTTGCAGGGCTCTGTGGTTTATTTATTTTAAGCTAATTTCAGGCTGAGTAGGCTGCGGCCACTTCTCCTCCCACCGGTTTGCAGCTCAGAATCGCCCGCCCCTAAGAGTTTTTCCATTCACAGACAGGACCATGTAGGGCAGGAGTCAGCAAACTTTTTCAGCAGGGGGCTGGCCCACTGTCCCTCAGACCTGGGGGGCGGACTATATTTTGGAAGAAAAAAATGATGCAAGAGCACCACGAGCTCCGGTGGCGGCTTACCTGTGTCTTGCAAGTGGTAGGCGCTGGCAGTGGCGGTGGAGAGACGATGAGCGGCGCGCGAAAGGGCTCCGGAGAGGGGCTGCCAAAATATAATGCGTGTAAATATAATGCGTGTAAATAGTCTCTATATATGGCTCTTTAGGGTTCATATTACATTGTTTGGTGTTGTGTTGCTCTGTTTTTTTTATTCTCGTTTGAGTTGCAGCTCAGAGGTTCCCTTTTCGACTCCCTTCCCCCTCTAGGCAGGGCGGGGAGAAGCCAGGAGGAGGGAGGGAGGAGGCGTCCGTCACCGCCATGGGAGGGAGAGGGAGGGAGAGGGAATGAATGTGCGTGCTGGTGATCCACGCAGCGATTCCCGGACCGTCTGTGGGCTGGATCCAGAAGGCAATTGGACCTGATCCGGCCCGTGGGTCTTAGTTTGCCGACCCATGATGTAGGGCAACAATAGAGACCACAGGCCTTCTATAAATAAGTAAAATAGATATATTTTGCCGCAAGGGTGAGAATTAATTTGGTACCTCCACTGTCAGAAGCAAGAAATGCCCCTGCTTACCAGGAGCTGGGAACCACAGTGCAGGAGCAAAAAAATGGAAGTAAAATTTGTCCCTGCACATCGCCACTAGAAGCTGCGCTGGCTTCCGGAAGTACATATGGGGATGTGGTGGGGTCGGAGTTGGAGACAGAGGCCACGGCAGCTGCAGCCACTGCCCTGGCAGTGGGCGAAAGTGGGAGGGAGGGAGCCCAGAGGGGGCAGGGCATGAGTGAGGGGGGCGTGGTCTCTTTCGAGGGCGTGTCCCAGTTTCCCTCCCTCCGGTGTTGGAGGATCTGTGCCGCTTCCCCCCTGGGAAACCCAAAGTTTGGTGCTTTATCAGAGCAGAAGGCAATCAGGTGTTCTGTGGACTGCTGTTTGTTCCAAATTAGCCCCAAAGAATTGGTTTTTCCTGGGGGGGGGGGTTGACAAGCTCTACATCACCTTTTAAACACCCGTGGAAGACCCTCCTTTCCCAACAAGCCTTTAAAGTGGAGATCTGTACCCAAATGTACTGCATTTTTCCGTGTATAAGACTAGGTTTTTTCCCCTAAAAAATAATGTCAAAAATTAGGGGGTGTCTTATACAAGGATACATCTCCCCCCCCATTTTCTTAAATCTGAGTCCCCCCAAATAGGGGGCGTCTTATACATGGAGGCATCTTAAAGATGTAAAAATACGGTATTTTTTAATGTGCAGCTGCCCTTAATTGCCAGTGCGGGTGGAATGGTTTTGACGCATGGAGTTGTTGTTGTTTTTATTGCTGATGTTTCCACTGCGAAACTGCTTAGAGATCTGGAATGGGATTTGGGACGAACAAAGCTGCTCCTGGTTGTCACTGTTGTGTTTTAGTTGCGATTCCTGCTTTGCGGGGGGGCTGGACTAGATGGCCCCTGGGATCCCTTACAGCTCCGCGGTTCCACGAGGGTAAAGAACGGAGAGGCAGCAACGGAATGATATGTGACAAAAAGAGAGAAGCGAGTCCCAAGACCGGTGCCGGTTTGGGATTGATTTTTATTGTTATGCGAAGGAAAAATCCAGCACAATCCGAGATATGAATTTGCATCCACTGCCTTTAGTTCTCTCCCCCCGACGTGTGATAAAACAGGTTTCTAAAAATGCCTCCTCTCTTTGCTTGTTACTCGGGGTTGTGTGGGAAACAACTGGAGCTAAATTACATCTATTTTCACTGCACAGAACTCCCATAAGACAAGGCAGATGACACATTCTTCTCCTAATTTGTGCCTGTTAATGACATTATGCAAATTGGAATGCTTTGATCAGCTTCTCGTCTGCATTTTTCTTCTTCTTTTTCTTCTTCTTCTTTTCCCCTCCCAAAAAATAAAAAAATTCCCTTCCAGCCAGCAACCAACCCGCTTCAGCAACCGCTGCTTGCAGATGATTGGACGGTGTTGGCCACATCTGAGGGCGCTGGGCGTCGGCGGAGCAGGTTGCGGAGTGCAAGGATTGGCTTCCTTAGGTAAATCTAGCCTCAGGCTCTCCATCTGTGAAATGGGCTGCAAGGGGGCAGAAAGCCGGAGGCAGGACAGCGAACGCTGTGCATTCTGGGAATGTCATGGTGGTGGTGATGCCTGGAGGGTGTGCTTGCTTTCTTTCAGGCATGACCACCAGAATAAGAAGCCAAAATGATAAAAGATATAAGGAGGACTGGATATTGTTTATTGATTATATGAAAAATTACTATAAGCGGACAATTAGCCTAGCTGGATGCTCATACTGTATTTTCAGCAGTGTAAGTTGGAATGAGAGTTAACGGGAGGAACAGGGAAAGATTGGGGAAACTAAGAAAACGTGAGAGGAAGTGGAAGGTAAAAGGAACCATGGATTGAGAGGAAGGGGAGTTTGTCAATGACTGTTTTCTTTTTCTTGTGTTGAAATGTATCAGAATAATTTTTTTAAAACCCATTAAATGATGTGTTGGCATGAGGACTTTAACAATAACCAGGGAGGTTCGCCTGCCGCCTAAATTATACATCTTTAGGCACCAGGCGCCGCTACCCCATAGTCACCTTTGACTGGACTTAAACATCCAGGGGTCCTTTACCTTTATATCTGTCTGTCTGTCTGTCTGTCTGTCTGTCCGTCCATCCATCCATTCATTCATCCATTTATCATCTGTCTATATCCATCTCTCTATCTATTTATATCATCTACAGTCATACCTCGGGTTGTGAACGCTGAGGGTTATGTTCTTTTCAGGTTGCGTTCTGTGCTGAACCCGGAATACTGGAACGGTTTACTTCCGGGTTTCGGCACTCGTGCATGCGCATAAGTGCTAAATCGCACTTTACGCATGCACAGAAGCGCCAAATCGCGTTCCCGTGCATACGCAGATGCAGCGCTGCGGTTTGCGAACGTGCCTCCCACACAGATCACGTTCGCAACCCAAGCGTCCACTGTATATCTATCTATCTATCTATCTATCTATCTATCTATCTATCTATCCGTCTAGCTATTTATCTATCTATCTATCTATCCATCTCTATCATCAATCATCTATATCTATCTATCTATCTATCTATCTATCTATCTATCTATCTAATATATAGAATATGGTGGTCGTGCAAATCCTGTCTGATCCCCAAACGCCTGTCTTTCTCTTCAGCCCGGAACTGCATGCGCCTGCAAGTGTTGGAGCTGGACCACGTGACAGAGGTGAACCAGGAAGTGGCGGCCGAGGTGTGTCGGGAAGGCCTGAAGGGGCTGGAGATGCTGGTCTTGACATCCACCCCGGTCACGCCCAAAGCCTTGCTGCATTTCAACAGTGAGTGGTAACCCCCCCACCCCCCAAATAAAAACAACAACATGAAGCCATGGGGCAGGTGGGCTTCAGGAGGGTTCCTGCCACGTTCCTGGACCTAGAATGGCACCTAGGAAGCGGGGGAGACAGCCAACGAAAGATGGGATGGGACGTCTGGAAGGTTCTGACCCAGTTGGCCATGGTGAGAAGAGGATGCTGGACCAGAGGGGCCTGATCCTGCAAGACCTTCATATGTTGGGGCTCAGTGATAAGATCCTTGGAAACCCAACTGGCCAGTAATCATTGGGGCAGCAAAGGTTTCTTCTGTGTTTTTTCGGGTGGCTGGAAGAGATTCAGAAGAACCGTCTCTACCATGAGGACATATCAGTTTTATAGGGGCTTAACTGTCATGGCTTCCTCCAAACTTATTTTTTTTTGGGGGGGGGATGCCAGGAAACAGGGAATTATGTTCAGATGTGGTGGGGGTGTAAACATTTACAATTTTTTTGGCAAATGGTGTTTAAGGAGATAACAGAAATCACTGGGTTAAAGCTGACGGAAAGTCCAGAGGTAGCATTATTATCAATTTACGAATGGGGTGGAAAGTTCACAGGCTATGAAGGTCTTGCTCTCAAATTTATCGACAGCTGCACGGATTATTGTAGTTAGGAAGTGGAAGGGGCAAGCAGAATATAAAATGGAAGAATGGTTTAAAGATGTGTGGGATATAGCCATTAATTATCAATCAACACGTGCCATTAAGGTAAGACGGGGAATATGCAGGAGAAATGATGTTGAGGAGATACGGAGGGTCTTTGTAGAATTTGTGCTGTTAAAACGGAAAAGGGGTCAAACCATCGCAAGAAGTGTTGAAATTTTGGGAGGTTGGATAGTTTACAATGGAATGGTCTCGGTGGTGGGGTGCACATTTTTATTCTTATTTATTTATGATTATTACTTTGTCAAAATAAAATTAAAAAATTAAAAAGAGAAATAAAGGCACTTTCATTTTTTAAAAAAAAAAATGGGGGGGGGGATTCATGGGTGTGCTGCAGAGGGTCCTGATCTGGATTGGGGCCCATGCATCTCCTTTGCACATTGTAGAGGTTATCCACACAGTTTCTTAACTCAGGTGGCTTTAAGAGAGGATGGGACAAATGTGTGAAGGACGAGGAGATTGGGTGGCCATGAGCCACGATAGCTACGTTCTGACTCCATTGTCGGAAGCCTCTCAGTACCAGTAGCTGGTTTTGTGGGGAAATCTCCCACCATGGGGAATGGCAGGCAGGGGCAGCGGCGTTGCGCTCTGGTCCGACTTGTGGGCCACCCTAAAGCGGCGTCCGCTGGCCACCGCGAGAGCCAGGAGGGCGCTGGACCAGGAGGGCCATTAGCAGGGTGACTTTTTCAGAAAAAGAGGTGCCAGGATTCACCAGGAACGCCTGCCTTGTTCTCTTGTATAAGGGCAATGGCATCCACCTGAGAGGAGCCGGAACGGAGTTCCAGTGAGTTCAGCCAGAAAAAAAAAAGGTCCTGGCCATTAGCCTGACCTTTTTTATGATCTTCTCACAGGGGTTGCCAACGTGGGTGCCAGTGTGCCAGCCAGTATGGCACCCACAAAATATCTCGGTAGAATCCCCTCAAAAATCCAGGGTGCGTGGTACTATTTGCTCTTCCTGCTTATTTTGGGTTATGCCACACACCCCATGGCAGCCATTTTGTATTATGCCACACACACACCCCAGGACGAAAATAAACAGTGATTTCCTCTATTTTTGTTGTTTAAAGTATGAAACAAATTCCAGTTGTAATGATTTTTAACTCCAGGACAAGGCCCTGTTTCGTTTATTCTTCATCAGCTGTCGTTTCTTAGTTTTATGGTCAAAGTGTAGGCTACCGAGTGTTGACCATAAAACTAAGAAACGACAGCTGATGAAGAGTAAACAAAACAGAGCCTTGTCCTGGAGTTAAAAATCATTGCAACTGGAATTTGTTTCATACTTTAAACAACAAAAATAGAGGAAATCATTGTTTATTTTCATCCTGGCCTGAGTCCTTGCAACCTTTCTGTTTGATTACCTGTATTCCTCAAGGACTTCCAATTTTTTCATTCACACACACACGCCATGGTGGCCATTTGTATTATGCCACACACACACACACACAAACACCCCTTGGCAGCCATTTTGTATTATGCCACACACCCCATGGTGGCCATTTGTATTTTGCCACGCACACACCCCATGGCAGCCATTTTGTATTATGCCACACACACACACACACACACACACACACACACCCTTGGCAGCCATTTTGTATTATGCCACACACCCCATGGTGGCCATTTGTATTTTGCCACGCACACACCATGGCAGCCATTTTGTATTATGCCACACACACACACACACACACACACACACACCCCTTGGAAGCCATTTTGTATTATGCCACACACCCCATGGTGGCCATTTTGTGTTATGCCACGCACCCCGCAGCAGCCATTTTGTATTATGCCGCAAACCTCACGGCAGCCATGTTTTGATTGGTACCCATAGCACTAAGTCAAAATAAAAAAATGGTCCTATTGACAACCCGCCCCCCCAATAAAGGCCTTGCAACCCCAGATCCTATGTCTGTTTTGGCTGCTGACTTGTCTGGATATATGAGAAAGAAGCAAAATCCACTTTCCTCACACACCTTTTCTCCCATCAAGAGGTACAAAGCTTCAGAGAAGCTCAGGTTTAAAGGACTTGGCTGTGAAGGAACAAGTGCCAAGTAGAGTATTTATAGAGAATTTCACTGTTAATAATAGCAGAGGTCGGCTTTCTCCCAGAGCTGCTTCGTTACAGACATCCAGGAAGTTTGCTAGGCGACACACCCTACTGTTTTTTACAGAAATAATCAACTAGCATCGCTGCCCAACAATTAATGATTTTTAGTTGATTAACCTGTTCATGTTAATTAGGTAAATTAAAATGCAATGCGAATGTTACCAAACCTCAGTAAGCCTATTCCTTTTGTTTTATTTCATGTGGGAATTTATAAGCATGATCAGAAGGAATGTCCACCTATAACATGACTTTATTTCTCTTTTCCCTAGGAAAGAGCCAAAGCACACGCAAAATTTAGCAAGCATCCCCCTTAACTCTGAGCCCCACTGATTAAATCTACTAATTAGGGGATCTATTAATTGATCTACTTTGTGGGTTTATCTGCTAATTGAAAGCTCGCAGCCCGATTTATTAAATTAAAAGGAGAGGAAGCATGGTTAGAGATATGAGTGGTTCAAGCAAACTTCGCCTCTCGCACAGCCGCATCAGCTGCTGCTAGCAATTTTCCAAAATAGTGATTACTAGCTCATATCACAGATGATTATTAGCATTTAATTTAGCAGAATTCTGGCAGCTGGTACCCACAATTAATGACATAAGCGATGCCTTAAATGGATTTATGTAGAGGGCTTTTCCTCTAGTTTTTGCTGAGGTGGGGGAAGAACAACCAAGGACGTTCCTTCAAATACTAAGGGTGCTAGGAGTTGTAGCAAATGATTCGGTCTTCTTCTTTTTCTTTTTTAATATATTTATTAACTTTTCAAAATATCAAAAAAACACATACTGTAAAATGAACAAATACAACAACTACAAACACACCACAAATACTAAAACAAAAACTATACAAAATACAAAAATGAAAAACGAAAAACTATTTGTTAAAAACTGCTTCTTTTCTTAACGTTGTTGCTTGACTTCCTCACGTCTGCCCTTCCTGCGTTCATTGTCCTTCATCTTTAGTAATTTCTTTACATTGTACCAACCATATTTTCCAAAAAATCTTATCCATTTTTCTTAATTCATTATTTCACATTTCATTAACACTTAACATAATTCTAAATCTGCAGTCTAACATTTCTTCCAAGTTCTTTCTAAATTTCAATCTTACTATATTTTTCAAATACATTTTAAATTTCTTCCATTCTTCTCCCACTGCGTCGTCCCTCTGGTCACGGAGTTTCCCGGTCATCTCAGCAAGTTCCATATAGTCCATCATTTTCATCTGCCATTCTTCAATCGTTGGTAGAAATGCCTCAGTCTTCTTTGGGTTGTTGTTTTTTGTACAGCCATGAGGACTAGAACCCTGGCCTTTCATGATCAAAGTGGAGATCATCAGGGTTCAAGGTGAAATAGCAGTTTCTCTCCTGCAGGGGTCGCCAGTGTGGCACAATGACACCCTTAAGGTTTCCCCCTGGTAGCCATGAAGTCCCCCCACTACCCCCCTTGGTCATGGAGCAGAAAGGGGGTTTGCCTTTTTCTTCACCTCTTATGTTTTTGTTTTTGTTTTTCCCAAGAGAAGAGGAAATCTCCCAAGGCAGATTTCATGCTGAAGACATTTCTCTTTCCTTAAAGGTGTTTGCCGGAACCTGAAGTCCATCGTGGTGCAGGTTGGGATCTCGGACTACTTTAAGGAACCAAACAGTTCTGAGGCCAGGAAGATGTTTGAGGAAATGGTGACAAAACTCCAGGTAACGAGAGTCCCAGGTGGTTTAATCCTTATTAGTCTTGTTCTGCTTCTCTTCCTTTTTAGCAATGGGCTTGCTTGGAGAAAGAAGTGGCATGAGCTCATCCTCAAAGATCCCAGGCTCAGTCTTTTTATACAGTGCTTTTTTTCTGGGGGGACACAGGGGGGAGCATACCCCTAAACATCTTATTAATCTTTGTACTTTTGCCCATTTACTGTATTTATTTTTCCCAATTTGAACTATAAAATGGTGGTTTTCTTGAGTCAAAATGAGAGTACCCCTAAACATTTTTTTAAAGAAAATAATTGGGACCCAATCAGGCTGTGGATTGTGATTGAACACTTCAAATTGACCAATAGCAATACTTTACCCTGCTGCCAGAATATCTTATTTAATACACAACACTCCCCCGCACCTAGTTGAGACTATACACGTAATCTTTCAAGTATTGCGGAGGTCTTCGAGTCCTACCGGATCGCCTAACCCCCGGTGTGTCACTCCTTGGACTATCCGTGGTCAGACTTCTCTCTCCAATAACCTCGGGTACCTCAGCTGGAGCTGTGTCACTAGCTGACTCTCTAGGCTGACTAGTTGTTTCCGGGTTAGGTTCATCAGTGGTGATCTCGGTTTCCTGACTCTCGGAGCCCTCCACCCCCTGTGGCCCGGAGTCATCCTGACTAGACTGCTGCGATTCACCGGACGCCGGCAGAGTTGTGCGCGGCTCCTCCCCCCTCGGGCTTACCCTGCTTGGGAACCGGCGCCTTAGCTGGTCAATGTGGCGGCGCATTACTCTGCCATCCTCTAACGTCACAAAATATGACACTGGCCCACTGGGTCGGGTGACCACCCCCGGCACCCATGCGGGTCCCCTTGCATAGTTCCGGACCCAAACCAAATCCTCTGTTGACAGGTATCGGGTTCTGTCACCCTCGGCAGCCGGTGGTTCTCTTGTATCGCGGCCCGGCACCTTGTCAGGGTGGACATAGTCTAGGATTGTGGCTAACCTCCTTCCCATTAATAATTCAGCTGGGGACTTGCCTGTGGATGCACACGGCGTTGTGTGCTGCAGGAACAACATCCTTGCAATGCGAGCAGACCAATCCCCTTCCAAGAGGCGCGCTATTGCACCCTTGGCTGTGCGCACCATCCGTTCGGCTTGTCCGTTCGAGGATGGATGAAAGGGAGCAGAAGTGACCCCTCTAATGAAATTATCGGCCAGGAATGCCCTGAACTCTTGGGACACAAAAGCCGCCCCGTTGTCTGATACTATGGTCTCGGGTAACCCATGCGTTGCAAACAAAATGCGAAGGGCCCTGATTACAGCAGCTGAGGACATGTTTGGAACAATTGAGACCTCCAGCCATTTCGAGTAGGCGTCTACTACAATTAAGAACACCTTTCCCTGAAACGGCCCTGCAAAATCTACATGGAGCCGGCTCCACGGGTTCTTAGCCCGCTCCCACCAATGCACTGGTGCCCTGGGCATTTCTGGGTGCACCTCCTGGCACGCTCGACAGGTGCGCACCCATTGTTCAATGTCCTTGTCCATGCCAGGCCACCACACATAGCACCTGGCTAAAGATTTCATCCGAACCATGCCCGGATGACCCATGTGTAATGTGTCCAACACCTCATTCTGTAGAGACCTTGGAATAACCACCCTATCGCCCCACAATATGCAACCCTTATGGAGGGACAGCTCATTTTGTCTTGCCATGAAAGGTCTAAATTTCTCTTCCTGAGTCCCACTTGGCCATCCCCTCCCCACCCACACAAGGACACGGGCGAGGACGGGGTCCCTTTTAGTTCTTGCGGCGATGTCGACGGCCGTCACGGGTGGTCCGGGAAGTGTCTCCATCATCATGACGTGCTCGGCCGGGGCTGGGTCGTCGTCGGCTGCTCCAGGTAGTGGTAGACGACTCAGCGCGTCCGCATGGCACAACAGCTTACCCTTCACATGACACAGTTCGTATTGAAATCCATTCAAAAAGATGGACCATCGGAGCATGCGTGGGGACAAGATTTGAGGCGTTTGTTTATGTGGGCTGAACAAACCCAGCAAAGGCTTGTGGTCCGTTTGAATTGTGAAAGGGCGGCCGTACACGTAGTCATGGAACTTCTTGATTCCTGTGACTATAGCCAGTGCCTCCTTATCAATCTGGGCATAGTTCCGCTCTGTGGGGCTCAAGGTTCTGGAATAGAATGAGATTGGACGCTCCGACCCATCCGCCTCCCGGTGACTCAAGACAGCCCCCACGCCATATTGTGAGGCATCACACGCCAGCACCAGTGGTTTAGCAGCATCATAGTGGGCAAGTGTACTTTCCTTTGACAGCACGCCCCGCAGCGTTTCAAAAGCTCTCTGTTGCGGTTGCCCCCAACGCCATGCACACTTCTTTTGGAGTAGCCGATGCAGTGGTTCGGCTATCGATGCCTTGTGTGGCACAAAGGCGTGATAGAAATTGACGAGGCCCAAGAAGGACTGCAGCTCAGCCTTGTTACTAGGTGTCGGTGCTGCGGCGATAGCCTTAACCTTGTCTTCCATGGGGTGGATGCCAGCAGCATCAATTCTGTACCCTAAGAAGTTCACAGCTGCTACCCCAAAACTACATTTCTCTTTCTTTAGTTTCAACCCCGCATCCCGGAATTTGCATAGGACTGTCTGGATGCGTCCCAGTAGTTCTTGAGCATCCTTGCCCGCAATTAACACATCATCAAAATACGGCAGGACACCTGGCAGGCCCCGTAACAGGCGCTCCATAAGACTTTGAAATATGCCAGGTGCCACGCAGACTCCAAACTGCAGCCTATTCACCTTAAAGGCGCCCTTGTGCGTCACAATTGTCTGGATTTCAGCGGACGCTGGAGTCACTGGGAGCTGCTGGTATGCCTGTGCCAAGTCAATCTTTGCAAACACCTTGCCCCCAGCCAGCTTCGCTAATAGTTGGGACACTACTGGAATTGGATACGAGTTGCCCCTGATGGCCTTATTAATCGTACATTTGTAATCCGCACAAATTCGTATTTCCCCATTAGCCTTCAGGGGTGTGACAATGGGTGTTTCCCATTTAGCAGAGTCCACTGGTGAAAGCACCCCTTGCTGTATTAGCTTCTCCAATTCAGCCTCTATTTTAGGCTGTAGCGCAAATGGAACCCGCCTGGGTTTGAGGCGCATTGGCGCAACCCCCGGGTCCAGTTCTAAGTCAATTGGAGGCCCCTTATAACATCCTAACTCTCCATTAAATAGCTCCCCAAATTCCGTGTACAGGGTGTTAAATGTCTCCGAAGCTATCTGGACCGTGTTGAGCCCTGAGATTCCCAACCCTAAGGCCGGGAACCAGTCCGTGCCCAGCAGGCTAGTGCGCTTCCCTTTTGCGATCACAAGCTTTAATACGGCCTCCCTCTCGCGGAACTGTACGTTCACTGCGCACATTCCCAAAATGTCTATGCGGCCAGCGGAATAGGATTGCAGAGTAGCCGGGAAGGGCTCCAATCTCGGAAGCTTACCTCTAGGAAATAACGATCTGGCCGTGTCCTCCGATACGATGGAGAATCCGGATCCGGAGTCCACCTCCATGTTACACGGCTTCCCTTCGATTAGGACCCGCACAGCTGGTTTCCCTTGGGCTGGAAATGGCACAGTTCTGCCCTCGATTTGCGTGAGGTAGTTGCAATCGTCGAGTTGGTGCGTCGCTGTGGATGTCCTCTGACCTCTTGATTTCGCGGACCCCGACGTGCCACTCGACTTGCAGACCCTGGCTATGTGCCCCGTTTTCCCACAAGCATGACACGTAGCTTCTCGGAACCGGCACTTCCTTCTCTCATGTGATCCGCCGCAGCCAGGGCAGACTCCCTGCCGACCTTTATTTGCTGTGCTCTCCTGTCGCACCATCTCTATTCCCCGCACAGGGCTTTGGTTGGGGCTGACATCCTGGTCGTCCACGGTGTGGGTTGACGCTCCAGCTCTCTTTTCGGCTCGCTGGTCCGGGTCTTGCTCCTCTCTCTCAGCGCTTTCTGTCGCAATGGCCTCACGGAGCGCTGTCGACAGATCCATATCTTGTTTTGCCGCAATCCGCCTGCGGCCCTTGCTGCTGCGAAGGCCGCACACAAACCGATCCAGCAGGGCCTCCTCCAAGTTGGCGAATTTGCAGTGTCTCGCCAGCTTCCTCAGTTCGGTGAGGAAAACTGCTACCGTCTCTCCAGGTCGTTGTTGCCTCTTGTGGAATTCGATGCGCCATGTCATCTTCGACGCTGTCGGATTAAGGTGATTGGAGAGGTGTTCCGTAATGCTCGCGAACGACGCCTCCCGCAGTGTCGTGGGGGCCAGAATTGCCCGAGCCAACTCAAAGGTCTCTGCCCCGCAGCAACTCAGGAACAACGCCTTTTTCCTTTCCTCGTCAGTGACCCCTTTTGCTGCCACGCTGAATTCAAAGCGCTCGAGGTAAGCATCCCAGGCCTCAGTTGCTCCGGGATGAAATGGTTCCATGAACCGTGACGCAGCCATCTTAGTGGACTGATCTGTCCTGTCAGTCACAGGGAGTCTTGTCGCCAGAATCAGGTCGCTAGGGTCAGCAGCCCTCAGCCGGCCTAATTCAATCCCACCTTCGTCGCCAGTATGTTGTGTCGTGGGTTCTGATAGCAAGAAGTCCAGCAACACTTCTTAGTGAAAACAGCTCTTTATTGTAAGGGATAAGACAAGACTGGGGATAGGGGGTAGGGAAAGCTCTATTTATAGACACATTGGGACTGAGGGAAAAGATACATTTTAGCGGGAACCAATAATATTCAAACTTTCCGGCGGGACCCAATCAGGCTGTGGATTGTGATTGAACACTTCAAATTGACCAATAGCAATACTTTACCCTGCTGCCAGAATATCTTATTTAATACACAACAATTATATTATATTATATTATATTATATTATATTATATTATATTATATTATATTGAGACAACAGGACTGTACAAGGGTTCCCGGTTATAAAACCAAAGAAAACGGGAGATATGTAGCCGCTCCAGCAACATATCTCCATTTTCTCACATCCAGAAATGCAAGAAGTGGCTGGTAGCCAGATTCTGTGCCCAGATTTGTAGGCACAGATCATCCCCTAGAATAAAATAGTTCACAAGGGAAAAGCTGAAGTCCCTCCTTGGGGCGCCTTAGGATCAATTTTTATGTAGCCCAAATCTCAGTCGTACAAATGTATGTATGCAAGCTGGTCTTTGACCATAATAAGTTATATTATATTATATTATATTAATAATAATAATAATAATATAATAATATTTATAATTTGTACCCCGCCCATCTGGCTGGATTTCCCCAGCCACTCTGGGCGGCTTCCAACAAAAATCAAATATACAAAAATATCAAACATTAAAAACTTCCCTAAAAAGGGCTGCCTTCAGGTTTTTTTTGAATGTCAGGTAGTTGTTTATTTCCTTGACCTGTGATGGGAGGGCGTTCCACAGGGCGGGCGCCACTACCGAGAAGGCCCTCTGCCTGGTTCCCTGTAGTTTTGCTTCTCGCAGTGAGGGAACCGACAGAAGGCCCTCGGCGCTGGATCTCAGTGTCCGGGCTGAATGATGGGGGTGGAGACGCTCCTTCAGGTATACAGGACCGAGGCCGTTTAGGGCTTTAAAGGTCAGCACCAACACTTTGAATTGTGCTCGGAAACGTACTGGGAGCCAATGCAGATCTCTCAGGACCGGTGTTATGTGGTCCCGGCGGCCACTCCCAGTCACCAGTCTAGCTGCCGCATTCTGGATTAATTGCAGTTTCCGGGTCACCTTCAAAGGTAGCCCCACATAGAGCGCATTGCAGTAGTCCAAGCGGGAGATAACCAGAGCATGCACCACTCTGGTGAGACAGTCCGCGGCAGGTAGGGTCTCAGCCTGCGTACCAGATGGAGCTGGTAGACAGCTGCCCTGGACACAGAATTAACCTGCGCTCCATGGACAGCTGTGAGTCCAAAATGACTCCCAGGCTGCGCACCTGGTCCTTCAGGGGCACAGTTACCCCATTCAGGACCAGGGAGTCCTCCACACCTGCCCGCCTCCTGTCCCCCAAAAACAGTACTTCTGTCTTGTCAGGATTCAACCTCAATCTGTTAGCCGCCATCCATCCTCCAACCGCCTCCAGGCACTCACACAGGACCTTCACGCCTTCACTGGTTCTGATTTGAAAGAGAGGTAGAGCTGGGTATCATCCGCATACTGATGAACACCCAGCCCAAACCCCCTGATGATCTCTCCCAGCGGCTTCATATAGATATTAAAAAGCATGGGGGAGAGGACAGAACCCTGAGGCACCCCACAAGTGAGAGCCCAGGGGTCTGAACACTCATCCCCCACCACCACTTTCTGAACACGGCCCAGGAGGAAGGAGCGGAACCACTGTATAACAGTGCCCCAGCTCCCAACCCCTCTAGCCGGTCCAGAAGGATGTTATGGTCGATGGTGTCAAAGGCCGCTGAGAGATCCAGCAGAACTAGGAAACAGCTCTCACCTTTGTCCCTAGCCCGCCGGAGATCATCGACCAGCGCGACCAAGGCGGTTTCAGTCCCATGGTGAGGCCTGAATCCCGATTGGAAGGGATCCAAATGGTCCGCTTCTTCCAGGCGTGCCTGGAGTTGTTCAGCAACCACCCGCTCAATCACCTTGCCCAAGAATGGTAGATTTGAGACTGGGCGATAGTTGGCCATATTGGCCGGGTCTAAAGATGTTTTTTTAAGAAGCGGTTTAATGACCGCCTCTTTCAGCGGGGCTGGGAAGGCTCCCTCACAGAGGGAAGCATTCACCACCCCGCGCAGCCCATCGCCCAGCCCCTCCCGGCTAGCTTTTATAAGCCAGGATGGGCAAGGATCAAGGAGACAGGTGGTTGGTTTCACTCGTCCAAGCAGCCTGTCCACATCCTCGGAGGTAACAGACTGAAATTGATCCCACACAATTATATATATTATATTATATTATATTATATTATATTATATATATTATATTATATTATATTATATTATATTATAGTGTATAATTTTTATTAAATTTTCTGTTTTACACTTTAAAATACAGTGGACCCTCCAGGATACAAAATAAATTCATTCCGGGGGTCCGTACTTAACCTGAAAAGTCTGTAACTGGAGGTGCCCTGCTTCTGTGCGCACGCACGGCAAAACCCAGAAGTATACATTTCCGGGTTTGCTGCATTCGCAACCCGAAAGCTACGTATCCAGAGTGGTACGTAACTCGAGGGTCCACCAATGACTTCCTTTCTTCTCTTTCCCTGGTTCATTATGCATATCTTAAATCACTCCAGTATAATGTGAACTTACCTGAGATCTGCAGCTGAAGGGTGGTATACAAATTTAATAAATCATAATAATAGCAGGTTATGTCAGCTGATGCACAGGAGGGCAGAATTTGATTCTACCTAAGCTGCAAGTGCCAGTCCCCCTGTTTGCAAAAGGGCTTTCAAACAGCCCCCATTCTGCGCTTTGAAGTCCCAGTAGTCGGGGCGTCAAAGCACCATGTCACCTGCCACTGCTATGGCACAGGGTGATTGACAGATGGGCAACCCCGCTCACCTCTCAAATCCCCGCCCCCCCGGTTGAGGACATAAGGATCTGACCCACCCGGCCAGAAAACGTTCCCTGTCTTTGGCCAAACATTTAGAATTTATTAGAACTCCATGGCGTTTGTATAGAAAAGAACTGTCTTGTTGGAGATGTAATAAGGATAATATTTCTGTAAAACACCTGTTTTTACAATGACCTATACTTAATTACGTTTTGAGAGAAAGTAGTGGATCGTATAAATATGACTGTGTGGGGAAAGTTTACAATTTCCAGAGGATAATATTCTTTTGAGCCACATACCTACGACATGGAATTTGACAACTGAGGAACGTAAATGGATTCTTTCTACCCTTACTATGGCCAAAAGACTGATATTGCATCATTGGAAAGATGAATTGATGCCTCCATTTAATCAATGGATTGAAAATTGCACTTGGCACTTATGAGTGGATTGCTTATGGATGTAGAGTTTGCAGGGGGAAATATAATGAACATAGTGAAATTTGGAACCCGTTTAGGTTATATATATATATATATATATATATATATATATATATATATATATATATAGGTAAGTATGTATTGAATTGCAAATGTTATTTCTTATAGGGTTATAGTTTATCCTTTCACGTTCTCCCTTTTTATTTTTTATTCTTTGTTGTTTATTTTAAGTGTTGTTAAAAAGAAGAAGAAGAAGAAGAAGAAGAAGAATTAAGAAGAAGAAGAAGAAGCAAGCTCTGGCCCAACTGGAGCAGCCTGTTTCCTCCCGCACACCACTTCCCCTGAAATTTATTGCTCTCTCTCTCTCTTCTCTATCTCTTCCAGGCCCTGAAGAAGAGGCCGGGCTTTTCAAAGATTTTACACATTAAGGTGGAAGCTGGCTGTTAACCTTTGCAAGGGGAGAGACCAACGCGCACCCCCAGATTGACATCTCCTGCCCGTCTGTTCGTAAAGACATCCTGGCACCAACACCAGCAGCCTGCCAGCCTCGGTTCTCTGGACTGGCGCTTTCAGAAGCACCCAGCCGCCCAGCGCAAGCATCTTTGAGCAGGCCTTCCGGACTGGGAGCGACGAGCTCCTTTTCCGTGCGGTGAAGGGTCAGCCGTATCGCTGAGATGATGGTGCTATGAAAACACACAAAAAAACGCCCGGCAAAGGAATTTCTCCAGACTGCCAGCGGGAACATCCCTTTTCCTTCTCCTCCTCCTCCTTTCATCTCGCGGAGGCAGCTGCGCAAGGGAAGCTCGGTCCTTCTTTGCAGATCTTTCCTTTGTCGTCGAGACTCTCTCTTTCTTTTCGCCCTTCAACAACTTCTCGGCCAAGGGTGACAAATCAACGGGGCTCACTCAGCTCCCTCGATTCGCCCTCCTCCTTTGTGGAAATGACTGGTCTGAAACTCCATCGCCCCAGAGCCTCATTTCATCTCTTTCCTTTCAGGCTCTTTCTCTTGCTCACTCTCACTCTTGGTTTTTTGTTGAGGGAGGGGGCAGTTCCTATTGTGGGAAGAAGCAAGGATTCCTGTTCATTTTGATTTCCCCCCCCCCTCTCTTATGAAAGAAAAGGCAAAACCTAAGTTCCCTGCTGCCAGAGACCGCCACAATCCTAAGGAAACAAATCTCCTACCTTGCAGAGGAACCCTGGAATGTGCTCCCCTCTGACCAATTTCTTTCTTGGAGCCAGGAACATAGGAAGTTGCCTTATACTGAGTCAGGCCCTTGGTCCATCTAGCTCAGTATTGTCTATACAGACTGGTAGCTGCTCTCCATGATTTCAGGCAGGGAGTCTCTCCCATTCCTCCCAGGAGATGCTGAGGATTGAACCCAGGACCTGGGACACTGAGCCAGGGCCCTTGTTCTCTCTCCTGCACAGGCCATAAAGAATCTTTGCCTGCAACATCCTCTTTTCATCTCTTGCCACCAACTTTCCCCTGATTCATGGAAAGAAGCCGCCTTCCTCTTCTGGTGGCTGGCTTCAACGAGTGATTAATCGTTTGGCAGTTGGCACAGTGGAAAGGAGACGTTTCTACTTTGAGTGTAAGCCTCCTCCATCCATCATCCCTAGCCTGCCTGCTTCCGGGAGGCAGGGAGATCCAGCTTCCCCCCACGATTTACAGATCTGCAAGTGCCCTCCAGGTATTAACTGCCCCCTGACATTAACCAGTTCCCAATCCCTGTTGTTATGCCAAGATTTAGGGAGCACACAGCTACCAGAAATAAGAGGAACCTGCTCTGCCCGAATTTCTCAGGCAGATGGCTTTGCTTCAGTTGGATTTCTTGGGGAACCAGAAGGATGGAGTTTGCAGTCAGCATCCTGCGTTGGCGATGGAGCCGCAGCAAAAATGACGCAGCTAGCAGGTTCCAGATCCTGCAAGGAGGAGCCTGGCTTATAAGCTCACGGCCAAAACATTTGATCAACCTGAGGAAATCCTTTCTTGCATAGCATTTATGCTGAATCCCCAGGGGCAGTTGAGGCCTCGCCTTGAGAGAGGACTCTCGGGAAGCATTTTCT